>JAGFPH010000573.1:77841-105402 GCA_018207615.1 Philaenus spumarius
TTAATAACTTTGATCCCCCCAAACCCCCCTAAAATTTCGAATTTTTTGAAACCCTTTCTTAACGAGCGTCTATGGCCCTAGAGAAAGTTACATACCAAATTTCATTCCAATCCGTTCGGTAGTTTTGAAAAAATCGTGATTTAATAACTTTAATCCCCCCAAAACACCCCTAAAATTTCGAATTTTTTCAAACCCTTTCTTAGTGAGCACCTATGGCCCTAGAGGAAGCGACATACCAAATTTCATTTCAATCCGTTCGGTAGTTTTTGAGAAATCGTGATGAGTGAGTCAGTGGGTTTTCGCTTATAATATATATATAGATATATAGATTAATTTTTTGTTTGCCTGTCTGGGCTAATCACCTGAATGGCTGGACCAATTTTGATGAAACTTTCATTTGCAAGTAGAGGGCTTTTAAGAGATTAATCTAGGCTACTTTTTATCCTGGAAATATTTAGGGTTCCTATTTAAAAAAAATGTAGACATTATGGACAAAATTAGGGGGTTTGCAAATGGATTTGACCAATATAAATAAAACAAATTATTTGGATCAAAAGCTTAACACTTTGACAAGATCGTCTGTGTTTTTTATTTACTGTACCTATATAAGTATATACACTGGTTTAACTGTTAAGTATATATCAAAACAGTTTGAAATAATGTGAATTGTCCTCATAGATGTTAAATAGACCTCAAAACCTGATTTGTAATTTAATGTTCGTCGGAAGTTATGAGTAACAAACTGGGGGAAAATGGGATTTTTAGCGTTTATTGGTGCATAGCTAATAATTTACCTTTGCCAAAAAATATACATAGGCTATATCGACTTAGGCGAAACTCGATGTGCGTTTTTGAAACTCGGATCTTTAATAGTTGTTTTCAATTGCATTTAATGGTAAGGCACCTCTCATTTACTTAATCACATCTTCGAGCGAAGCTGTTATAAATAAAAATGTTTAATTATTTTAGCCATTTTTCAATAAACTTTCTTTAATTGCCAATACTTGAAAAATAATAGATACAACTAACTAACAGTGTAAGTTTTTTGCTTCACTTCTTTACTTTGTGCCAGTTAGACTAATGAAGACAGGGGAGCAGGGTGGTGCACAATAACCAAATGCCAGTAACTAGGCTTGAACCAGCATAACTGTGTTAGAGATTTCAACTGTAGGAAACCACTTCTCCACTTTCTTGTTTTTAAAGAAATAACACCCCTTATGATTAACATTGTCTTTGCTGTGCATAATCAATCTTATCGTAGTTTTTTAAGTTGGTTTTCATAATTTTTTTTGAACATTGTGTAGATTTAAGCAACTGTTATTGTACTTCCAATATCTATCTTTATTTAACAAAGTTAGTCCTGACAGCTTTTTCTAAAGATTCTTTATTATTATTATAACCATTTTCTATTATAACAATATTTTATTAAATTATAATGCTACTATGCTATTTACAAGAAAGGCTTCATGTTTCCAGGTGAAACCATCAACTTTAAATCCCTTGTGGGAAGAGATGTTGATTTTACCAATAAATGTTTATCCAAGCATAGAATATATAAAAAAAAATCCTCCGAAGATAGTTTTGGAAGTTTGGCACAAGGGAATAAAGGTAAAAATCTAAATCACTTATTTTTGCAACCGCATTAGCATATCAAAAAATATGATTTTAACCACAATAGAACCTCGATTATCCAAGCCTCGTTAATTCGAGTTTCCGCATTATCCGAGACTAATTAGTAAAAAAAAATAATAAAAACTTGATTTTTTGTAAAAATTAATTCTGTTTTGATTTCGATAATGAATTCATAGCTTGAGATGATTTCTCAATAAGTAAATTTATAATAAAAACTTTTGTGTTAGATTGAACTGAAAGAACACAAAACAGTAGTTTGCCGCAATGGTATGGATGACATTTAGCGAAAGGGTAGTATAGTGAATGACGAGCAGTCTTGTTCCTGTCATAACCTCCTCTCCTCGTGGCATTGTATTTATGACTCACCTACTTTCCCACGAGTTGTTTCTTCCCCCTGTTACTGTATTTTGTTTTTTGTCGGTGTTAAACTTTGTGACAGTGTCAATATGAGTGTAAAGCTAAGCGCGTTGTTTTATCTTTAAATCAAAAATGATTTGTTTTTAAATTTAAAAATAATTGGTCCAGGCATAATGTTTAAGTGTGCTAAAATCTTGTTTTATGTAAACTCAATGCCACCGTGCCTGATTTCAATAAAAAATAATTTATGTACAGCATAAATGATTATCTAAATATTAATTATATGCTTTGTTGCTCCTACTGTGACCTGTTACAGTATAACTACTGTACAGGCATGTGATGACTCTTAGTACAATAGAGAATGCATGAAGTTCAGTTGTAATTACATTACATTGAATGTTTTACTTTATTTTATTAGAGTTACATAATGTCAACTAATGTTTAACTGTACATTAAGTGAGACAGGTACTCTTCACCTTCATGGGCGCCGGGAGGTTTGAATATAGGGGTGTGCAAAAACAGTGGAACCCCCCCCCCCCCAAGAAAAAGGGGGAGTCCGGGGAATTTTTAAAAAATAAACCTCTTAAAACGTGTTTTAAACCATCATAATATCACAAGAAACCTTTCAAGTTTTTCTCTATAAAAGGTCCGCCAAATTGAGGCCTCTAGAATCAAAACTCAGATAATCCTAAAACTGAATTTTTCAGGAGGGCCAAAACACGATAACGTTCCATTACAGGTTAATTAAAAGAAATGTGAGGTTCCTATTAGATGAAAATGAGGCATACAAAAACAATAAACTACTTTTTGGCGTGTTTTTGTAAAAAATTAGTGATTAAAGTAGGATTGTGTAAGTTTTGACTCTCAACTTTGGATTTTGTTGGTTTTGATTATTACTTTAACCCTGCAACTGTCAGACTACTCAATTTGAGTGGTCGTGGGGGCGTGGCACGTGAAAACGATAAATTTTGACAACTCTACTTGTAATGAATATTTCACTAAAAATTATCTAATCGCAATAAATCAAAAACCGTTGGAAAGGTTATGATCTAAACTTTAATTTTTGTATTTACAAGTTTTTTCTAAAACGTATATTTGCATACGTAATCATCGTTGCAGTTTATTAGTTTTCTTCAACAAACTCGGCGCCCGTCAATTCACCAGGTTTCATCATAAGACACGACGAAGTAACGCATCTTTATTTTCTTTCTAAAGCCCGCCCAGTACTTCTTCTAAAGTAAATCTAGATATCGTTGGATTTTTTCACAATTTCTCCAATCTAATACTGCCATCCAATCAAAAATCGGACAAATAGTTCTAAAGTTGTGGGGCGTTTTGTAGACCCTTGAAATTGGTCAGTTTTCCAACCAATAAACAGCTTTATTTATTACATGTGATATCTGTGTGACCTCAATCGTTTTTTAGAGATATTTTGGTATCTTTGTAAACATAAGGCTTCAAGCTAACTTTCCCTGTAAACAGGGGCGGATCCAGAATCTGGCCCTGGGGTGGGCTCTCGATATGGGGGGGTTGGTGTATGGAATACCCTCAAGAGAAAATTTTGTTTAAAAAAGAATTATTTTAGAACTCAATTTTTTACCTACTTTTCATTAGGTTCATTTCAATTTCAATTACAAGATATAAACACTATTAAATTTAAGCCTGACCTAATAGTTTTTATTAGTCTTTCAGGAGGTCCCCAAGAAATTTTTTGTTGATTTAGTTGAATTTTTGAATTTTATAAAACTCAATTTTAAGTTACTTTTTGCGTTTATTTTGATCCCTAGAAATGTAAGTTATATTATTTACAAGTTAGACAATAATTATATTTATAAGACTGATTTAACATACATAACTATAAACCCACCCTCTCACTAGCCTTCCTTAGCCTACTGCTCCCTGACCAGACACCACTCTCAGAATTAATGAATAAGAATTAAAGATGTCGAAAAAAAAATAATTAGCATTACAATTTGTAACATAACATTATTTTAATAAAAACATTTCGTAATCACATACAAAAAATGTAAGAGTGGGTAAAGTGTTAATATATATATATTTTAAAGAAATGTAAGAGACATCTTCCTTCTGTGTTTCCGAGCGAAAACGTCCAACACTTCTTCTGGTTTCAGTCTGTTGGAAATGTCTTGATGAATATTTAAAAGGGCGAGGCCATTTAGTCTTTCTTCCTTCATTGTGCTGCGCAAATAAGTTTTCAGCCTGCGCAATGTGGAGAAGGATCTCTCTGCGGTAGATGTTGTAATTGGCAGAGTGTAAAATATTTGAAGGAGAATCTTAATGTTTGGTAGGTCTGCTGCAGCTTTGTAGGTAGAAGCGTGAGTTTGATCATGGCTAACACAATTCTTTCTCAGATGTTTCCAAATCTTAAGTTCCCCTTCAAGGGCGTCATAGTTAGGCAAGTCATGTTTGTAGAACAGAGCACCTGCCAACACATCTTTTTCATAGCCGTCTGTAATTGGTATCAGCAAAAGCTTCTGTAACTGTCCAATTCGTTCAACCATGCTTTTGGGAAATCTGTCATTGAGTTCACTAATTACAAAGTCAAGGAATGGTATGAAAAGTGATACTCTAAAGTAATCTTCAGTGGATTTTGTAACTTCTTGGTTTGATCTGTGCATTTGAGAATTTGTTGTTCTAGGTTTCTTTATTTCACAATTCATTTGAGAAGCCAAATCCAAGCACTTTTTAAACAGTCGTTTGAAATGTTCCTCACAATTTTCTCTTACTTCAATAAGGCTTGAAATAGTAGCTTCCACAAGATCTTTTGCTTGTAGCACATCCATATTTTCACTCTGCAGCTTTTTTGCCAAAGGCAGGGTTTGACTAAAAACATCAGCTAAAACAACCACACTTACGATAAATTCTGAAGCAGTGATAGAGTGTAACAATGAGAAAGCTTTCCCATCATCAGATATTTCGGCCAGTTTTTCAAGAACTGGAGGTAACGAAGGAAGTGTACTTAAAAATGTCAACACCGAATCGTGCCTCTCTACACACCTTGTTTCACACATGTTTTCCTTCCTTTAGCAAGTTATTTTCTTTCAAGTAATCTTCAAGAGTATTAATTCTTGATATGGAATCCCTGAAGAAATTTACTATAGAGGATATTACACCAACAGCATTCCTAATACAGGAAATAGTGCATGCCTTACTGAGGGCAAGGTTCAACCTATGATTGCAACAGTGTATATATATAGCTAAGGGCTGGATTTGGGCTATTCTAGCTTGAGCCCCCTTAAATTTCCCTCTCATATTTGAGCCACCATCAAACGCTTGTCCACGGCAGTTCAAAATGTCTAATCCAAATTTCTTTAGTTCTTCTACTAATGTGGCTGAAATAGATTCACCTGTAGTCTCTTTTGCATCAACAAATTTTAAAAAATCTTCCTTGATCTCACAACTGTCTATATCAAAATATCTCAAACAAATTGAAAGTTGTTCTTTCAATGATACGTCAGAAGTCTCATCAGCAATAATAGTAAAATACTGTGATTTTTTTACCTTATCACAGATTTTATTTGAAATTACTTCACCACAACATACTATCAATTCATTTTGAGTAGATTTGCTTATATACGAGGCATTTTTACCACAACTTTCAATATGTTTGGCTAATACTGTGTCACCACCATCAATACGATAGTTAATTAAAGCTCTGAAGTTCCCTTCACCAAATTGGTTTTCCTCGTTTAACTCCCCATCATCTCTGTGACCTCGTAATGGTATATTCTGAGATCCACACAATATTATGGTTTTGATCATGGGGATTAGTTTTTGTCTATTTTCATTTACTTTTTGTCTTTCTTGGGACTGCATCGAAAGCAAAACATCTTCGGATTTCCCTTCCATAACCCTTACAAAATCTGTACTCTTCACAATATTGTGCTTGTGATATTCTGTATTTGAATGGTGATTTAAAGTTTCAATTGCCTTTTTATATGCTTTTAAAGGTTCAAGGACAAGCTTTCCAAGCTTAACATTGTTGGTTCCTCCTTCAGAACGTCCATGCATTATGCATACTTTGCACAAAGCACCTTTCAATTCGTCACTATATACTAGCGAAGGGTAAGATTCAAACCATGTTTTCTGAAATGAACGGTTCTTTTTTCCCTCAACAACTACAGGAAACTTGTACTTTAAAGGCGGAATCCATGGGTTTTTGACCCATTGATACTTTTCTTCTGCTGACATTTCAGAAACCATATTTTTGTGTTGTAAAAGTAAGCCAAAATCTCTAGAATGGTGAATATTTTGATTTGGATCTTGCTCACATGAAGAGGTTGAGATATCTTCAAGCTTATCCTTAACTGTGTCGGGACCAATGACATCCTCATCGAGAAGACCAGGTGATTTTGCAGTTTTTTCTTCAGATAAGTCATCTGGAATCTATAACAAACAAAACAAATTTGTTTGAGCTTACACATTATAGTAAAAAATTTAATACAAGGCAACTGGACACGCAGGGTTTCTAGAAGTCCTCACTCAACATATTTCTTATCCTTAAGTCATGTAACACAAGTTGTCAGTGAGGTCAAAAATCGTTGAACAGTCAAAAAAATGTTTGAATGGGATATAAATGTAATGATTGGAAAATTGTATGTCAAATTAGTAAAAAACTTGACTATTGCATCATAACATTTTCAATGTTGAAAGCACTAAAAATTGTATTTATTTATTTCTTAAATAGCAAGTTTTGAAAAATTTACAGTTTAGGCTACATAAATCCTTATTATTTTATAATATTTAACTAGGGCTAGGGGCTAGTGGTATTTTTAAGACTGACTTTTAACACACTAAACAATAAAAAACATAAACTGCAATAAAACAAATACTATCAATCCTACAAGATAAATTAATTATTATCTCTCTCAATAAATTATTCCTACATGAATTATTAGGAGATTATTCGATTTTTTCTGTGCAATACAGAAATTTTACAATCAATTGTCTGCGAGCAAGACTGATTTGACCGTTACAAAATAACGTGCGTTGTAATGGGACTACGTTTGAATTTGTGTCTACTTTGCATACGCGAGAAGTTTATTTTGTTTTTTGGGGCGTTATTATAATTTTTTGAAACAAAGTGGAATATTTTTATAAGAATAAGGTTATTTAAAATTTTCAATTATACAGTTCAATTTCATGATTTTTTTCTCTACAATTTGAAATACTAAAATTTAGTTTTTTAATAAAGTATATAATTTTCAAAATATATCTACATTTGTTAGCATTCTTGTAGTAGGAACTTAAAAACTGTTGTCTTCTGATTTTATTTTTTAATTTATAAATATTTTTGTACAGTTCTGTTCAGAACTAAATTACAAAACTTATGTATATTTTGAAAAAAATATATAAACACTGTTTACCGCAAGATATGTAGGTCTAAAGTTTTTCTTCCGTTACTGAACATTTTTTTGCTTCCGGAGCTAAAAACTTTTACAATTTTACACCAAACAAATTTTTAGTGGCATATGGACTATTTTCTACAAAAAAGCTATGTAACACTTTTGTATTGGGATACAATTACTATTTTTGGTGAATTAAAAAACAAATGCTTGAAAAAATCTAAAACCCGGTTTGCCAATTTTGTCTATACATTGCCACTTGGAGGGTTGTAACCTATGGTAGTAAGGTAGAAAAAAAGTTTTTATTATTCCACATTCTCGGAAACTCGATATCCCCGTCTACAATTATTTGTTTCAAAAAATTAAATTGGTGCAATTTGTTCAGAATTGTAATGACGTATCTTTTAAAGACACTAGTAATTTGAACTGTAATTTTTTCTTGTACTGTGTAAAAAAACTTTTAGTAATTCTGTGACATTTATATGCATAGTTTTAAGTTACAGCGGTTAGTATAGTAGGCCTACTAAACGACAGTAAAATCAAATTAACTCACCTTCGTTTTCTTATGAAAGAATGTGTCTAATCCTAATTGTCTCTTCTTGGAACTCATACTAAAAAATGTTGTAAACTAACTCACAGTTATGAAGGAGGAAGATCTGTCCGACGCTAGACGCTAGACCGCCTAAACGCTAAACGCTAGATGCTAGATGCTAGACTGAGGACGGAGTCTGACTGACGGGGTGACGCTAATAGATAGGCACACTACACAACTCAGGCTTAGAACAATGGCTGCAATGGTGCGACTCTAACGCTTCGTGTGCTGCACTTACCCTGCGGTCATAGTTCGAACTAGCCAGTCAATAGATCTACTCGCGGTCAGCGAGCGGTAATGACGAACCTAACAGCCCGAACAGCGTATGTCAACCATTGTGAATGAAAAAAATGATATCTACAATCAGTTTTCTGCGAATAATTCTGCATATTATTTGAATGTTTAGAAAATAAAACAATGTATACTTATAATAATTCATAATCGTATATTTATCAATTTTTAAAATCTTTCTTAAACATCAATTTTCCAACAGCTTTGGGGGGGGGGGGCCCGGCCCCCTGTCCCCCCCCCCCTGGATCCGCTTCTGCCTGTAAACCAAATATGCTATATTTGAACAGTTATATTGTGTAGGACCGTGGGAAAGTGACTGCTAATACGGTCTCATCTAAGGTTTGAAAATTAATCCTAACGGCTTTTTATAACATGGGTAGACATAGGAGTTTGCGCGCGCATCCTGTATAGCTTGAACAGGCGAGAGATTTCTACATTTTTTTCTCACTTTTTTTATTCAAATAATTCTAAGTCAAACACTTTTGGGAAAAGATAATTTACAAGTATACGGTTCAATTCTTTGATTTATTCTCTACACTTTGTTATACGATAATATTTAATTTTTTGTAAAGCAAATATTCCTAAATTACGTTTGAAACTTGGCCTACTTTTGTTAGCAGTCTTCTAGATGAAACATAAAAACTGGTGTTTTCAAAATAAGAAATTTGAATTGATAAATGTTTTTATACAGTTCTATTTAGAACTAAATTATGAAACTTTTTTACGCTTACGAAAAAATTACAAAAAATGTTTATTACTTGTTATGTAGGCCTAAAGTTGAACATTTTCCTTTCGTTACTGAACATTTTTTGTTTCTTGAGCTAATAACTTTTACAATTTTACATCAATAAATTTTTTAACTGCATTCTTTGAACCTTTCTCTAGAAAAAAAGGTACAGAACACTTTTGGATTGGTATACCAATTACTATATTTGGCTAATTTTTGAAAATATGCTTGCACACGCACCGAAATGACTTGGCATTGCAAAACATTAACATGGACAGTTAGTTGTAGGGTTAATGGATTACTTTAGTTTTGACACAAAATGGTGATTTTTTATAGTGTTAGTTTTGACTCTAAACATTATAAGTTATTAATTATTTAATCACTTGCAAATCCGTTACAAAATAAACCTAACACTAAAAAAAAAGGCAAATGTTTAAATATTACTAGTTGACAAAATAGAAAACACTGCAATAGTTAAGATGATATTCTAAAACAGACAAGTCATGTGACCTAAATGCTGCCTTTTCATTGGTTGATAGATTGTTCGTTACAAAACTGACATTATCCAATGAATTATGTGAGTTTTAACTCAAACACTAAACTTAGAAGCCTTGTTTTGCAGGGATTTTGTTGATTTTGATGAAAACAAGATTCAGATTCGTTGACAAAAATCCTAAAGAATCCAATGCTAACTCAATTTAGTCAAATTTTTATTATAGAGGGCTTACTTAATCACAGCTCTCTCTATTCTACACGCTCCAAATATAGGGGCATTACTGACTTACATATTGATAAACAGACCTTAAGGAAATTACCACCAGAGATAATAATACCAAGAGAGAATGATAGTAATGATTACCACTAAGAACTTGAACATAACACACTATCGCAGCCATCGCCAGAAACGAATGCAGGCGAATGATAAACTAGTTGATTTAGCTATCAATAAGTTTGGACAGAAGCCAAGAAGGTTGAAGTTTTTGTTTGAAAAATAACGGATAACAAGTTTTTATGTAGGTATCATAAATCAAATTAAAGTTTTTATGTATCATAACAATAAATGTTTTGATCTAGGAACTCGTAATATTGCTCTTAATGTGTTTGGTTCAATACAAAATATTTTGTAAAAAGCACTTGTGGTTATTTAGTTTCCTAGAGTAGGAATTTTTTTTATTTTTCGAACCAGGGGGGTGCAACTGCACTGTCTTGCACCTATCCCCCAGCGCCCATGTTCACCTTGTAGTTATAATAATCATAATTATGAAATAAGTAATATTAATGAATAGGTATGGATTCACATTGAGAGTGGCTGTGCTATATAGCTTATAAAATTTTTATGGTGATATTTGAGTTTATATTGAAAGGAGAGGTGGCACTAGTTGAAAATAAGTTGTTATAATAAAGTTAGTCTGGGAGTAAACACGTTAGAGGACGGACTTGATTATAGGAACGGTTATTCTTGCTTATGCCTTCCGCGTTAAGTAAGTTGTAAGTTCGGACCAGCAGAGAAGTTGTATTGGAATGTTTTAATAAACACGTAAAGCAATTCCTTGTTTTGCCAACTTATTCAAAGAACCTTCCCGCCACCAACTATACAGACAACGTCCTTAAGCTCTTAAGAGAGCCCAAGACACACCTTTTAAGGGAAGGTGCCATCGCTGGAGGAGCCGGCCATCAGACGGCCGGACTGACAGGGAGCGGCACCTCACATAAATAGTAATAATAATGTTGAAAATGAAAATATTCACACTTAAAAAAATTGAATTTACTAAAAATATGTTAAATGAGTTTTGAATACTTATCTATTTGCTTAAATTTTGCCTTTTGGAATAACAGTTAATCTCATTAATTAAAATCATTACTTCTCTAATTACTTCCGGAACATGGGCTAACACATGTCTCCATCAAACTAGGTTCCCTTCCTCTTCTCTAATCTGCAGCCTTGTCCTGTACTGTTTTGTTCTTTCCCAAACATTTTTGGTTTTGTAGTTGTTGGATGTCTTTAAAATATCAAATTGTTATAATTTTTAAGTTGATGAGATATTTCCTTAATAAAATATAGTTTTAGTGCTTTTGTGCTTATAGGATAATCTTTTGCTTGGCCGAATTGTTATTAAACCTTATGTGGACATGAATTATCCTGAAGAAGATAGGAAAGGAAGCTTTGAGTGGATTGACATTATCAAGGAAACTAAAGTGAGTGGAAGAATCCTGGGGAGTTTTGAAATGGTGGAGGTAAACAGAATTAATTTTAGTTTTTTGTCCTTTACTTTGTATTATAAAAAATTAAAGTAATTTATTTAAACATTATGATTTATCAATTTGATATTGAAACAAATATTACGGTACATTTTTGTATATCTTTAATAGTGGTTCTTTTTCAGCCGTTTATTAGCCCTGATAAATAAGAACCAATGGTATGATTAAGATGTATACATTTAAGGATTGCTTGCTATCCAGTGAATAAATGGTATTCCATAAGCAACAGATGCTAGAATTTACTAGCATCTTCTTATATATTTTTTAAGGTTTCTTTATCCTATACTTAAAGGCTAGGTAAAGTAGCATACCTATAAGTTGCACTTATAGAAACTTACACAAATCTTAGAAATTTAAAAGTTAATCTGGCTAAAATATATTTTGATAATTATAATACACAATTAATTGTATTGTGATGAGGATAATTTGTAGTTGTTAAGCGATTCATTTTTAGGAAACTACATATTATAAAATTGTAATCCTGCTATTAGAATTGTATGAATAATAGGCGGTTGTTTACTTACTGATCCTTTCCTACAGTTTAATGGAAAAAATATCATAATAATTTGACAAAATTAGAGAAGCATACAAAAAAAATTAATAACTTTATAAATACACTAAAACTTGGTTTATCCGGCTTTGATGGGACCAGTACCGTTCCGGATAAACCAAATATCTTGGGATTTTATATAAAACTCATGTTTTTATGAATCATTTATTGTAATATACAATAATCACTACTGCTAAGTACTGAAAAATGAGTTCAATTATTGCAAGAAATAAGAAAAAGAAAACTTAAACTGTTTTTTTTTTTTTAAAGAAATCGGTAATGTTCTTTTGCTTCACTGCAGAAGTTCTCTTTTTAGCGGACTGATGTCGAAGCCGTTTTAACAACAGCTGTGCCTGGTTAGTGTCACCTTGACGCTCGAAATAAGTCAACAGCTGGTGGAACATTGATGCCGCCTCGGCCTCGGTGTGATTTATTATTGCCTCCAATGCCGGGTTGTCTGCTACGTTGTCGGAGCTCGAGTTGTCATCAGTGCTTTGTTCTGGTTGTGATCTCTGCTACAATCTTGTCTTCTGATAACAGTTGGTAACTGGGGTCACATTGATCAGCATTCAACCAATCAGCTATTTCGTCACCTTCCATCTTCACAGTCTTCAATACAATCTGCCAACGTTTTTTCTCTAATTTCCTCATTTTCAATATAGGTAACATCGTTTTCTTCTGCGCTCAAGTCTTCATCTATCGAGATATCAGACCATATCTTCTTCTTTTGTTTTTGCTTACTAGTGTTTGCTTATAAGCATAATCTTAATTGTTATTCATAAGGGAAATTGTTTTTGAAAGATTTTTTGAAGTTAGGTCATTCCCCAAAATTATAAATGCAATGCTTACGTACAGAAATAGTAGATCATTTATGTTATTTTCACGGTTTTACTTTACAAGCTATGTACCAACCAATGCTTATTGTAAATTGGTTTATATTTCTATGTACCGGTATTTGAATTCTGATGAAATTTTTTTAAATCGTGTGTCATTAAAGTTAGATTTTTAATTGTTATGTTTGTTTAGCTATTCATTTTGGGAACCATAACTTATAGGTTTACTTTTGCTATGAAGCCCTGAGAAATAATTTAGAAACTCATAAATTAACACATTAGATGCTTTTCAAAATTAACAAGTGAAATTAATGAATAATTACCATGCTTAGTTGTGCAATGCATGTTGTTACAAAATGAAATGAGTTACTGGTCTTGTTATTCAAATATAATAATTTGTCAATAATGGAATTGTACCTTGGTAGGCACAGAGAGGTAATCGCAATAATGTAAATTATGTAATTAGGTAAATGATGTAATCGTAGAGTTGCACTTTTTAGTAGGCCAGCATGTGGTAAGTTGGCTACACGGTTAAAATTAAGACGGGTCGGTTGTTTAAATCGAGAAGAAAGATTTGAGACAGGGTTCTTATGGAGGCAGGTTGTCTTTAAGGTTGAAGATGCCGGTATGGGTGTCGAGGTGAGACAGGGCCTTTTGGTGTGAGCCATCCTTAGTGTACGTCGAGGCAAGAGAGCTGATCTGACCGACGAGGAGCCACCATAATAGAATAAGGTGATGGCAAAATTGTGAGCATTGGGGGACAATTGTTTTAAGTTAATTTTGTGTTGAAGTAGAATCAGTTTTTGGTTAATATATTGGGAGAATTATTTATTTGAGAAGAATCCATATTTTGTAAGTGGATTAATTTAAACTCAGTTTTGCTTGTAGATTAAAGCATAAGATTTAGATTTAGATTAAGGTTTATTGTTATGGACTAGATTGATAGGTTTTCTGTGTTAAATCTATGTATACCGTTTAAAGAAAGATATGTTTATATATCCTTGGTGTGCTTTATCAAATATATGTTTAAAAATGCAACCATAATAAATTCTTGGTCATATTCATTAGTTTTACCCTAAATTAATATAACAATATACAAAAAGGTTACTTGTCTGGCCTTGTGTTTCAAAATCAAATACTTATACTTCTGCATCCAGTCTGTAATGTGGCTGGAGTACTCTTATTTACTTGTTGAAATACTTCAAACGCAATTTAATTTGTATTTTTGAATTTCTAGAAATCAGCATTACTGAAAGCGCAGTTGAAGGATGAAGTTACGGACCACATGCTGAAGAATGGAGCAAGACTTAGCATGCCTAATTTTATATCTCCGCAGACTATTTCATATAGGTAATCAAGTAAAATATACCTATATTTTAATATATTTATTTTATGGATGCAACATAGTCGAGAGTGAGTCAAACAAATATACACTGTACTTTTTTATATACATTTATTGATCATGAAAAAATACAAACTAAATCTTTAACTTTACTCAACATAGTCTTCTGTACGCTTTACATATTTTATTCAGCGTTTTGGAAGATTGTAGACCCTGTCTTTAAACGTGCTTCGAGGTTGAATCATCAATCAATTGTGCTAGAGATCCTCAACTTATTGAATAATCTCCTCTTTGTGCTTCTTTCAAGGGCACAAACAAAAAATAATCACAGGAAGACAAATTGAGTTATAGGAAGAATGTTCAACATTTTGTTATCTGACTTTTTTTGATTTCGTTCAATAACCATGGAACCCATTGGGTTTAGACTTCTCTGAAGCTAAGATGCTTTGCGATTGGGGCTTGATCCATCGCTAATACCCACCTTTGAAGCGATTTGATCAAAAATGAACCGCCGATGATAAGGTCATGATATACAGGAATGTTGTATCTGTAAGATTAGACCTTGGGCGTTGATCATTACTTTCATTTTTCACTCTTTTTGGATCACCCTTAAACTTGCTGGTCCAATCAAATACTTGGGTCCCTGAAAGTGTAGCGTTCTCAAACTACAGAATTTCTCGGTTAACATCTTCCTTTGTTGAAAACTTTACTGTAATCTTTTCCACAGCAAGCGATAGAACCTCTTGCGTATTTATGGATGTTCTCCACTGAGGATTGTCTGAGGAGACGAGGAGAAAAAGTCCAGTTTATATTTAACTCCTTCTATTTAAAAATATATATAAGAACATATTATATATTTTAAATAGTAGTTTTCTGTCGCAGACCGTGGCTAGTCATGCGATGCTTAGAATTCATAGAATTTGAATAACAATTAAATAAAAGAGTAAAAACCTAAAAGAATGCATAATTCATTTTATATATAAATAACAAATTTTTAGATTGTTCCGGAGATGTGGTGTTTGGGCCTTATTGCTTTTTAAACCCATAACTTTATCCAGAGAACAGTATCTTACCAGGATTAACACAATAGTTAGTGTGGTTTTCCAAGTTTTTACTGTCGGAACCTCCAAAACAGCTGTGCAGGTTTCAGCCTAGTTAATGGCATTTGCTTACGTGAGCTTTGCTACTTGTTATGCCAAAATGACAAGGTTCTAATTTTAACAAAATAGCATTTTTTCGGGTATTGGCATGACAAGGTTGTGTCTGAATTCCTCTTTATTTTGCATTAACTCTTAATGCTCTGTGTTGTCTAATAAGCCACTTGCTAGAAGTACAAAGTTCTAACTTACAACATATGTTTATAGAAATTTGGCATGAAATGGTTCTATTTGGTTGCTATAGATTTCCATGTACAGATAGAATTTTGTTACTATTTTCAACTGAAATTGCTTGACATAAACAGGTGAACTGCGATCTGTTTGTGTAATAATTGAACCAATTGCTTGATGAGAAACACCGAAAACATAAACAATCGCTGATATGGCGGTTCGGTCTAAGCGAGGAGTCGGTTTACCCGAGGTCGGACTAGCGGGGTTCTATTGTACTATTGCTTATAAATGCAATATTACAAAGAAATAAAAATGGTTATGATTTCCTAAGCTGTAAGAGTAGTATCCATTTGTTACAAATTTTAACTTAATTAAGTTTTTACTTTATTATGAATTTTAGTTTAGTTCTATTGTTAAAACAAAAATACATTTTTTTAATTTGTCAATTTTGTGTAGAATAGAAGTGAAGTTTTGGGGAATACGAGAAAAAAATAAATCGTTGAAGAACATTCAAGTCGTTTTGAGCTGTGGAGACTTGAGCATTACATCTATATGTAAAGATAACAAATTTCTAAACTTTGACGATCCTGTATTTATTAATAATCTGGTATGATAAACTAACACAATTCTCAAGTAGTAATTTATAACTTGATTTATATTATCATAAGGAACAACAAGATTACACTCGATTCCACATTCACCGTGCAGTACAGAGCTCCCATAAGCAATGTTATGCATACGACAGTCTCAGCGATAGTAGCCAACTAAAAAACATCAACTCCCATGCAACGTTCGGTCAGTTGACGCAACCTGCACGACAATAAACGTGATGTTCCTTGTAATGGTAGTAGCATGTCTATTCTCCCGTAAGACCGGTAATGCACGGTGAACATGGAATCTAGTGTAGTTAAAGAACGACATGTACAGTATGCCCCGGAACAAATGTTAACCACAACTGGAACTTTATTTTATAAATATTTATTTATTTATTCATTACTGCCAAAATACTTACATATGAATAGACTACGTCCAATATAAATTAACATTAAAAATACCCAAATACAATAAAAATTTCACAAAGATAAGAAATCATAATTTATTATAGGGCGAACATGCAAAAATATTTAAAATGCAATTAAAAAGTAAATTATACAATAAATAATTGATGAAAATATAATGCTAATTTTAGTAATTTTAGTGCATAATACACATTTAGTAATTAATAAAAAGTAAATGTGTGCTGTCATGGCACCCCCGTCAGGAACGAAGTTCATCACACCTTTTCTTCAATTCTTTTACCAGCCTTAACGGCAACATACACTCGTAATCAGTGGCGGCTGGTGAATTATTACCTTGGGGGTTCAAATCTATTCCCCATAGATTCCCCGTAGATACATCGGGTTACACTTTTCATGATAGATTTGAGTACCATATACATATTAATTATTATAAATGGAAAATTGAGAACAATGTTGGCTTACATAGTAGCCTTTACTTTATTCATTAGTTTAATTAAGTTTTTAGTTCATAAAGTGACTCATAAATTAAATAATGAAGTAACACTTTAATAATAATAATGAAGTGACCTGCACACTTTAATAGCACACTTTTCCCAAGAGGTAAAGAAGAAAAGTTACCCTTAGCAAAGATGTAAAGATGTTCATTCTCCTTAACACAACGCTAATAACAACACTGAACTGCAATAATATTATTTATCAATAATAAAAATATGCCCACACTAACACAAACTTAATCTATGAACTTCATAGAATACATAACTGACATAACCTATAAATCAAAGAAGTAAACAAACCAACTACACACACCATAACAAAGTTAGTTGTGAACTGCAGCTTCGGTTATCTTCGGAAGGAGTCGGGAGTCGCTGCATTTAGCGTGCAGCGAAAAGCAATGCTAGAAACGCTATTCCCCCGCTGTTCCCCTGTACCCCCTCGCCTAGGCCAGGAGGTTCATTCTTACGATTGAACCAGGCAGCTGAAAACGATGAAGTAGAGCTGCGCGTTGTAACTCTCTGTCGTATTTTAACAACTTTTCACACTATATTGTTAGATTTATGAAACCAAGAACTAAATATTTATAGTTGTTAAAATATTATTTTATTACTATTACCGCAATTTTCTTGGGGGTTCACTGAACCAGTGAACCTAAGCACGAGCTGCCACTGCTCGTAATTTTAATCTTTCAAGTGACATTTATTATTAGTTTGTTTTTTATTCAAATATTCACTGTTTCCATTTGTTTAATGTTATTATAATAAAGGGGTCGAATTAATTATAACATCAAAACTAAGATGGTAAACACAGTTAAATGTCCATTGATTTAAATACATTTAATAAATATAAAATGTTGGTTCATCAGTCTAGGCCTAACCTAACATTATTGTGTGTATGTTTAATTTCTTTTACCTGTCTTAACGGCAACATAAATACAATAATTTTAGGTTAGGCCTAGACTTAAAATTTCTCTAGGCCCTCACAGTCGCAATTTGATTTACAGTGGCACTTGGGCTTCTTGAAGTTGGACAACCCTGATCTATAATATTTATCTAAGAAAACCTGAATTGTACATAAGCAATAAGTATACCTATGTTAAACCTTTGAATGGTATATTTTCTCTAAACAGTAGATACTACTTGCTTGAATTAGAATGTAAAAGATATCTTGCTAAAATAAATAATGTCTCCTTAACATATTTTTATATATACCGTAGTTTATGAAATAGTTGTTCTCTTGCAGGCAAATATGAGATAATGTTGTTTTTGCATAGGACTATGTTCTTTTTTTATTTTTAAAATAGTTGTTGTAGCAGCAATGTTGGTCGTTCCTATACCAAGAGCTTTCTATAACTAATAACTGTTGTTCATATCACATTTGTCTACAATTAATACATATTTTTACAAGTTTTTTGCTACACATTTTTACAAGAAAACCTAACTTTGTTTGATTTGCTGGTGTGTCAAACAGAGTTAATAAATATCTGAGTATTAATAGGAAAGTTGACCTTTTTCGATCTTCTACAAGATCTTCTCTGAGGAGAGTGTGAGATAATCTGTGTAGAAATCTGGCTCCAGGGCGTACGCACATATATGTGTCTCTGAAAAGAACAAGAACCGATGTGTATCCATGAGCTAGGAATGGTGCATATTTATACAATGTTCAAGATGAAACTGAACAATCACAAGTGGCTTTAGTATATGTGTCGTTTTATGATTTTTTCACAGGGTAATGCTTTGACTTTTTGCTAAGGGGGTATGAGAACTGTGGGCGAATGAGGTAAAGGTTAATGTGAGGATATGTAAATTGGTATGTAGACCAAGGAAGTGTTGTGGGGATTGACTTGTTTAAGTATTAATGTTTTGTATGTTTGTTATGCACATTTTAGGAGGTGGAGCTGTGGATCAGAGGCGTTTTCGCTTGAAAACTTCTCCAATTAGTTGTAATTTTCAATATTTTTGATTAAATTTTACAAATTGCATAATTATAACCTTTAGATTTGCAAGACTAAATGCATTTGGTTGGATGTGTTAGTTTGCCAACACTGATTCTGGGAGTTGGAATTATCTTCTCATTCACAATAGTTTAGATTGTAAGTTTTGCATTACTGTTTTGTTTTGTGCAAAAGTGAACCGACACTTTTATAATATTTATTACTTTGCTAGGAATTGCCAGAATTGGAAGAGTACTCACCACCATTGATTATTCGAGCTATGGATATCAGGAGTTTTGGTTCATCGACATATGTTGGTACTCACGTTGTGAGAAACATTCACAAATTTTCATTAAAACTACCAACAAAAGTTGAATGGAGCAAGCCTACCAGTCATAGAAAGACTTTAATTCGGAAGTTGGCTGAAATTAATATTTTAGATAAAGGTAAGATAGAAAGTGATGTGTTAATCATTATATTAATGTACTCATTTTTATATCATTGAAACATTTTCATAATCATCCAAAACATAATAATAAACATTTGGTAAGAACTTCTTAGTAAGAAATAATGTTCACACATCCACAACATATAAATTTTAGGCTGGTGTAGGATCTAAGGTTATCTTACTGGCTCGATAATTGTCTGAACAAGCCATTGCACTTGGGTCGATTTATTTATTTTGTGATTTACTTTTTGCAGGATCTTTGCTGCATATTTTCTAATTTTGAATTTGAAGAATAAGTTCTTTTAAAGAAAATTTAATTATTATTGATACCCATATAACACTTAATTTTTTCTTAAAGTTTATGAGCGCAGCTCGGTCTTATTTAATGGACCCAAATCTTGTCTCATGTATATTAGAAATAAAAGTAAATAATACATGCCTTTGTAATACATGTTTATTTGTGCAAAATAATTATATTTTGCCAAATGCATGTTTAAAATTTTCCTTCTGAAAAGTAGCATGTGGTTATGAAATAATTAAACATTTATTTATAAAAAAAGGGGATGCATATAAATTAATTTGTTTGAAATTTAATCCGACATTGTAACTTTAGTTATTCAAAAAAGTAAAACTAAAAGTAAAATTTTCTTTTTGCTCACAGGTAAAGATGATGAGATTTTAGAAAAGGAAGTGGATTCATTGTGGAAAGAAGAAGACCAATTTTTATTTTCACAAAAATATTCATCCACTGACTCCGGAGAAAAATTGCCATCTATCTTTGTAAGTGTTAGGTATATTTCTGTTAATTCACTATGAAATAAGCTATTATAATAAAACAGGTTAAATAAAAATTGGGTCTGTAATACGAGTTAACTTGGAAATATTGTGAAATTAACAGGGCTTTGACAAATTGTTAAATGTGTAAATAATTATATAATTATATGAGAAGGATATAAGTGTTTCTAGGATAATGTAGAAGTTATTTTTTGATATTGAAAGTGGACCAGCTGTGAGAGCGGTAAAAACCATAAATGGAACTAATTGTTAAAAAATTTTGAATTAGGCCTAGAATCAAAAATAAGGTAGGTGTAGGTACTATAGTGTTTTTTTTTTGTGAGAGTAAATTAATAAACTGAGTAAATTTGTATATATCTGGACTTTGTTTTGATTGAAGAAATTTAAATATTGATATATTGGGTTTGGTATATGGCAGAATTTAAATTATATATATAAGTTTTTTTATATTTTATTTTAAGGTTATTCCTGTAATAAATTTAGACAAATATTGAGTCAGGAACCAGAAACCCGAGAGAAGGAGATTTTTGTTAATATTGGTAGAATGTAAATATAGGCACAATAAATGATTTGTCACCCACGACAGTCCAACTATTTATTTAAAAAAGGGTCAAAATTACACTATGTATACTTTACAAATTTATATATAATTAAAATGTAAAATAAGTCAAATAAGTATAAAATAAATTATTCGGAATAGGGATACAATTAAGTGATTCAATAAATGATGGGTGAATTTGGTTAACTTGAAACTTTCCTGCACAAATAATTAACTAAATATATTTCAAATACAAATAGTTTATAAAATAAATGCTCAACCCATATTTGTATAAATGATAAATAATTGTGTACAAATTATAGCTTGATAAACACAACTATATAATTACAAAATAATTAATGAACTTCATCCACCTTATGTGTTAAAATTGAAGATCAACAGGTATTGTACTCCAGCTTTATACAATATTCTTCGAAAGGAAATTTCTCATCGAGCACAAAAAGTCCTGTAAACAACAGTTTTTACAAAAACCACAATGTCCGCGATGAAAACACAAACCTCGTTTTTAAGTAAGGTATCTTCTTATGTTATCAGACGTTTTCATTTTTTAACTTTCTGAGAGCCTAACATAGGTCAACTCACAGGTATTCAGTATAATTCAATTTTGGCCAGACTTTTAGATAATTACCAATAAATTTAAAAACATTCTAAGCGTAAAACATACATTATTTTCTTTTATCTTATTAGAAATGTATTTAGTCTCTGATTTCATATACTATGATTATACATCCAAAAAGATAACAGGATCTATGAGAAGAAGGAAGAAACAGACTACGTTAGTTGGAGAACATCCATGAAAGAGGTTCCAAAATACTTATTTGTGATATTTCTGTTGACCCTAACCCAACTTAGTAAGGCTGTTTGGTATTTACTTAAACTATTGTGATCATCCACTTCTTTCCTTTGTTTAAGATAATGAAGTTATATTTTATGGGAAGGAAATTTAAGACAAAATAAAAAACAAATTGAAAAATAAGTTCACTCACAGTTATAACTTTTACAAAAATGTTAGGAGACACTTTCTATGTTAGGCCATAAACTGTCTGTTTTATTTGTGTTCAATTACTGCAAAACTACATTTAATAAATCAAAAATTAACCATGTATTTTAGATTCAGTCTAGCCATGTTTTACATGACTCTTGGTTTAAAAAAGTTGTGCTACAGATGATTATAAACACAGATCTAAAACCCTAAACAGCTGGAAGAAATAACAAATGATATACAACTGTACTGTAAAATGTTCTCTGAACAAGTTTCTGAAGTTAGTTTGAAAATATTCTAACAGATAGCGAAGGAATATGCATTTAAAGTTCTACTACGGATTAGTACGGAAAGCCAGGGAGTGAAAAAAATAAATCGCTTCGAGTTACTACAGAATACCGGGGAAAGGGTTAACTAAGGAGGCGGCAATATAAATATTGTAACAGATAAAGGATTTATTATTTGACACACTCTTATTCATTATTTATCAAATTTTGCCTTCACAATCAAGTTTATCAAGTTGTAATTTGCACATAAAATACCACTGATTCAAGTATTGTAAGTATGGGTTGAAAATTATTTGAGAAACAATTTACAAATAATTCAAAATTATTTTTGTAAATCAATCATGCGAGAAAGATTTGAAACTGCTATACACTTGCTACCAAAAATCTCCTTCACTTATTCCGTACATAGTTAAGATATAACTAAATTAAATATTTTGTTATTTGCTTTTTTTTATAAATAATCTCATACACACAGGATTATTTTGAGTGGATACACAATTTACGCCGCCTAATTAGGAAAGGATGGATAAATATGTGTAAATATTTGAAAATCAAGGACAGCGATTTGGTTTACTATACAAGTAAAAGTACGAGTGATGACAGTATTAAACAAGTCATAGAGGAATACAAATATGATTGGTGGACTAAATATGTGGGAGCGAAAAAAAGACAAGTAAGAAACTAAAAATATAAAAAATGTTTTATTGAGTCAAAATGTAAATATTAAAATTCAATGCATTAGACTAGACATATAACACAGTTTTAAGGCACCTATGTCTAAAAAACTCTTATAAGTAAATACAGTTTTAAGTTAATAGTTAATTAGAGGATTCCGTTTACTTGCTCAAAATGGAAATTAAGATAAGTTTAGATGAGACCAAGACAACAGTAACAGCGAAGGTAGCTTGCAATATTTGATACCAGAAAATTATTGTTGTTTAATGTAGTATGGAATATCCAATTGTTGTTGATGCTTATACTGAATTACTTTTACCAAGGCAACAACCCTCAGCCTAATCTCAAAATGTGTTTTTGAAATTGTATTTTACTTCGGCTTGCATTAAAATGCCAAAGTATTGAATCTTATGAAAATTCCAAAAAAATTACCCCACTTTTTATGACTTTTCTCAACGTTTTAGAGGTCAATAAAGCACTACAAAATTGTATATACTTGTGTCTGTCTGTGGACACGATATATACACTCACAGATGTCGTAAAAAACTTCTGGTGTTGCCAAAATCTTCTTAATTTTATTGCGGAGAGTTGAAAAGCTTTTGAGGTTTCTAGTGTGACATCACTTTTGAGTATTTTGCAATTGCAATTTTATTTGAAAATGAGCAAAAAGACATTGAGAGAAATTAATTATGTTTTTTTTATGTTGTTCAAACAACTGAGTCTAAACTCTTCCACTTGAATTATCTGTGAATAATGAATTAACAAATACTTTTACAAACAGAACAAGAATAGTTAAACAAATTATGTGTACGAATTACTGTAAACTCAGCAATAATTAATTCTAAAAATAATAGCTAGGATATGAAGAATAGTATTTTATAAAAAGGGACCAAGTGTGAAACTCATATGATCAAAGTTTAGTATAATTATTTTAATCCACGAATTAACAATAATTGTTGTTATTTGTGATTGCTAATCTCTAAGTTAACTTTTATAGTAACTCTTTAGTAACTCATCTGGTCTTCCTTATGTACATCAGTGTTTTTCATTTGATTTTTTAAAACAGGTTTTAGAAAACACAGAAATAGGATATTAATTTTCATGATTTTTGTAAATTTTGCTCTGCAAAGTTTTTCTTAGGCCTAAATAAATAAACAAAGTAAATATTTTTAGTTTCTTCTTATTACCTTTCATTTGCTGCTTTACACCACAGAGAATAGATAATTTTTGTCTGTGTTTGCACGATTGCCTGAAACAAAACAAAAAGGTCCAGATACGCATTAATTTGTCGCTAAAAAATTATAAATTTGATTATGTAAATGTAACTAATTTATGTGTTTAGTAAATTACTAACTGCAATAATTGTACTAAATTTCCATTCTCTATTTCAATCTTTGAAGCATCCATGTAGCTGAGGGGTTGGCATACCTGACTAAATTCCCCGAAATTGGAGAAGGTAAAATTTCCCGGTTTATAAACTATGATTGTTTGTCTAATAGAAAAACATTTGAACACAAAGAAAGTTTATTTCAGCAATGTGCTTAAATAATTTACACCTTAAAACAAAACTTTGATCTCTGAGATTAAAAAAATAACTGGTCCCAACATACCTTAACATATTAAGGTTTATACCCTTTAAATACTGTATGTAAATTTCTGTTTCTATCGTTTCTTTTCAAAATAAAGAAAAGACAAGTATATATTATTTACAGATAAAAATAAATTACCATATTGTTGTAAGTCAGTAAGGATATTTTTTATATTATAAAATAGTGTGATAAATAAAATGATTTTTCCTGTTTTGTAGCTGATATTTTATTTTCAGTCTTAGATGTTAATCTGCTGTAATTTCAACCAAGATAATAAGCATACAAAGGTTTAGGGAATGGCATTCTGAGAGGCATTCTGTTGGATTATCTGTTGAGCCTGGGTTGCAGGGAGAGTGGAGGAGTCAGCTGTTCAGATTGCTAAATGCGATAAGAATTAATATGGGGAAAAGGTGTGTTTGATCAGCTGAGGCTTCCATTCATCACTCGACGTACAGAAATCTTTGTTTTCAGTTAAAAGACAGGGCATATTTTATTAATGCTATTAACATAAATGTAATTAGATGGGTTTTTAAACGTCAAGGGGAATTGCTTCATCTGAATTATAAACCGTCGATAAAAAATACAAATTAATAAAATTATAATTGCTCACTGTGCAATCTAGAAGAAATTGAAAATGTTTTTGACTTTGTGGCTAGGTGTACAATTTTGAGAGCGATAAGAATAGGATGATTTAATTTGCTGGAGTTAACTAGAGGTAAGTACTTAGGTTATTTAAATGGTGAGGATTGGGTGCGGCTTGTAGGATATCTGAGGCAGGCATGGCAACACAGGTGGAATTTGATTAGAGAATTTAATTATTAAATTGCAGATTTATGATCTTTGATTTTGTTTTGTTTGGGGGGTGTGGGTTTACATTTAAAATAGGTGCATAATTTCTGTGTTGGGTATCTTTGCAGTTATTATTATTATTTAAGTTACTTTTGTAAATTTAAATTAAGTATTTGTGTGTGCTAAATGCACAATTGTCAAAGGTAGTGTGCCAACCGGTCTTATGATCATTGCCCGCTTAATGCGAGCAAATTGTGTTAGTATTTTTGTTTCAAATAAAACCATTTTTTCATTAATTTATTTATTAATAAGATACATGTTAAATAAAGAAGCAAAAATAACTTGTATTTTTTATCAAATTGTTGAAAACATTGATTCAATTACAAACTGGACTTTTTAATAATGTTTTTACAAGGCCACGTTTAAATGGTTAATTTTCAATTTGTAAAGATTTAGACCATTTTTTTTGTTTGTTTGTAAACAGCTGAATATGATGATTTAACTTTGATATCTTCATATTTCCTTTTATTAATCTGACTAAATTTTATTTGTATTACTTTTAAGGAATCATCTGAAACCAGAATAAAATTTCGGACAGGAAAAAGTTGGTTGAACTCAGACAAAAAGGTTGATATGTCTTGTGTACAATATGAAGAACCTGACCAAGCATTCTTGAAGGTAAACTACCATGTGCATTTCTGTGTTCATTAAATGTTAACTTGTTTGGAATGTGAGTATTAAAACATGTGTCCAATCTAAAGGGATTACATCCTATCCTGGTTCAAAATTTCACTTTCTTGCAGGTAATTTCTAAAGGTAATATTTTACTCTGTTTTTTTAATGTTTAACAAAGGACCATCTCAACCCCATTTTTAACTACTTCCCTGAGCTTCGTGCCAATCTCAAGGTGCTGAGCCGTGATTGTATAAAAGAGAATTAGTACATAAATATACAACTTGTTTCATAAAAAATACATTACACGTTCAGAAGGTTTAAAAAATGTCTAATGTTTTACAATGAATCCCTGCTATCTTGCTACATTTTTACAAAGTTGCAGTAACACCAATCACCTGAATTTAATTAAATAATCAAATTAACTGTAATGTATAAGACATTGCTGAAATAACTACAATAAAGTACTAGTAAAACCCTTTTATTCATTTAAACTAAAGTGTGGGTTATATTAGACCTAGAAATATTCATACATTGTCCAAACAGAAATACTTAAAGTAACCGTTTTTAATCAACAGCTTTACTGCAATGAACTGGAAGCACAAGCTGAGTTTGAAGGTTTTTTTGATGTGCTGAAATCCTTTAAAATTATTCGAGGAAAATCACAGCTGGACTACTCATCTGTGAAGAATGTATCTGCAAAATTGAAAGTACGATTTGGTAATTAAAGTGTTTTTTTAATAAGAGAATATATTTTACAAGTAAATATTATTTTTTGTATGTCAAGACATACTAAAGTAATTAGAAATAAAGAATAGATGTATAAAACATCAAGATGTTTGCTTGAGCTTCGTTTAAGCACTAATTCACTTGAAGAAGATATAATGCTTAAAATAATAAATCAATACAGTTAATTTCATACCTTTTTTCTTTTTCGTATAGTAAAAAAACTTTTTAGACTACTATTTGATTTCTCTGCATTTCAGTGTCTTTTTTTCATAAAAATAACTTTATTCACTAATATAAAACATTAAGATTTGCACATACAGTAGAGTCTCGCTATTCCGAACTAATTGGGACCGAACACTGTTCGGTTTAGCGGGAATTCGGAATAAGCGGATTTCATGAATAATAGCACGTATTGATTTGTGAAGGCGTAAATTAAGTGCGGGGACATCTGCTGGTGTCAGTTCTATACAGCTTTGATCGGCTCGGAGGAAAGCGAGGAGAAGGTGAACGCTCAAAACTGAACTCATGTCATACGTAAACGCGGCAAATGCTCTCGACTTCGCTCTAGTGTAGGTTTACATCATCTGGGGTATTTCCTTCCGTTGCTTTATGATTCCGATTTCTACTAAAAATGTAAGCGATGGGATAGGTTGTTTGAACTGTCCGTTTTGTCATCCCACAGTCTGTCCGTTAGGACCGCATTATCTTGAAAAAGATCGAGAAAAAAATTCCTTCGACATAACAATAATGAAGGAGAAAACGAAAGCAACTAACTGGCAGGTGGCACCAACACTACTAGTGCCTAGCTGTTGCTTCTAATCTTTCCTTCTTTCTGAAGGACCCGGTATCCTTTTCACCGTATGCTTGTTGCGGTAGCTTCCTTACCGCAAAATGGATGGAAAACACGAAGGAAACAAAACCAGCTTTCATTCCAATTTGGTTTCAGGAGTCTTAGGCTATATCTATATCTCTATTTAACTTATTTGTATAACAATAAATGTACGTTTTTTTACGAACGTATTTGTAATTTCCCCTGTTTTATATTTTTTTAAATCGGTATTTTTTCTGAACTCTATTCGGAATAGGCGGAACTCTATTCGGGACTCTACTGTATTTAATTTATAGGGTACTAAATTATAGAACATTTCATAAGTTATTAGTCTGCCTTAAGACTTTATTTGAATTTCATTTGTGTCTCTTGTGTGCAAGAAATTTTGATACATATTAGAGATGTATGCTGTAAGGGTTGGGGTTAATAACTCACTCCAACCACTTTACAATAAAATAAAATAAAGAAGAAATAAAACAAATA
>JAGFPH010000573.1:110402-178620 GCA_018207615.1 Philaenus spumarius
AAAGTAAAGTTCGGAAGTAATTCGTCAACAGAAATTCGGTAAATAGTGTGTGCGAGTGCGTGGGTGTAGTTATTATTTAAAATCTTGTAGAGAGGGGTGTTGTGTAAAGGAAGGAGATAATATGTGAGTAAATAGAATTTAACTAAATATTTGTAAGACAGATTTTGAGGTTTAGAACTAACATTGAATCATATACCAAACAATTAAATATTTTATTATTTTTTTTATTTAGATATTTATTTTATTCCCTAATATAATACAAACACATACAAAATAATAAAATAAGAAGGTAACTTAAACATAACTTAAAATAAAATAACTACCTGTAATATAACATAAAACTTAACTTATATTAAAAAATAACAGAATAGCTTCCATATGGGGAATAAAATATTTTGCAACCTCTAGGGCAAGCAAGCCCGTTTTGAGGCTGCAAGCAGATGATAATTTATTCATAACAAAAAGAAGAAAAAAAGAGTAAGAAAAAGGGGTACTGGGAGCAGTTAAATTTACAATAAAAAATAAATAATATATTATGGAAAAAACATACAAATAGCAGAAGAATTTTTTAAAGACAAATTGACAAATGAGAAATTAAACAAACATATCAACACTAACTAGAGGTTTAACAACCCTTATGTAAAAGTTATATAGGCTACGATAAAAAAATTTAACAATAATCATACATAAAAACACTCAACATTTTACTCTATCCAAATTTAAATCACACAGTTCACATCCATACTCTCATACACACACAGGCTCAAAACTACTGTACTTCCATCTCTCTCACACAACCACTCACACATACAACATAGATCATCACACGACCACATCCAACAAGCCCTCCACATCGTCCCTGCTCAATAGCCAGTTCTTCAGGAGAAACAAATATTTCCTTAGTTTATCAGATTTTTTAATTCCTTCAGGAAGTTTATTATAGAGTCTAGGTGCAGTTACAGAGAAGAAATTGAAGTAAATTGTTAATCTTTATAGGAACCTTTGCTTTGCTTTTGCATCTTAAAAAATAATCAGTTGTGTTGCAAAACAATGAAGAACCCCGACTCCTAATATAAAATATTTTAAGGGCTTTGTAAATAAACAGATAGCGAAGAGGCAATACAGAGATACATCGAAACAATGGTAAAGATGGCACCAGCCTTGTTTTATTTAATATAAGACGTACGAACCTCTTCTGTATTACAATCAAAGTCCTAATATTAGTAATATACTTACCTCCCCAACAACAGATCCCATACTCCAACCTACTATGGACCATGGAAAAATAAATTTTCCGTAAAACGCTTCCCGGGACGACATATTTTAAGTGAAAAAATAAACGTAAGATATTGTTTAGTTTAGCTTTTAAATTAGCAATGTGCATTTTCCACGTTAAACGGTCATCTAAAACCACTCCCAAATACTTACACGAAGACATTTGTTTTATTACAATGCAAGAAACACACACCGAATTTCCGACTACACAATCCATACATTTATATAACATAGGGTCTGTAAATTTAGACTCTCTTCTCAGATTAAAATTTATATAACAACTTTTATCCGTATTTAAAACCATACAATGCTTGGAAAACCACCACCTCAGAGCATTAAGATCAGCTTGCATGGCAGTTTCACTTCTTGTATTGTGTTTCTGATGTAGCACAACGCGGTGTCATCTGCAAATGCATAAATACTACCCGCCAGCCTACCTTTACACAAACTGTTAACATAAATTATAAACAACATAGGTCCAAGCACTGATCCCTGAGGGACCCCATATTTTATTTTCTTTACATTTCCAAGGCAACCCTGAATACGAACACACTGTTCCCTGTCTGTAAGGTAACTGGAGAACCAATTATAGACCACACCTCTAATTCCACAATTTGATAATATTTCCAAGAGTAAGCTATGGTCAACACAGTCAAAAGCTTTAGTTATGTCTAAAAACAAACTACTCACACATTTCCCACTATCTATTCCCTCCATAACTCTGCACACAAAATTAAGAAGAGCTCTCTCAGTGTTGCTACCAACCAAAAACCCGTACTGATTTTCACTAAAGAAAGCAATTTTTTTTAAGTATGATAATATTCTTGTTTTCATACATTTTTCCCACATTTTAGATAAGGATGAGATCAAGGATATTGGCCTATAGTTTCCCGGCCTTTGTTTATCCCCTTTTTTGTAAATTGGAACTACCAAGGCCGTTTTTAATCTACTAGGAAAGACACCTGATTAAAAGCTTAAATTGCATAGATAAGTAAATACTTTTGAGATATGCTCTGAAACACTTTTTAGCGCCATTGAACTTATTCCATCTATTCCAGGAGCTTTATTATTTTTCAAAGATGAAATAATCTTTTCAATTTCAGTTGGGACAACTGGCTCAATGAACATAGAACCCGCCTGAGAGACCATGCGGAAGCGATCCTGCTCAGAAACACAAGGCACACACACTATATCCTTCCTTATATCACCAATTACACTAATAAAATAGTCATTGAACAAATTTGCTATAGCTAAAGAATCAGAGATAATACCTTTATCCTCACTTATAAGCCTAATATTTTCAAAGCGTTTTTTTTGCCCAGAAATTTCATTAATTATCTTCCATTCGGCTTTAGAATTTCTGACAGTTATCAAATAAACATTCATAATAATTTTGTTTTGTCTTTTTAATTTCCATGTGCAACTTATTTTGATAGGACTTATAATGTGTTATTAACTTTAAATTATTTGGATGAAGTTTCGTTTTTTTGTACAATTTATTTCGTGTAGAAATTTTTTGACACAGATAGTTAGAAATCCAAGGTTTGAGTTTCCTTTTAAAATTGTTTGCTAAACAAATATTTTGCTCGGATTGTTTTACACAGTCTATTAATTTTGAAATAAAAACATCAAAAGCTTTATTCACATTGGACTGCCCGTAAACATCCGACCAATCAACTTTAGCAACAATAGACTTTAATAAACAATAATCAGTCCGCGCGACCTTGGGCCTCTCCACACCGTTATCAAAGTAAATGTTATTACCACTGGACAAGCCTAAAACTACAAGACTATGGTCTGTTATATCCAGGTCTAATACAGCAGCATCTACGTCACACGCACCTGCACGCCTAAACCTGACCATCACATGATCGAGGCAAGAAGAACTTTCGGGTCTTGTTATCACTTTAATTAGAGATTCCATCCCATAAGTAGATAGCAGCGTTTTGTATTCGTCAACAATTATTGACTTCTCAAATAAGTTGATATTCATATCTCCGATTATAATCATATTTTCAATATTTTTTGTTTGCACGAGATATTTTTCAATCTCAAATATAAACTCTTGCTCCGTGAATCTATGTAGCCTGTACAAAGCTAAAAGTTCAAACTCTAATTTCAAGCATTTAATTTTGAAACACAAAGCATCACAAGTATAAAAACCGGTTATGTTATTCTCAAACTTTAATGTCTTATTAACATAGACTATAACACCGCCTGCTCTATAGTTCTCGTTACAATTGTGTATAGTAACAAATCCATTAATAGCGAATAAATCTATTTCATTTTAGTTTACCCACACCTCTGTTAATACAATTATGTCCGGTATTCTTTCCCACGGTGACAAATTTAACAAAAAAGAGTCAAAATTACGCTTCAAGCTTCTTATATTCTGATGTATGATCACTAATTCCTTATTACAAAACTTTACACTATTTAACAAAATATCTATTTTTGTAATTGATTTTATTATTCAACTGCTCCAAAAAAAAAAAAAAAAATAATAATAATAATAACAAAGAAAACCATGACACAGTAACATAATAAATCTAACTTAAAAAAGCTAAAAAGATACTCAAACAGAGAAAAAACAAAAGTAATAAAACTAACTAATATTAATAATAATATCAACTTAAATAGAGTATTAAAAAATGTTTGTAACAAAACCTATTCCTATACAAATCAAAAAAGTAAACAATATTAAATATTCTAAGCAAATATAAACCTAATTTTTAATTTAGTGCCAAGAACATGTTTAAATTAAATTGTCAATGTCAGATTTACTTGCTATTAATACATACGGGCTTTGTTTATTTTTACCTCCCCGTGTCCACACAAAGGCGTAGCTCTTCAACCTTTTCGCCTCCCTTGCCATAGCGTACAACCTTCGTCTCATAGGAGATAGTGACTCGTTGACATACACAGCCTCGCTGTCTGGAAGTCCCATATGTAAGGTGGTGAGGTCTCTCTTAGCTCGCTTCTTCTTCAGAAATTCTTCCTTATCAAGTCTGCGAACAAACTTAACTATAATACCCGCAGGGCCCCGTTCTCTTCTTCCTAAATGATGGCAATTGTCAACCATTAGTTCTGTCACTGGAAAATCAATCACTTGACCAATCTTTTGAACTAACTCTAACACATTCTCGCCCCTTTTTTCAGGCACTCCCTGTATTTCAACACAATTTATACGAGTGTATTGTTCCACATCGTCCAACCTGGTCTGCAACTGATCGACTGTATTCTTGAGTTGACGATTTTCAGCCGTTAACTCCTCTATCTTCTTCAAATACTCATCTATCTTAATCGTCTGGTCATCGATAGCCTTTTTATTATCATCGATTTTCATATGCGTAAGATCCGATGCCTCATTAAGATCACATTTCATATTCTTCTGGTCTTCTTTCATTTCATTTATGGCTTTCATTATATCCTGTAATGTGAAAGTCGACCCCGTCATGGTCGCATCTAGCTTAATACTTCTCCTCCGATCTACAGGACAAGGCTCGCACCTCCACACTAGATTCTCGGACGTGACAGACTCCACATCAGCCTTGCTCATACTCTGACATGAGCCATGAAACACCATTTGACAATCACTGCAAACTATCTTTGCCTGCTTGCTGGTGACAGACTTAGTACATACTCCACAGGTAGACGCCATATTAGATTTTAAATATGAACAAACAACTATCAAAATACAATTTTTTTAGGTGAGAAAAAAATTATGCTCGGACGCAAAAATGGGAAACAGATTACAGAAACTAAACTTGAAAAAAAACGAGTATAACTTTGAAAAACACTATGCAAAAAGACACCTATTTTAATAACAGCGAAATTAAAAACCTTCAAATTGTTCAAGAACACGCCATGAACGATTAGTTTCTTATCAGACACCACGCGAAATTAAAACTCCGCACCATTGATACATGTATCTTATCGTTAATACAGAACTGCTCCCTATGTGTACCCTTCGAACTCTTACTCATTACTGCAATATTATTACTTATAATATTACTACAATATTATAGAATTATTAATTAATAAGCAGACCATTCTGAGTTAATTAATGACTTAACACTCAAATTCATAAGTAATGGATTACATATATTTATATACATGAGCGGGTTCAATCATTCCTTGAAAGAGTTAGAATCAAGGTGTTGAAAAGGAGAAATTAGTGCTCAGAGTTTAAGGTAGAAATATTATGTGTTTGTATAAATGTAGAATGGGTTATCCAATATGTTAAGAGAGTGTCAACATCCTAACTAATTTAAATAATTTGTTAAAGTACTTTTAATGTTTTAAGAGCACCTGATGAACCATAAATAAAGGGGATAATTTGTCAGTTTAATTTCAGGTATTAGATCATTTCAATAACTATAATTAATTCAAATCATTTGTCAGTGTAATTTCTTGTATAAAAATAAGGTGAGAAATCTATAATTGATTCAGGTAGATTTGTCAAGGTAACCTCTGGTATTGAAAGAGTTTGAAGAGGGAGAGTTCATTAATTTATTAAACTTGATTTTGACTAAGAAAACTGTGTCTCTGTAATTGTTAATACCCTAAACTTAGGAGTACTTCTCTAGCCAAGTTAAACATTGGTCCATAGTTGGACCTGGTGGACGCCCATAAAACTTGCAAATATTATAATTCAAAAGATCCTTTATAAATTCAGAACATATGCAAAGAGTTCTCTTAGTAATCTCCAGAAAACCTTAATCTCAAATAAAACAACCTTACATGATAAAGTCGCCTAGATTTAAGAAACCTTACAATGCTTTTTGGACAACTATTTGTATTTATTAATTACTGTGATATTAAATTATAATTACTCATTTAACAAGTCTACTATTGAATATAATCTACTGGACATGTTTATAATATACTTTATTTATTATTTTTTAATCAGGATATTGTCAATCAGGACTTCTTTCCAATATAAAAAGAACTAAACCCAGAAATTAAAAAGAAACGCATTCATATTGTTATAGATCAGTTTTGACAGATTTGTGTATTTACTTGATAGTACTTTTAGCAATTTTGATATTACGGCAGCCTCAAACTACAACATTTCCTTTTGTGAGTCATTCTAATCTGTCAGTCATGTTGTATAAAGTTTGGATGTGAAATAAACCGGTGAGATAAGGGAGTCTGGAAAATAGAAACTTTATCATTCTTCATTTCTTTAAAAATATTTTGACTTTAAATATATTTTCCTTATAAAATGGCTTTTTAAGAAAATATACTTTTTTGTTGCAGCTGGCTCTATGTATATATCCTTGGCCCCCAACTGAAGAATGTGTTACACCAACTGGTCTAAATGTAAATGGCGGTGTTCTAAGAAACACAGCTTCAAATGTGCCCAGAAAAGTTCTAGTTAGGGTGTATGTAGTAAAAGCTCATAACTTACGTTCAACAGACCCTAATAATATTGTTGACCCATATATAGAGTTGGCTACGCATTCTAGTGTTGTTTCTGATTCTAACAACTACATCTCTCAACAACTTAATCCAGTGTTTGGCAGGTATAAAAGAAGTTCTAACAAAAAAATAGATCTGTACAAAACAATACAAAGAAGTGTATTGCTGTTTTAAATAAAAAATATTTACTTTTAGAGTAAAAGATATGCTGCACTCAAAGTAAACTCAAATTTTTTCTCTTATCAACGAGTACATCAATTATTTTGATAATAATTTTTGTTGGCCGTCTTGGTGTTTACCACCCATGATAACTGTGTCAACATCTATGATTTTATAAGTATAAAATGCTTTATTTACTATAAAAAAGTTTGTTCCTTTATGGGGCTGCAGTTATACAGGGTGGCGCAGGTAATGGGAAAATTTGAAACAATTCAAACAAATTAAGGAAACTTACAAAACTTTATTTGATGCTGAAAATGTGTTCTGCAAAGTTGGAAATTTCATTAGGCATTACTTTTTAAAAATTACAACAGTTAAATGCTGTCTATTTTGACATTCTGTAAATCGATTCTGAAGATTTTGAACAGCGTGGCACAATGTGTTCTCCGGGATGTAGGCAATGTTTTCTTCAGTTTGAGTTTTCAGCTGGTCAAGGAGTGTTGGTCTAGTGGGTTGCACAACAATCTTCAGATGTCCCCATTTAAGTAGTCGCAGACTGAGAGATCTGGAGACCAATGCGGCCAAGCGATGTTAACATAACTTGAAATTATGCGATCCCCAAACAAACCTCTCATTGCTGCTAACACTTTTGTCTGGCAGTGTGTGAGGTGGCTCTATCCTGTTGAAACGAGGTGGGCTGAATGTCAAAATTTGGAAGATAAAAATGTATCCAGCATATTGACATAATCTTGAGAAGGAGTCCCCTTCTTCTTCAAAGTAAGAAACTATCATCCCATGACACGACACTGCACACTATACGGTCACTTTAGCACTGTGTAAAGGAAACTTGTGAAGTTCAACAGGTTTGTTTGTGTCCAGTAACACATGTTCTGCTTGTACACATATCCAGTTAGTTGAAAATGGGCTTCATCTGACATCCAAAGATTTTCAATGAAGTTAGAATCCTTATTGATTTTAGTCAATAGGTTTTCTCAAAATTGTAGGCACAATACAGAATCATTAGGTTTCAGTTCTTGAACAATCTGAAGCTTTGTAAGGATGAAATTGAAGGTTATGTAGTTCAAGCCCCAATGACGAGGTAATTTTTCGCACCGAAAGACGAGGACTCCTTACCACTGCTTTCTGCATCAAAGTTTTCTGAAGTACTTACAGACAATACATGCCCACTAGGATTTTTTCAAAGCCGAACCAGTTTCTTAAAAATTACAAACCCACGTTTTAATTGCGTGTGAAGAAGGAACTTGACCATGGAGTGGAATCTCATAGTGGTGTCAAAACACTCTTTGTGCATGTCCGTTATACGTACTCACACTGTTCCATTGCAACTAAATGTCCATTACTACTCGGCAGTTTAGCGTCTACCCCTCACTTACAGGGCTGCCAACATCTACTTCAAATTTTCCTGTTTATCTGCTCCTGTATTTCTAAATTGGTTATAAAGTTAGCACTTAGTTGATTAAATGTTTCGTTAACTTAACACATGAGGAGTGTAGACAAAAGGGTAAAATTTAACAGCTTTTTAAAATTTTTGTGATATCAAACAATTATACAAGGGTTATTCAGTAAGTAAGGAATGTTTCCATCTTGCAAATTTTTTGATATTCAAATTTGAAATGTGAGCTGCAATTGAAAATCCCGCTAATTGACAAAAAACCTACAACCGATAGAAATTTATCGGCAACTGTGTGAAGTGTATGGAGACAATGTAATGAATGAAAATGGTGCATTCAGTTTAAAAATGGCCAAAACAACATTCATGATGAAGAGAAGAGTGGACGCCCGAGCATTGTGACTAATGATCTGGTTGCTAAAGTTGATGAAAAGATTTATGAAAACCGCCGTTTTCCAATAACCAAGCTTTTGCTTTGTTTCCACAATTTTCACGGACTTTGTTGTTTGAAATTGTCTGTCAAAAGCTAGGCTACCACAAATTTTGTGCAAGATGGGTGCCAAAAGTACTTACAGACCACCATAAAGGTCCGCGAATGGGGGGAGGATTAACTTTTCTGGATGCCTACCACACACATGGTGATTCATTACTGGATCAAATCGTAACGGGTGACAAGACTTGGGTGAAATACGTCAATTGCAAAACAAAATTACAGTCTATGGAGTAGGGGCACACAAGGTCCTTAAAAAAACCAAGAAAATGTTTGCAAACCTTGTCTGCAAGGAAGATTATAGCGACTGTGTTTTGGGATAGGCAAGGTGTGCTGTTTATTGATTTTCTCGAACGTAGTGCAACAATAAACTCTGAGCGGTACTGTCAAACCTTAGGAGGGCAGTTCAAAATAAGCGCCGAGGAAAGTTGTCGTCCAAAATTTTGTTTTTGCGTGACATTGTCTGACCTCACACTGCAAACGGCACTCAAGAACTCCTTAATTCATTCAAATGGGAGGTTTTCCTCATCAGTCCTATAATCCCGATCTAGCACCAAGTGATTTTCAAAACATATACAGGGTAGCTGAAAAATAGGTTGCTCAATAACATAGTTTGTTGTACTACTTTTTAGATAAGTAAAGTTTTTATGAGTAAGAGTTTTTTAAATTTTTGGTTGTAGTGGCTGTAGGAAAGGAGTAAGTTTAACAAAATTGAATGGGGCTAAACACAATAAATTCAACGAGTGATAATGACCAACAAGTGTTGAGCTAATGGTCAACAAGTGATAGATAATTTTAAAGAGTTGTATTAGAGAGTGTTCTAAATTATCCCTTAAATCAGCAAAGTTTAAAAATACACAAATTTCATTTATTGTGTTTTAAATATCATTTGTGAATCGATTTTTGTAGTTTGTTTTTGCGGTATGGGGATATTACCAGAAATGTCCACAATTTTAATCCATCTAAAATTAGCTCTTAGTCTATGAACTGTCTCAAACTCGTCTTTTAGTCAAGAATAAAATATTTTTTTAAAGTAAAAATAATCATATTTTAAAATGCACCAAGTGTATTTGAGTAAGCAATTTTCTTAAAATAGTCCATAGGTTTTGAAAAATCGCCAATTGAAGGAGGAGGAAGAAACTACTATACACTATTATTTATTAAAAACAACGAATCAATTTGATAAACCCGCTACATTAATTTACATGTTTACACTTATAAATTCTGTAACTGTGTTAATATGTCTGATACAAGCTCACAAGTTTGAATAGTGTGTAAGATATATTCGTCAAGATCAACATAACTATGTACTTTTAACGGGTTTAGAAGTAATGTTAATAAAGTTCATTACAATTTTTTAATTTCAATCAAATATTTTTATTTTGAACTAGCTGACCCGTACGGCGTTGCCCGTGGTTGTTGGTATTTTCAGTATTTTTGACGTAATTGTAATTCTTTTTAAGTGTTCGTTGAATACCTGTGCGTATCCTACTGTGGTCATGAAAAAAGTCTACGCTATTTAGGAAAGCACTGAAAATTGTATTCCTGTAAACTACTATCTAACATGAAAAAGCTTTAAATATATCGTTTTAATTTATAGTTTTTACTAAGTTTGACTGACTTTCACTTAATTTCATTGACAATGTTGGGAGCACCTACGGCCTTAGAGGAAGCTACGTACCAAATTTCATTCCAATTCGTTCTTATAGGGATTTTTAGTAACTTTGACCCCCCTCCCCAAACCACCCTAAAATTTCGAATTTCTTTTAACCCTTTCTTAGCGAGGGTTTAAATTAGCTGGGGGTCGTAGAAAATATATTTGAATCACTTTGTAACATCCGTGTTAATTTAGGATGTAACAAACTGGTTCAAACAGAGTTTGTAATTTTAAATGTATAGGCCTAATTAGTATAAGATATATATTGTTTAGTATTTAAATATACAGTATATATCAAAATAAAGCTACGAATGTGATATTTTAATGGCATTTAGTTTAATTCAGATGGTTTGTTTAGTTTTCAATAAAATATGTTTAAACTCGTGTATGATTATGGTTATGCATGGTGTCAAATAATTTGTTATTATTATTATTGATAGCGAAAATATGTTTTGAAAAGTATTAAAAACTTCATAGTTATGATATATTTTATATAAACAATATTTTAAGCAGCATATCTCTAAGTAGGCCTATATAGATATTTAATAACCAATGTTTGAGTTGAATTATAATTCTGTAAGCATTTTTATTTGTGTTTGTTTATAGTTTTTCAATCTAACCTTAAAAAGCTGTTAGTTTTGAAGAGTATTAAAGTGATTATAAATTTGCTAAGTAATGTTGCTATGGTAATACATGTAAACAAACATAAGCTTTTTATACGAACAGCTGTTTTTGTGAGCTATGGTTTTGAGTTCAAACAGTAAATGCTGTTCAGTTTCTTCCAAATTTGAAACTTTTCGGGAAACTTTTCAAACTTTTCTTTACGTATAAACCTTCTATGAACTACTACAAACATTTTAAGACCAAAAATAGCCAAATCGGTCCAGCCGTTCTCGAGTTTTAGCGAGACTAACGAACAGCAATTCATTTTTATATATAGAGATTATCATGAAATAATTCATAGTTAATAATAGAAATGTAAATATGGTTAAACATTTTTAATATACGAGGGTCGTTCAATAAGTCCTTAGAAAATCCAAGAGATAGCGCGTGGATCATAGAAAATCATTTGTTTTTCGGAAACATCATTACTCAGTAGTCAGCCGTTAAATTTTTAGCTTTATAGAACATGTGGTTTCATTGTTGTCGTCGATTAAAGAAGAGAACTTTTGTTTATATAAAAAATGGAAAAGTGAGTTTCGATCGGTGACAAAATATTTATATTTGGAAGGTTTAACAATGAAATTAATCAAAGCCAAGTTGGATAAAGTTCTTGGCACATCTGAAACAGTTTACCACTGTTTATAATTGGGTACATGAATTTAAATGTGGACTTACATCAACAAAAGATGAACATCGCTCGGGACGTCCAATAGAGGTGACTACACCCGAAATAATTGATAAAATCAACGATATGGTGTTAAGCAATCGGCTATTTCAAGTGTGCAAGATAGTTGAGGCCATAGGCATATCACTAGGTATTGGGTTTTCAATTTTACACGAAAAGTTTTGTGTGAAAAAGTTTCAGCAAGATGGGTGCCGTGATTGCTCATAGAGGAGAATAAATTTGGTTGATTCTGAGGCGAATTTGGCACTCTTTCGTCGCAATCCAGATGAGTTTCTACGTCGATACATAACTGTAGACCAACCATAGACTCGCTATTACATGCCATAGATAAAGGGACAGTCAAAACAGTGGGTTTATGAAGGCGAACGGGCTCCGAAGAAGGCAAAGACAGTGAAATCGGCTGGGAAGATTATGGCCACAGTTTTTTATGATGCAAGAGAAATTATCTACATTCATTATTTGGAAAAAACGTAAAACAATAACTGGGGTGTATTAATGTATCGTTATTGTACCGGTTGAGTGAAGAAATCAAAACTATACGCCCTAATTTGAAAAAGAAAAAGTCCTCTTTCATCAAGACAATGCACGGCTTCATACCTGTGCAGTTTTAATGCTAAAATCATGGATTGAAGTTGAAATTGTTATAACAACCACCGTATCGCCAGATTTGGCAACCAGTGACTTTTTCTTATTTCTAAACTTTAAGAAATTTCTCGGTGGACAACGGTTCATTACGAAAGAAGAAATCATCTCCCACACAAAGAAGGACGGGTTAAGAAGGTTGAAAAAACGCTTAGAAAAGTGTATAGAGCTAAAACGAGATTAAGCTGATAAATAAAAAAAAGTTATCCAAAATATTTTGTTTTTGTACTTTTTCTAATGATTTCGTAGAATCATTTTGAATTAAAAACATTTAGTTATTACATCAATTTTAATATTTTATCAATTCGTTTTTAATAATGGTACGAAATACAACATATACACTATAAAGTTATATTTGAATTTGAAAATACATTTTCATAAATTACTTGTCCCTTATTATCAGTGGTTGTGCTGGTGAATCATCAACCATGATTACTGTAAACTATTACTTTAAATTTATGTTTTTATTACTTTATATACTTTACTACTTAAAGCTTGTCTGGTTTGTTCTCTGGTAGTTTTTTGTGTCGCTATAAATCACTCTTTAAATATGAGTAGTTTGTTACCCTTAACGTTATGATTTTAAGAGCTAAAATTATCTACTGCAGTTTGATTATGAGTTTAAAGTTGTAAAATAATTGCACACTTTATTTAAAGGTCTATATTAAAACCTGTACCGTACTAATGCTTTTTGGTTTTTTAAACAGGTCTTTAGAAATGGTAGCAACATTCCCACAAGACTCTATACTTACTGTTAGAGTTAAAGACTGGGATAGGTTCACTTCTCATGAGGTTATTGGTGAAACTGTTATAGATTTAGAAAATCGTTATTACAGTTTTCACAGAGGTACTTGTGGCCTACCAGTAAAGTTTAATTTGTAAGTTTACTTTCACACCAGTGACTTACAATTGTTTTGAAATAACTGTTTGCCAGTTTTTTAGTTCATGTAGTTAACTTTATTTTCGTGTTATTAAGAAGTATTTTTGTTATCATTGTATTAATGTTGGAATGTAGCCTTAAATTATTGGATAGATGCGATGGAGCCTTAAATATTTGTGGAGATGCCATGGAGCCTTAAATAATTGTGGAGATAAGATGGAGCCTTAAATAATTGCGGAGAGGCAACAGACCATTAAATAATTGCGGATATGCGTCGGAGCCTGAAATAAATACGGGGATGCGATTGTGTCTTAAATAATTACGGAGATGCGAAGACCCTTTAATATTTTCTGAGATGCGATGGAGCCTTAAATAATTGTGGAGATAAGATGGAGCCTTAAATAATTGTGGAGAGGCAACAGAGCATTAAATAATTGCGGATATGCGTCGGAGCCTTAAATAAATGCTGGGATGCGACTGTGTCTTAAATAATTGTGGAGATGCGAAGACCCTTCAATATTTGCTGAGATGCGATGGAGCCTTAAATAATTGTGGAGATAAGATAGAGACTTAAATAATTGCGGAGATGCGATGGAGCCTTAAATAATTGCGGATATGCATTGGAGCGTTAAATAATTGCTGGGATGCGACTTTGTCTTAAATAATTGCAGAGATGCAGCGTAGCCTTAACAAAAAGTGTGTTCTTGCAGTGATGATGACCGGTGATCCGAGTTCAATCATTTTTCTCCATGAAAAAAAGTTCCCAATGCGCCTAAAGAAGTTTTCACTTCAATAACACAATTTATCTCGAACATGATTCAACAACAAAGTCATCATCCATCCTTTGAGCTCTATATAAGAGCTACAATGTTAAAACATGCTTGACAAATAAATGTATCCTAGTGAGAAACTATGATATATATATATAATTTTAAATTTATTTGATGAATTGCTTATATAAATCTTTTACACGTAGCCTTTATATTTACACTTCTACTTAGAAAATTTTAGAAGTTTTAACCACCTGCAAATTCCTAATTGAGCTCCAATCCTTCATTTATTTGGATGTTCAATCTGCCAACAAACATGTAATGTATTTAAAACTACATTTATATTAACACATATAAAATTATAATTATATATAAGTTAGAAATTTTTTTTTCAATTTAATAATTATAGTTCTCATTTGATATCAAGAGCCTAATTTCGATTTGGCGTATGATTATTGACCGAGTGTAAGTGAGGTCTCCGTTTTAACTCGACCTTTCGGCATTTCGTCTGTGTGTCTGTCTCACGATTACGGCCAAACGCCTTGACCGATTTTGATGATTTTTTACATGAATGTTCCTTATTCCTAGGTCGAGCCATGTATATATACGGTTTTTTTTTCCATTTTTCATTTTTAACCCTTAAACAAAATAAAAATGGCGGCCGGATCGTTTCTCTCAGTGTAAGCTTTTTTCCAAAGCCAGTTGGTGGCTTAACCGTAAGTCGAATTTAAAAACTAATAACATTTTACTAAAAGCAAATTAAATTTTAAACAAAATTGTATTCTTGATTTTTTTCCGTATCTCTAACGGTAAGCTCACAAAATGGCCGTAAACTTCGAATTTGTTAAAAATCGTCCAAGTTTTTGTATTTCAAGTATGTTTTTATACTTTTACTCTAAACCAATTCAAAAGTGTTCCATAGCTTTTTTGTAGATAAAGGTTTAAAGAATTCATATATGCCAGTAAAAAAAATTATTGAAGTAAAATTAACAAAGTTATTACCTCAAGAAATAATCACGTTCAGTAACGAAAGGAAAATGTTTAACTTTAGGCCTACATAAAAAGTAGTAAAAATTATTGTAATTTTTTTCATAAATGTAAAAAGTTTCGTAATTTACTTCTAAATAGAATTGTATAAAAATATTTATGAATTTCAAATTTATTATTTTGAAAACACCAGTTTTTATGTTCCTACTACATGACTGCTAACAAAACTAGGCCAGTTTTGAATAGTAATTTAGGAATATATCCTTTGCCCAGAAATTACATATAATAATATGAAAGTGTAGAGAATAAATCAAAGAATTAAACTGTATCATTCTAAATTTCATAAAAGTATATGTCTTAGCTTTACTTGAATTACAAAATGAGATGAAACCTCTCGGCGATAAAGGACATACAAAAAATGACCGTTGGGCACCATGGGAAGTGTTGCATAGGTTGAGATCACTATCACGACGTTTTAACATCGTTTGTTTTCATTATTTCTAATATTGGAATATGATATGGAAGTTAGGGAACTGTAAATATATTGTTAAGTTTTATTTATTTAAGTATGTACATATTTAATTCTATGTTGTCCCTCTATAAAGCGATATTTTTAGCTATCTTACACTTTATTAACCTAAATAAAACACAATGCCTCTAAAAGAAAATCTTTAGCAGTTAAAGCTCAAGAAAAGAAAAAGAACGAGAGCTAGAAATCCCGGAATAGCGTGAATTGCAAAATAATGTTTCACTGGCTAAACCTTGTGCTTACTTCCTTACTGGCACACTTTTAACCAGAGCTCAAAACCACATTTGTTACTTCAACGAGCGAGGTCTACTGTTCACAGAACTATTAGTAGTTTTTAGTTAACTACAGTAGAATTCCTCTACTCCAGCATCTTTGGGACTGGGGGTATGGTCGGAATGCAAAAAGATCGGATTACCAGAAAATACAAAAAAATACAGATTTACATTTACTGATGTCGTTGTTTTGCTCGCCTTCGACCTGACTCAGCAATCGTATAGATAGCATCCTTGATATTGATGGATTTCATAGCTTCAAATGAGTTACAACCTTTTTTGGACTGACCAACGAATAGTAAACACTAAAAACTGCACAGTACAGTACAAAAAACACGCACAAGGACAGAAACGATACGATAGATGGCAGAGCACTAAAGCGGACAAGAGATAACAGTAAGTAAACAACAATGGCAAGACGGGTGGTAATGTCACCAAGTTCGGCTATAGCACGGTCGGATCAACCGTAGCGACGGACGAGAGGAATTCTACTGAATAATGTTCTCATTCTTTAGAGCTTTATGATACTTCAGTTTTGCTAGTATTAACTTTAAAAGTATTCTACAAAATTACATATTTTACTTATATTGTACCTGGAATATTCATTATAGGGCTGGATACAATCAATGGCGTGATATTGAGAAACCTTGTGACATATTGGAAAGTATGTGTTTAGAAAACAATATTCCGTTGCCTGAATACTTTTACAATAGTATTGTTATTGGGAATAAAGAATTCCAATTAATACTGAAAGATAAGAGTAGTGGTGAGTAGTAATTGTTATGGTAGATTATTAATTTGTAAACTTTATTATTTTACTTTTGTGTAGTTTAGAGAAAAGATCTAAACATATATTCAGGGTTCATTCTTTGTTCTTAATTTAAATTTTTTAGCGATTTTTTCTCACCTTAAGGTTATAATGATTATAATAATGTGTGAACAACCATATTTTATATCTACTTATATAAAGCTAGACGGTAACTCACTGATTCACTGACATTAATTATTAGGCACTTCCCGTAATCGGAACCCCATCAACCTTATACTTGAATTAAAGCTCTCGACAAGACACTTCTGAGAAAATTGCCAAAATTTAAAAAAAAATTTATTTTGGAAGCATCTTTTGGGCGGGAAAGATTTTTTCAATTTCTTCATTTTCCCACTTTGAGCGCATTTAGTAAGAAAGCGGTAAAAGATAGCAAAACATGTTAAATACAAAAGTTGTAGAAAATTCAATTTCAAAGAAGAGATTTTCCATCAGATTCAAGCCCCAATCATCCATTTAGGCACTATTCATCCGAGAAGGGATGCTCCGCCCAACGGCCTTAAAGCTAGACGGTTTCACTGATTCACTGACATTAATTATTAGGCACTTCCCGTAATCTTACCCCTTCGACCTCATACTTGAATTAAAGCTCTCGACAAGAAACTCTTGAGAAAGTTGCCACAATTTAACATTTTTAAATTTTGGAAGCACATTTTGGGCGGGAAAGATTTTTTCAATTTCTTCATTTTCCCACTTTGAACGCATTTAGTAAGAAAGCGGGAAAGGATAGAAAAAAATGTTAAATACAATAGTTGTAGAAAATTAAATTTCAAAGAAGAGATTTTCCGTCAGATTCAAGATCCAATCATCCCTTTAGCCGCTATTAACCCGAGAAGAAGCTCCGGCAAACAATCCTTCAAATTTCACATGTTAATCTTATGGAGATAATGTTTAATGAGTTTGAGTCAGCTGCCAAATAAAACAGCTGATTTATGCTCGGTCACCTATGTACAAACGAGCCAAAGATTAACGAGATTCTTTAGCGAATTTTCCAACTGCGAGCGAAGCGAGGCAGCCGTCTGAGGCCGAAGGCGGAGGCGGGGTTGGGACGCGAAGCGTCCAGGGGCAGAGCCCCTAGTATTTTTATAATATCAATACTAATATAAAGAGGTAAAATTTGTTTGTTTGTATGTAATCTCTGTAACTACTGATCCGATTGAAAAAATAGTAATACTAATAAAAAGCTACACTATCCCTGAGTAACATAGGCTATAATTCATTTTGACAAAAACATTTTTTATTTCAATATTTGTAATTTTAGTCGGAAATTTTTTTTTGGTTTGGCCTAGATTAATGAACCATCACTTATGCAACCAATTGACTAAAATAATAGATAAAGAAGCAGTTTGCTCTAGTATTTTTATTAACACCTGATTTCAAACTTTGAAGCAATTATTTGTATTTCTAACTTTTAGGTTAGGTTTTTATTAAAGTGTAGACCTGAGCCCTGCTGGTTCTTTTAACCTTTATTATAACTGCTGTTATAAAATATATGAAATAATTTGATTTGAACATTTAACATTATTTACCACCTTAGCTTTGGGGTTATTATTAATCCCACAACTTTATTATAAAGAAAACATAACAAGATTATGTGTACAGAAGGTTCCAACAAGGTTGGCGTGCAGAGCACGCATGTGTTTCCCCTAGTAGTTTATAAACAGAAAGTGTTAAGTAGTTTTTATTTGTTTTCTATTTTTAACTGATAGGTTTTACAATCTTAAAACCAGTCATTGTGCTTCAAAAGCATTTTATTCAAATTATGGAAAATAGAACTAAATTGGAGTACAAATTCTTAACATATTACCCTTTAGAAATGTATACATATTTAAAGTATTAAGAGTATTCTTCAATAGAAGTGGAGGGAATTATATCACTTGGGCTAGAGGGAGGACTTGATGGACTAATTTAAACACATATTTTACTATTTTTAAGAAATTTGATTTATATCTTGCTTCTAAATTTTTAAATTTTATGCCTCTAAAAATTAAATTTTGTAGAAATAAAATCGAGTTCTTTTTAGACATGTAAAACAATATTTTTTAGAACAGGAGGAGCAGGTCGATATGTTTTTCACCAGTAACCAGTAGGGGGATAAACTTTCAGTATCGTCAAGTATTTGTGTTTATGCTTGAAAGCTCCCTTCTTTACCGGGATAATGAATAGTAGAAGTGTTGGTGAGTGCGAGGGAGTGTGTAGGCTAAGTGTGAGAATGTTTGTGTGATTGAAGTTGTAATGTACTTTGTTATTATGAAGAATTTTGTTACGTTTTGTTACAAAAGTTTTTGGGTACACATTTTTCTTGAATTTTTGATAACAAATCTTGTACTGTTATCTCTCATACAGCATTATATCATCGTAAACTTTGTTTGAAGATGCTCTCATGCGATTACTAGCATCACATATGAGAAAAAGAGTTAGAATTCCACTAATGTTATACTAAATGTTTGGTTGTTGAATCAACCAATGATCAAAATGTTCGTTGATTTTTATGAAAGTATTTTGCGCCCATATCACCTTACGTCAGATGTACAGTACTTATTTTTCATATCCAAACAGTACTACAATAAAGCAACTGTTTTACATTTAAAAAAGAATAATTTGTAAGTAATTGACACATCTCTTTTATTTTATTATATACAATATATCTTAATTATAACAAATATAATAAAATTTTAACTTAACCAGCAGAATATTTATTTTTTCGCAGCAGAGTCTATTAGAAGACAGAAGTTAGCTCTTTTAGTGTTAAACAATTGGAGTAAAGTTCCTGTTGTGGGGAAACATTTAGTTCCTGAACATGTAGAAACACGTTCTCTCTTCATCAAAGATAAACCTGGAATGGAACAGGTAGGTTGATTCCTGCACGATACTTCGTGTATTTACTTACTATTTTCAAACCCAAATCACTTCATTATTTTAAATTAAGTACACTTCAAACAATTCTACAATTAATTTATTATAAGTCATTTATTCGGAGATGAGTTTTTAAATGAATTATTGAATATGGAAAGCCATATTGAACTTTTTACTACCGGTATCTCTGCAAATGGTTGACTTTATGAAGTTAAATCAGTTAACATTTTTATAATAGCAACATATTTTTGTCTTATTTACAATTTCTAAACACAGAAATGAATCAATAAATATTTAGCTTTACTTGTAAGAAGATTTGATCTAGAATAAAACATGTTTCAATGACAAAGTTGTCATCTTCAATGATGTGAAACACATGTGAGTAATAATAAACATATAGGCTATAGTTGTGAGATTCTGTATTGAAGTTTTATTCTATGCAGAAATGATGAAAAATTTTATATGTTTTGGAGAAAAGTGCTATTTTTCTGGAGTTTAAAGTTGTTTATGGACTACTTCTAAAAATCATCTATTAGAGAAAATCCAATACTCATATAATTTAGACCAGCAATAGAGAATTTTGTGTGCTGAAATATTAAATAGCAAACCGAATGGCGTTAATAGATTTTGTAGGTGAAAATACCACCTTCAAAAACAATGATTTTTTTATTGTGGAATTATTGAAACAACAAAAACCGTGAATTTTTTTTTAATTTTTGGGGTTATTGCTTATATTTTGTAAATCATTGGCTCAAATGCTATACTATCATGGAAAAGTAAAGTTGTAGTAAATTAAAAACCATTTAAAATGCAACTTTGTAAGTCTTCAGCGAGGAAGTGTGTTTATTGCCTTCAATGTGAGGATCTCTCGATACATGGCCCAAGGAACTTGGTACACTCCAGAATAACAACATTGGTTGCAAGATCGGAGGCTGGACATGATCTTCTACCACATGAAGATCGAGTACTCCTTCGCAAAACCTTTCCGAGTGGTATTACCAGATCGCGAAGAATGGTCTGAAGGAAGGAGACCCCTCCCTGAGTGTGAGCTAGAGTGGTATACGGACAGCTCAAAAACAAAGGGAAGTTCAGGTGCAGGAATCTGCGGTGGAATCCCAGGAATGTGTGCTGCCGATGGGGAAAACTCAACAGTATTCCAAACAGAAATTAAAGAACTAATGGAATGTGCCAGGGAGAATCTTAGACTCGGTCATGAGAACAGAGAAATTTGTATTTATACAGATAGCCAGGCAGCTTTGAAAGTCCTGAGCTCAAATGAGTTCAGGTCAAAACTAGTCTGGGAATGCGTCGAATCCATGAAACATCTTGCGGGTCTCAACGAGGTTACACTCTGTTGGGTACCAAGACATGTTGGAATATTTGGAAATCAATGTACAGATAAGCTTGCAAACAAGGCATCAATCAGCTTCTGAGTTCACAGGACCTCAACCTTTCTGTGGCATACCCAAGACGACAGCTATGCAGGTAGTTGCCAACTGGGCAAGACTGGAACAAGGAAGGAGGTGGAGGAGCATCCCTGAGGATGAGTAAACTTTCACTTCTTGGTCCATCAAGACAAATTGCATCCGACATTCTGTCATTAAGTAGGTGCAAGTTAAAGGAGGCGGTCGCTCTAATCACAGGACATGGCCACCTTAGGAAACACATGAACAACATGAGAATTTTCACTGGAAATCCTAAATGCAGGAAATGTGGCCTGCAGGAAGAAACCGCAGAACACCTAATCTATGAGTGTGAGAGGCTGGAACAGATCAGTTATGAAACCTGTGGTAAATTAAACAAAGGACAAACCATACCTCAAGACAACCTTGTTGAAAGGATTCTTAAGTTTAATGGGCTGATGGACTTGACAAGGGGAACTGAGGGATCAACATCCTTACGTGGGAGCGCAATAAGCTCTAGAGGCTGTCGTGCATAAGGTTCTGGACCGCACACAGAAGAAGTCTTGATCGGTGCATTTTTGACTGAGAAAAATTAAAAAATCCTCCTATTTTGTGTTTTAAATTCATAATTTTGACATTTTGAAAGTTAAAGCTTCAGCATTGTGTAATATGACATACGTGTTTACCATGCACAAGTTGGGTCATGTTGGATAAGTTTATTTCACATAATAACTGTTTAAACAATTTAGAACTTTATCTTGAAAAACGCATATAAATTAATTGTTACAGCCGATTAAAATTTTTCAAACGGATTCTAAAAGTAGAGATCATAAGCTTTCAAAACGTGTATTTCAGATTTCCGTAAAACGCTGAGAAGTTGGTTAAAAGTGTCCTGAACACGTCCATAAATGTATTAGCAATCGGTCGGTGTCTAGTGAAGTAAAGTTGGTGGATGAACTTCTCCGCTGTTGTACTTTAGCCAATAAACTAGCCAGTGGTGGAGAAGTTTCCCTACCAACTCTACTCTACTAGACTCCGACCAATGGCTTGCTCGTTTGGAGTCGTTCCCAGGACAACTTTTAAATAACTTCTCGGCATTTTTACGGAAATCTGAAATATACGTTTGAAGCTCATGATCTCTACTTTCAAAAACAATTTTAAAATTTTAATCGAGCATAATATATACTTTTTTTCAAAATGACGCTCTAAATTGTTTAAATTGTTATCATGCAAATTCAATACATCCGAAATTACCCATAATGTACACAGTTAAGGTATATGCCATTAACTGTAATTTTACACAATTTTGAAGATTTATCTTTTAAAATGTCAAAATTATGAATTAAAAAATAAAAATATTCTATGGTTTTTCCGATTTTGTTCAATAAAAAATGCATTAATCAAGTCTTATTTTAAAGGGTTTTTATTTACTACGACTTTTCCATTAAAAGTATAGCGTTTCACCAATGACTTAAAAAAAAAAAAAAATAAGCGAAAAACCCAAAAAGTATGATTTTTCACAGTTTTTGTTGTTTTAATAATTCCAATATAATAATCATTGTTTCTGATTGTGGTATTGTTATCTAAAAACTATTCCTCAAGTCTTAACTCAATTGGTTTGGTGTTACATTTTTTTACAAACACTGTCTTTCTTTTGCTCCAATGACTGGTCTAATTTTGACATTGTTTGTACTGATAAGACATATACATATACAATGCAGACATTTATTAGAACCTGAATTTATGTAGAATAATTTTAGTTTTATAACACATTATGAATGCCGTTAGTATTTCTTACTGAAATAGTAAATTAATATTTTATGTCAAATTTTAAGGAAAACTATGTCTTGGAAAATTCAAGATAATAGTAGGTTATGTCTAAATAATTTTTCTGTTTGCAGCAAGAATCACTGTCAAAAGCAAGATTTCTTATTTTTGTGAAGTGTTCGTATAGTCACAAACAAACTTTTGATTTCAAATTTTAAATTAGGTATTCTATCGAAAAATACTACTAGAGGTGCCAGCAACCAGCTGAACCTTTCAAATAAGGTGTAACTTTATTTGTTTAAAAATAGTATCCTCATATTTTGAACATTGTTGACTTTTAATATTTTTTTTTTTCATATTTTACATGAATCCAACCTTTTAGAAACTGTTAAAGAAGAGGGTTTTAATTTTAAAGGCTACATTTTATAATCTTTACTAATTCTAAGGCCACGCCGGAAGATACTAGCTAGGTGCCTGGAGACTTGTGAGTTTACCTAGTTACTTGGAGCCTGGGTACATAGCCCTATTGGGTCAAGTAGTAACTACCACTAAAACTAGTAACTAAAATAAGAAATAAATAACCCCTCTACAATGCAGTTGTCACCTTGTCATTAGATGAAAGAACAGACGAGTTCGTTTCGTAGGTGACTAGCCGGGTGAGTTACTATGTAACCACGTGCTAGTGTGGCCGTTTTCGAATGTTCTAGACTGTTCGTTTTCTTGAGTGACTCACCAAGCGAATCGCCTTGTCACTAGTCACCTAGCTTGTCAACTTGGGTGTGGCCTTAGCCTAAAAGTTCTCATGAGGACATTAGCAATGCAATTTTTGTAGTTGCTTAAAGTCTAAAAAAACAATTAAACAATTTTACAACAAAAATAAATACAAAATGTTTTACATTTAACTAATAAATTCCTTAACTCTTATGAAGAAATGTTAATTGATCCTTAACTAGTATGTAAATGTTTGTGTTTTAGGGAAAACTAGAAATGTGGGTAGATATGTTTGATTTGTCAGTAGGAATACCGCCACCTCCCATAAACATTAAACCCAGGGATCCTGAAAAGTTTGAATTAAGAGTTGTAATATTAAATACTGCTAAGGTATTACTTATCGATGAAGGACTCTTTGTTGGTGAAAAACATTGTGACATTTATGTGAAAGGGCAAGTACAAATATTAAATTTAAATCTGTAAAATAAATATTTGGTGGCATAACCTTATTTCGGTACAGCAGTTAACACAATACATCAGAACATATATTATACATTGAATTATATTTATGTTGTTATCTGTTAAAAGAGAGATTTATGCACTATAATATACATAGTAAAATGTTTGACTTTTTGAAACATTCTTTAGAGTACAGTACCTGTTTTTATTTAAAATATTATTGCTTGATTATGGGCAAAAAACCAGATTATCACCATTAAAAACATTTCATAACCCACATTTTATTAAGTAAATACTTACAATTTCAAAAACTTGTTTGAACAAGTATAATTTGTTTATGCTACATAATAATTATAATTACATTATAATTTGTGTAGAAACATTTGGTTTTCATGCTATGGAGTGATTAAAATGGACACATTAACATGATAGGTAATATCATGTTTACTAGCTATAGCCATGCTTTGTTATGGAAAATATTATAAATTAAATAAATGCAATATTATTTTTTAATTCTATACTTTAACAAAGTTAATATAACCTAAATAATAAAAAAATTGTATTAAAAAAAATTATCTTCGTGAAATAGTTAAAAAAAGGGTAGCCCTATAATAAATATTCTATTTTTACTTTCTCACTATACTATAGTATAGAGAAAGTATAGTGATCGCAAAACAAATCGATGTTGAGATTTTTGTGGAAATATCCGTTTTGGGACCCCCTGAGTCCAAAAAAGTGGTTTTTACAAAATGTCTGTCTGTATGTCTGTATGTATGTATGTCTGTATGTATGTCTGTATGTAGACAAAGCTAGAGAGAAAACTATTCGATCGATTTTAACCAAATTTGCACCAGACATGTCCAGTACGCCTGTATAGATGCACGAAAAAGGGTTTTGAACAATTTTGAAAACAACCCCCTTTTTGGCCAAAAAACCCCCAAAAATACAGTTATTATTTTTTTATAAAAAAACGGCTCTAACGATTTTGATAAAATTAGGCTTATTTGTAGCCTTTAATGTGCCCTACCATATAAAAAAAACCGCATCTTTCTAAAAATTCTCGTTTAGCTAATAATAATAATAATAACTGATTTTTGGGGGTTTTTTGGCCATAAAGGGGGTTGTTTTTCAAAATTTTTCAAAACCTTTTTACGTGCATCTATAAAGACCTAATTGACGTGTTTGGTGCAAATTTGTTCGAAATCGATCGAATAGTTTTCTCTCTAGCTAATAATAATAATATTTATTAGTTAATCGCCTACTTTAATAAAAGTATACAAAGCTAGAGAGAAAACTATTCGATCGATTTCAACCAAATTTGCACCAGACATGTCCAGTACGCCTGTATAGATGCACGAAAAAGGGTTTTGAACAATTTTGAAAAACAACCCCCTTTTTGGTCAAAAAACCCCCAAAAAATCAGTTATTATTTTTTTATTAAAAAACGGCTCTAACGATTTTGATAAAATTTGGCTTTTTTGTAGCCTTTAATGTGCCCTACCATTTACAGAAACCCGCATCTTTCTAAAAATTCTCGTTTAGCTAATAATAATAACTGTTTTTGGGGGTTTTTTGGCCATAAAGCGGGTTGTTTTAAAAAAAATAACATAACCATTTTACGTGCATCTATGAAGACCTAATTGACGTGTTTGGTGCAAATTTTTTCGAAATCGATCGAATATTTTTCTCTCTAGATAATAATAATAATAATAATATTTATTAGTTAATCTCCAACTATAATAAAAAAACTCTCCTACCCCACCCTACAAGTCACAGTGAATCTGTTTAGTAATTTAAATGTATTTGTGAGAAAGTATGTGCCAGTTCCTGGTACCGTTTATTAATAACAATCTTAAAATTTTGTGAAGTATCGGGTTAACTAAAACCTTTAGGCAATTACAAATAAATTAATAATAAAACAAATGGAAGAACTCTTCAAAGGAAATGCAAAAATAAACTTTAGAAACGTTATGAAACAAATTCTAAATAAAAATATAGTTGGGATGTAGGTGTTACAAAAGATTATATATATAACCAAATATACAAAATACATACATTAGAAAAACTATTCTTTCAAGAAATCGGGAAAAATACACAAATGCGGAACAATTTAACAAATGGTTTCTTTCAAGAAAACATAAATTAATAATAGAGTAATGCTTGGTTCTTAAAATAACCATTCTAATTGTATCTACAAACAACCTTTAAAACGGACAAAGATTACTGATTTTCTTTTAAAATTACTTAGTTTAAGTTCTTAGTTGAGTGCTAAATATGTGTTTCTAAGTCAAAATACAGAAGCAGGATAAATTGGTATGTGAAAACTAAATAAACAAACCCTATTTGAATGTTTAGTTTGCAATGCAGATATAACACAAGGTTGGAAGGACTATTATCAACAGAATTTAATAAACAAATAAATATGGAAGAATTTGATACACGGTAATTAGTCCTTAAAATTATTGTTTGTGTTTGTTGACTAAAATTATTTAATTCATAAAGGGGCCTTGACGCAGGCCACCCAGCAAGGGACAAGGGATGGGCAGAAATTCTTTCTGGTGATTTTGATTTGTCATTCTGTCTGGCATATATATAAAGGCCCTACCATTTGGTAGAAATATCGTACATATTTGTATATACTCTTATCAGTGAGAGGTTTCACAACATAAGCATAGCAATTATCAATACACACATGCATAATATGTATATGTTATACTAGCGAGAGTTTCTTCGAGAAAAGTCGCGAAAATTCTACTGTTTTCTTGTACCGAGAATATTTTGATACTTAGTGGTATAAATACGAGCCGTTCGCCAAATAGGAAGGTAGTTTACAATCAGAAGCCGAAGTGTTAAGACTGAAGAGTGAAAATCCTATGGGTAGCAAGTGTAAAGATAATTCAAGAGTGATCAGTAGTGTCAAGTATTTCAAGTAGTGATTCAGTACAATAGTGTTAATTAATCCGTACTAATTTATTAGTTATAATATAGCGCCAAGTAATAAAATCCACAATTAAACTCTTCATTCTGAAAACATCACTTTATTCAGAATTTAGTTTAAATAATTATATCATACAGTCCACTGCCTACTGTATTTGAAACGACCTAAGAATTTGAAATCGACCCAAGAATTTGAAACCGACCTAAGAATTTGAAACCGACCTAAGAATTTGAAATCAACCACTTTATAATAAAAAAACAAAAAGATATCTGAAGATCCCAGTCATGTGATAGCCGCATAAAAAACAAAAAGAGAACAAAACAGCACCAGTGAAAACTATCTCTACAGACGAACAAACGAACAAAACAAGCCGGATCGACGACACCGGTCTCTCTGATCTGGCGACGAGCTGCACTATACATGCCTAGTGGTAAGATGGTAAGAATGCGTACTACAAAACCCGACCACGGCAGCGCAATTCCAATTACTTTTGGGTACACCTTCATATATACTTCGGTTTACCACAAAATGCTTCTTATTTTGTACACTTAACTTTTTATGTTGTGTAACAATGTACTTTATATGCAGTAAGCTATTTAAAACTGTATTTTGAACATTCAAACATATTTTAATTTAATATGAGTCACATTTTAATGTTTAAGTTTTATGGTTTAGTTTTAAGGAACATATTTTTATTACTATTAATATTACAAAACTAGTAAACAAATGATAATGTTGGTTGTCAGATAACTAGTTGTAATAAACATATTTATGGTTTTTAAAGGTGGTTGACTGATCCAGACAAAGCACAGGTTACCGATGTACATTACATGTCTGTTAATGGTGATGGGTATTTTAATTGGAGATTTGTCTTTCCTTTTTCATACATTACATCTGAAGAACGTATGGTAGTATTTAATAAAGAAACATTTCAAATGACTGAGGTTGAATATAAGGTACCAGCTGTATTAAACCTTCAAGTTTGGGATAAAGATCGGATTTCTCAAAATGACTTCATTGGTAAGTGGGATTTTTGTTGAGAGATTTAAAAAGTATAGGCTCACTCTGAAGAAAAATCCCAAGTGTACAGTGTGATTTTAATAAAAATGGACAGCATGCATTTAAGGAAGTAGTGAGACGGAATAATATGATGACTAAGTTGTGCGTGCATGAGATCGGTTCTGTGCTAGAAGCAACTTTTGTAGGTGTTTGGTGGTAGGCCCACAGCCGGACTTAGTCTCATGAAATCGTTGAAACATGCATTCGTAATAACGTGTTTCGGACGAATAATCTGTGAAATTACTTTATTATAAAGAAGGCTTTATATTTTTTACGTGTTAGCTTAAAATACGGAAATTATTTTTTTAAACTCCCAAATAATGCATTATAAAAAACTTAATTATAAACCGTTCATTAAAAGAAGTTGCCATTGATGTTTTTCAATTATGAGATATAATAACAATTTAAGAGGTTTTACAACTGTTTAAGTTGAAAAACGGTGCCCGAAAAACGTTAGTACGTAATGATTGTTTTCGCTGTTTTAAGCAAGGTAGAAAAGACCCTTAAATTAGAAATTTCCTTCAAACATTCTACTTATCACTGGTTATAATAATAGGTTTTATATTATTTTTGGACTCTCAATAACTTAACATAGTACATTTGCTAACTTAGTACTAGCTTTATTTCTAAAAAAAATACTAGAAATTCCTAAAAACAAATTTAAAATGCATTGAAATTTTTACAAGATAAACCGAATTAGGTAATGTAAAAAATTAACTGACTGACTTACAAATTCTAACTTGAATAATTAGAAATTCAACTAAAGCAAAGAAACCTATTTATTAGTATGAATACTACACAAACATTGCTCAAATCATGCACGCATTATGTTATACCTAAAAAAGAAAATGGTTATTTGCGTATAGATTTTAATTGTTTCATAAAATCACAGAAAGGTTTTCAGGTATGCCATGTAGTTCTGGAAGAAAAATTAACATAAGTTAAATTTAAATATTTATCACAAATATTTCACTAATGTTCTGCAGTATATTATATTTCAAGTACTCAAAAAGGCAATAAATTCATAACTAATATAACATGCTCAAAATTATGTTTGCAAAGATTTTTATAATTTCAACTATTTAATAATTTAGTGCATTAAAATAAATTAATTTATAGGTTCGCTAACAATGGAGCTCTGTCGAATTCCAAGAGGAGCGCCCAATTGGAGGCTGTTTAAAATAAACCAATGTATACGTCCAGCTTCTACTCTAGATTTATTCAAAGTGAAAACTGTACGTGGTTGGTGGCCTTTCCTTACTTCAAGTAGAAACATTAAGGACATGGCTGTAAGTTTCATTATGTGTTGTAATAAGATTTAGATAGTTATACGCAAGTAAAGAATTAAAATATTTGATGGAAAAAACACAGGAATAACTAAGTATAGGAAGCTGATCGCAGTCATAAGATTATTTAACATACCAGTACTCGCATAACAAGTAGCAACACTCTCTGACTTTCAGTTAGACGTGAATCACCGTTTAGTTTGGTTGTATTTTCTGTAGTGTGTAGAAATAATAAGTTTAAAAGTTGAACAATGTTAGAATTTAAAATTTCTGGTTAAATTAAACAAAACGCCAACAGAGTGTTTTCAAATGTTCACCACAGCTAATGGGAATGGCTGGCTGTCTGGTGTGGCTCAAAGTTGCTATTAGACTGGTTTGTGATGTAAGAAGAAAGACTGTAATTTTGTTAACTCAACATTGGTTTAGGATGAAACTCAGTTCATATTGAATGGAAATGTAAGTAGGCATAATTGCAGATATTGGAGTGAACAAAATCCACATTTGTTGAGGGAAAGCCACACTCAATGACCTCAGAAGTGAATGTTTGGAATGGGATCATTTTCTGTCCAGACATAAATTATTTGGAGTTTTTTTATTGCGAAATGTTATTGTGTACTGTTTTGACAATTTCGTTTATGGTTCCATCAAGATGGGCCACCTCAGGAAATTGAGTGCCCATCCAGGTCATCTGATTTGAACTTACTAGATTATTTTCTTTGGGGATACTTGAAGTAAAACATTTACAAACTGATTTAGAAGGCATTAAATGATTTAACACTAGGTATAGTAGTAGAAGTAGAACAGATCACTCCAGACATACTGAAAAATGTGTGTGTGTATCACAGATTAGCACACTGTCAAGCTCCTACAAGAAAAGCAGTTTGAACACTTATTATAGTTTTATCATGGTTTGAAAGTGACATCATGTGTGTTTATGTGTCATACTTTGTGTGACTTTTGTAAGCAGGGCAACTAAAAACAAACTAATATGGATCCATTTGAAAATTTAAAAAAATCACATTTTTGTAACGCTTGGTCTCCGCTTGTCCGTGGTCCTCTTCGACTCCGGAGCTGTCAGGATAGCCTCCGAGCTGGAAAAATGGCGTGAAGGTCCGCGGGAAAAGAAAAGCTTTTTTTCTTATTACTCTCTTTTATTTCGGTGCTAATCGAGTACACAACAAATTCTACTGGCTCTTTATTACACTATTATTTAATAGCCGGAAAAGGGTACAGAGAGGAACCATACACTCGGTCTAATCAGCGAGCCTTCTTCCAAGAGACTGCTTGTCCCATACTGCATCGTCAATTGATCCCCTCTGGAAGTGCCGGAGACGCTTGTTCGACACTTCCGAGACTAGCTACGATTTTACACATATTCTTTACTTCCAACTTGCATTCTGAATCTAGTGTGTTTTGTAAATGATGGACTATTATTAATTATATATAGTACAGTCTCTATAATCCGGCTGTTCAATTCTCCGGCACGTCCAGTAATCCGGCGCTGTGCTTCCGCCGATGAGTCAGTAAATTTCTAGAAATTTCTAAATCTTGTCTAGACTTGAGTCTCCACAACAACAGGACAGTAGTACGTCGGCGCCTGCTACGGGAATTTGAATACATTGTGATTGTTGCGAGTGAGTTAAGTGAAGGCTGTGTTGTGAGTAGTACATACAATACAATCTACAAGTGCAGTGCGATGTCGGGAAAACGTAAGCATGTTACGCTGACTTTAGATAAAAAGTATGCAATTTTAAAACGGTTGGAAAAGGGTGAGAAGTTAGTTAATTTGTCTAAGGAATACAATATTGGGCGTTCAACTTTACACGAAATTAAGAAGAAAAGGAGCAAATTGAATCATTCTTCAAGAGGGGTAGTGAATCATCTTCCAAGATAAGAAAGACAGTAAAAGTAAGTGAATTTCCGCAAGTAGAAGACGCACTTTATGCTTGGTTCATGCAAGAAAGGAGCCGTCACATACCTATTTCAGGTGATATTATCATGGAAAAGGTAAAAATATTTTATAAAAAAATTATGAAAAAGGACGACTTCTGTGCAAGTATTGGGTGGTTAGATAAATTCAAACATCGCTTTGGATTTCGATTGTTAACTTTAACTGGAGAAAAACTTTCAAGTGATGTAGAGGCTGCAGAGCCTTTTGTTACAAAATTTAAAGAAACTGTGAAATAAATGGATTTAGACCCAGATCAGATTTACAATGCAGACGAGAGTGGTCTGTTCTGGCGTCTTTTGCCGAAAAAAAGCTTTGTTTGTTGGGAGGGAGCTCATGCTCCAAGTTGCAAGTTTGCAAAAGATAGAATAATTTTTATGCCGTGTTGTAATGCTAGTGGCACGCAGGAATTAGAATTGCTGGTCATTGGGAAAGCCAAGGGCTTTCAAAAACGTACATTTGTCGGTTTCATACACAAAATCAACCAGGAGATGGATGACGAAAACTCTTTTCTCGGAATGGTTTCATAAAACTTTTGTTCCATCGGTAAACAAGTTTTTGAAAAAACATAAATTGCCTCAAAAAGCCCTTTTAGTTCTTGACAATTGCCCTGGACATCCTGATGAGGACGAGTTAAAATCTAAAGATGGTAAAATCATTGCTTTATTTTTGCCCCCCAATGTAACTTCGTTACTCCAACCTATGGACCAAAACGTGATCCAAACTATAAAAGGGTACAAGTTATAAAAAAGCCTGTTGTACAGTGTTTTATACAAAGAGGGGAGTGTTGTTACAGCTTTGAAGTAAACCAACCTCAAAGGTGTTGTTTTTAATCTTGCAAGCGCATGAGAAAAACTTTCAACAAAACAATTGTTTGTTCGTGGGCGAAGTTGTGGCCTTCTCTGGATTTATTACAGGATTACAAAAAAAATTCACAACCCCAAATTATCACAGATGTTGAGCTAAATGACTTGAGAGAAGCAATTATCGAACAACTAGTAGACGAGCCTGATGATCTGACATCAGCTGATGTTAACGCCTGGTTAGAAGGAGCAGACGACGAGCAGTGTCAAATCATGACAGACGATGAGATTATCGAAGACAGCAGTGACCTGGAGGAGGGCGGAGCCAATACGGCAGCTGCACACACAGTAAACAAGGACTGTGCCTACGTAACTGCAATAACTTGGGCGGAAAAAAACGGATTTTCAGCTTCCGACATATTGACGCTAAGAGATTTCAAGAAAATGTTTTAAAACTTTTCTTTAATGCAAAGAAACAGAAAAGCATTACAAACTATTTTACTGTTGTTTAAGTAAATGTAAAGTGTACAGTAGGTATTAAATTTTCATTTTGCGTGTACAGTATTTAGTGACTGACTTTCTTCATTGATTTGTTCATCGATTAAAATGCATACTGTACTGTACCTTTCTGTTTCATAATATCACAGTTTATTTTTCATAATAATTAAAGAAATTTCATTATACACTACACAGTTAAAACGTCATAGTTTTCGTAAGCAATAAAAATGTAGTTTATTGATAAATTTCTTAATTTTTTAATTCACTTCCACTAATCCGGTATTTTTGGTAATTCGGCCTTAGTAATCCCCATATAGGGCCGGATTACCGAGATCCTACTGTATTATGAAGGATTGATGTTTTTGTATAATTATGTATACAAACCTGCCCACTGGGTCACATCTTGTTAATTTTTGGAACAATCTGTATTTGAAATTACCCTTTATTAATTTTCGGCCTTCGTTGCTATGTTAGTATAATTGATATTCTATTCATTTGAATACCGTAATTAAGTTATATGTAGGCTTAATTTTTGAATTTCAGAACACACTGTACAAGATGTACAATTCAGTACATTTTGGCTTAATTTAAACCACAATAATCAAAACTAATAAATCATTCACTTAGCCCTGCAAAGAACGTTTAATATTTTGTTTACAAAAATGCATATTTAAAATGTCTTAACTCGGTTGTTAAAAATATTTTTAAAATTTATTAATTTTATGTATCTTATTAACCTATAGAGTATCAAATAATAATAATAATAGTGCTACATTTAAGAAAGTTGAGACGGATCATGTTTTGTTAATTTTTGGAACGCCTGTATTATCCTACTAATCTATTGTTCCACCCTGTAGATAGCACAGGATAAGGGCTTAAAAATAAGAAGTTGAAAATTTTGTTATCCAAAGTGTTCTTGAAATACCAAGTCTATTCTATGTTTTTTACTTACACTATTAAATTTAACAATACAGTCATACACTCATGGACAGCAAATTTAAGTGACTGCTCAGTAATGGATTCTATTTTAAAGTATAATAATTTGTTTAGGGTTATGTAGAAGCTGAACTGACACTTTTGACTGAAGAAGAAGCTATTAAAGCTCCTGCTGGTTTAGGTCGAAATGAACCAAATGCTTTGCTTAAACCATTGTGAGTGTTTTTGTTTCAAAATGGTAGTTTTAAATTTGCCTGTTCAAACAGGTGTTAGTTTTGCCAATTTAAAATAGGTTTTAACTTTCAGTTTATGTGATAAATAATAATATACTATTCAGAGTGATCAACTCAAGATCGCCACCATTGTTGGGATCTCGGAAACTATCAGTTTCTCGGGAACCTTCTCTGAATTTATACGTACAGTAAAATTACTGTGTCACCGTATTTTTAATTTTTGTCATTTTTCCAATATTACCGTCATCTTAATTTTTAAATACAAACACCATATTTTATTTCATTTTTTGGTAGATCCAGGGGTTTACTGGTGCCGGAATGCACCAGATCGCTGTTTCGGTACTGCTTATTTTTACGTTTTGTTCTAACGTGTTGCACTGGTTTAACCACTCCCTCAATCACACTCATTCATCACTTGGTTCAGAATTTTACGCCCGCCAATCGCCAATTGAAATATTGGGGACACTACAGTGCATCTGATTATGCGATCCAACTACAATAAAGTCTCCCAGATTGTCCCTCAGCTCGAAATCGAAATGGGACACAAAGCTCCAGACCCAGAGCCCTTTTGAAACCCTTGCGGCATGCCTTTGATGTTCGGCGAGCGCTGCGAACGACTACAACTAAGAGACCGATGATTTAGAGTCGAGGCGGTCGAAAAACCAGAGATGCTTACACTTTTATGTTATTAACTCTTTCGGTATGAAAAAGTTTATAACATCTTATTGAGATTATTGTAATCAAAATAAGAGCAAACATGATATAATTTGGACCACATGTAGTGATTAATATTTGTTGAATAACTCATTTATTTCACGATTAATTAATTAAAAAATAAATATCCCAAAAATCCCCTTGTTTATTAATATATTTTTTTTAAAATTTGGACCTTGTTTTATTTAGAGGGCTGCATAAAAGTAATACTATTTAAGTAAATAATAATACTTAAAATGTAACTTTCTTAATTTCTTACTTACATAATTAAAATGTGTTTAGGTTACAGAATTTTACCGAAGATTTAAATTTCTATGACTAAATAAAAATAAATGTAGCCAATTTTTGCTTAAAATAGTACCTGTCTCTAAATTTTTTTAAGTGCTATGTACAAGTACAAAAGCAGTTACATATAAATGTGTTCTTTTCTTATAAAAGTAAGCATATTATCTGCACCCTTAAACTCATCAAAAATAAGTAAAGTAGGGGCTTTAAAAGTGAAAATTTCTAAAATTTTCCGACCCCCTTTTCCGTCATTTTTGGTCAGTTCGGTAGCGTTCCGGTACTGAAAAATTACGAGTAAACCCTTGGGTAGAACATATTATTTCATGAAACTTTTTTTCTCGATTTTACTCTAAACACGGCCATTATGAAGTTACGGACTGAAGTTACGGTGTAAAAAAAATATATGCATGTGTAACATTTCTGTTCCGTCATCATTCATTGTGATTTAAAGTATTTCAATACATTATGTTAATTTCCATTAAAATAATTGATATGGCGGCCATATTTGATTTACATACGACAGCCCGCAGCTCCGTAACAGCTGCGTTTAGAGAAAAATACCAAAGAACAAAAGTGTCATAAAATAATATGTTCTACCAAACAATTAAATAAAAATATGGTGTTTGTATTTAAAAATTTTAAGATGGCGGCCATATTGGAAAAATGGTGAAGATTAAAAATATGGTAACATAATCCTGGGAAGGTTCCCAATTTAAAGTTTTTCAAGAAAGTGATAGTTTCCGAGATCCCAATGGTGGCCATCTTGAGTTGATCATCCTGTATACAGGATGTTTTAAAAAGTACTTTAAAACTTTGAAAAATCATATAAATTTATTCAGAGAACCTATACGTTATTGTAGTGTCAATCACGTTAAGTTTAGGGCTATCTCGAACATGTTGCAATGTTTGATGTGGATTTTCATTGCCCCAAATCCTACAGTTTTGTGTGTTAACCTTCCCAATTAAGGAATTCCCAATTAAAATCGTAAACGTTTTTTCAACACCCACCAAATCGTATGTGGGATTTGCAGCTCGCAAAATGCACGCCTGGTCGATTTCGTAGGACAGTTAAAAAAACTTTGTTCCACTTGTTCAACGACTTCGTCAGATGTGCTTAGACGACCTGGTGATTTCTAATGTCTTACCGAACACCCTGTTTCTACAAAACATTTATGCCACTCATAAATTGTAGGCCTACTAGGAGGATCTTTAGCGTATTTGGTACGGAAATTACGCTGAACTGTTGTCGACGACTTTGATTCTTCGAACCAAAACACACAGCAAGCACGCTCGGTCCAGTGAAGGCAGCCATCTTTGACGCAACTGCCGCTAGCGCTCGTGCGATTCGGCACTAGCGAACTTTTTGAATCAAAACTTGATGTGTTTCTCTACAAATTGACACTACAATCACCTCTGTAGGTTCTCTGAATAAATTAATAAGATTTTTTAAAGTTGTGAAGTACTTTTTGAAACCCCTCTGTATTTACAAATAACATACAGATATAATCATATATTTTCACTGGTTTATGATTACTGTATATTGAATATTTTGTATTATACAGGGTGATTGTGTAATGCGTGGAGATAACTCATGAGGTAGTCAAACGGGTCAAAATAAAGAAAAAAACTTCTTATAGATATGTTTTGAAACGCTTGTTTTACCAGCTATCCGCCATTTTGTTCTTTTACTAAATAATTTATATCTCCAGAACTGCTTGACTAATTGAGTTGGAACGTTGCATGTTAAACTCAACCTGTTCCAATAATTGGTTTCAAAAAGACGGTCATTTAAAAATTTTAAGTGAGATAAACTCAAAACAGCCCGATTTATTTTCTTTTAAATGGTGTAACTATTAAAAGTATCAAACAAAGGTTAACTGTAAAACCGACTCCATTAGTTAGACAGGTTCAACCTCCATGATAGCAACCATGCCTAGGGCGCACATCGCCGGCTGTAGGGTTTTTGGCGCCATAGGCGAATACAAATTCTGCGGGTATGGAACTTTGGAAAAATGTTTTTGTTAATAATTGTTATAAGAAAGAATTTGATTTTATAACAGTCTTTGGTAAATGACACTATATAAATGACATTATGTAAATAAAACTAATGTCAATTTTACTTAAAAGACATACATAATTTAATATCACAAACCTCAATATATTATATGTTAGTAAAAAAAGTAGTTCCAACAATGTCTTTGCATTTTGTCTTTTGTTTTGATGACTTAGGCCTATAGATTAATGATTAGAAATCTAAATTAATATTTGAAAAGCTACATATCACACAGTTTTAGATTAGATATATGAGTTTATTTGTTTTATAATAGTATTGTGTACAGTTCTCTCAGAACAAACAGAAACTCACAGTTTGATTACAGATAGTTTTTCTGTATTTATAACACTCTTTGCGTATTTTTTTTTAAGAGTATTTAATATTTTTTGATACTGGATTATTGTTTTCTTAACTAAGTCACTTTGAAGTACTGATTCTGTTAATCATACAAGAATTTGGTAAGCAGAAAGCAAGAAAAGTACCAAATATTTATACACTTAATGGTACTTTTCTTGCTTTCTGCCTACCAAATTCTTGTATGAAGGCTTTTGATTCTAACTGCCTTGCTTTCAATAGAAATTGTCGCCAGACCCGCAAGTCTCTCCTGACAGGTTATACTACGCAGATAGGTTTTAATTAGCATAAGTTTAGAAAAACTTCATTCAGCACTAGCTACGGAAAGTGTCAACGTAAGCAAAATACAAATGTTAGGAAATACATTTTCAAGATTATGTTGGTAAAAGTAGTTTTGGACTTCTTCAGGGTTTGATACTGAGTCATGGAGATGATGAGAAATTGCTCTTAGTTCAGAACACAGTCCTACAGCAGCAATGTAAGATTCATTCAAACCTTCATCTTTTTCGATTCTTCCAAGTTTTTGCACAACGAATTAACCTCTTTGTAGTCTTGTTTTTAAGGTCAGGAATATTTCACACAAATTCAAAGACACCAGATAATTTATTTAACTGGGAAAATCTTTCTTTTACCGCATTAGCAATTAAGCAAAAAAAAAAAAAAAAACGTGGCACACTACAACCCTACACTTTGCACTCCACTATGCACAGTGAGGTTGCCAAATTGAGTAGTGTTAGGGCATACTTTCATATTTTCTAAGCCAACTAAAAAAAATTAAATACCCTTCAGCTTTCATTACCTAGTAGTAATTCGTCTGCCTAAGCTAGTCGGTCTACTAGTTTATTGTTAATAGCTTAGCCTGGCATGTGTTATTATTAAGCCGTCTCCCATCGAAGTGCCTTATTGGAACTGTCACTCCAAGACTTATTCTGGACGTGAGATGAAAGAATATTTGTCTCATCTAAATATACAATATTTCTGTTCTCTTGTCTGTATTTTTTCATCTGTCTTAAATAAATATGAATTTTTTACAATATCATGTTTCTAATTAATACAGTATGATTGCTTTTGGTTTTCTGATATTTGAATCCCAAATCCTTTAATATTTTCTGCACACTTGTGTTACCACCCTTGTAGTTAATAGTATCTACTAACTTGAGGCGTAAAACGTTTTCGGTAAGCGATTTCTTTTCTTCGATATACAAATTGTGTACCGTTCTTGTAACTTTTGCTTTCTCAAAGTCATCAATGTCCGTAATAAACATTTTTATTCCTAATTTTATCAAGCGTTGAAAATAATGTTCCTTTTCCACCTTCCAAACTCAAGCTTTCTTTCTTAACACGTTGAACGGTGGTTAACGATCACATGTCCCAATAGCTCGTGCTGTTGCAATCTGAAACTTCTCAACAGGAATTAAGACCTCTCTATTTTATATCTATGCGTTGTGTGTGTGTGCGCATAGCGAAACGCTGGGCAGGACTGTGTGGACAGTGTAGTGCGGAGTGCGCCTGCCTGATGATGAGTCACCACCCATCGTTACAAAGCAAAGACAAAGAAAAGTTAAGGGAAAATAAAACCCCTCCCGAACCAAAATTGGGAAGGTGAGAATTCAAGGCGGGGAGGTATTCTGGCAGTGGGGGGGGAGGGAGGCGCAGCAGTTTGAAGTACTAGGGCGCTGGGGAGGTTAAAAACGGCCCTGATAGCAACAATGTGTAGACAATATTTAATTTACATGACCAATTAATTAAGTTCAATACTGTTATCGTTTATTAGATAGTTTTGACAGTTATTCCATTTTATATGAAATGGGCAACAAAAATATACTCTTGATGTTTTTAAAAAAATTACAGTTTTTGTGTTAATCTTATTTACAATTTTTAAATAGCCACCATTTTTAAGTGGAATTTTTAATTATTTTGTCCAAACTGAATCATTACATTGATGAGTAAGGTGCAAAATTTTGACTTAATCCTTTAAGCCTTTCTAGAGATACAGGGCAATTCACGAAGATGTATCCAGAAATTTCGGGAGCTCATTCTATACATGTAAAAGTAAAGAAAAGTTACACTGTACAGGACATAGGTCAGAAAACAATTCATTTTCCAGATATTTGCCATTTTGTTTTTTAGTAAATAATTCATATCTAGAGAAAGTTTGCCTGGTTGAGTTCAAACTCAGCATGAAGTTCAACCAAACAATGATCTATCTCAAGAAAAATAAGAGATTATATCCAAACATGAGTTTCAAAATGGAGGCTGTTTGAAAATTTCAAACATAAATTACTCAAAAACCGAACATTTTATCAAAAACTGTCAAGACCTGTTTTAACACATTTTAACACCTGTTTTGTATCCCTTTTGATTCGCTATCAAATGGTCTCACTTTCAATACAATCGGATGAAGGATTTGTAAAGTTATTGTTGTAAGTTGTAAGACTGTTAAGTTATTTGTAATAATTGGTTTGTTCAACCAAGTATCCTAAACCAACACAGTAAACACAATATTGTATGGTACATATGCAGGCCTGGATTATCCATAAGGCCAACCTAGGTCCATGGCCTAGGGGGCAGGTTTGTGAGAGGACGTAGATTGCGGGGAAAAACGGAAAATTTTCGAGCGTGAGTAGTGAGTATCCGGGTTGCACTGGCCTTGAAAGGGAGAGGGGATTTTGAGGAGAGTCTAATCGGGTGGCGGTGACTCACGAAAAGATCACCCCTCCTTCCGCCCTCATACCACTTCTAGTTACTACTGTGATATTAGGGATATTACCACTAGTTACTCAACGCTCTCACTCTTCTTAGCATTGAAAATGGTGTAACAAAAACATTGAATTTTACTAGCACAATTTAATTATTTGCCTGGTCCTATGTTTATATAACTTTTTTTTTACTTTTACATGTAGAATGAGCTCCCGAAATTTCTGCATATCTTCGTAAATCACCCTGTTTAAACTATTTAGTAAAAAAAAAACAATGGTGGATAGATGGTAAAAGAAGTGTTTCTGGAAATATGTTTATGGGAAGTTTTTTTCTTTATTTTGACTTATATTACCATCCCTTATATTATCTCTGCCCTACAGAATCAAACTGTATAAATTTACAAGTTCATTTCTTTTTTTGCAGCCGCCCTGTGTATAAATTCAAATTTTGGATGGCACCTTTTCATATGTTGAACTATATGTTATGCAAAGCAAACAAGAGGAGAACATTTGTGTGTTTAATTTCTACAGCTGCTGGTTTATTTATATTTATAGGAATCTACTCTATTCCAGTGTTTATTATCAAACGAATTATGGGTGCATAATAGAACGAATACGCCCTCAACAAATTATTAAACATTATTAAAATTATTTACTATGAAACATTTAATTTAGTAAACTGCTTTCAGTTTATTTTATATAATGTACTATGCTTTTAGTAGCTGACAATTTTATAAACTATGTAGCAATAAACTATGTAGCTGACAATTTTATTCACTTTTTTCCTTATATACTGTTGTAGTACAAACTCGAAAACATGTTTTACAATATTTACAAAGCTAAACTAAAAATCACTTAATTACATATATTAAATCCTCAATTACGTAGTTCATAAACCATCTCTTTCAATTAATGAAATATTCCATTTTCAGGCGGATTGGAAGCAAATGGAGCACATTTGGACATAGAATTTTGAAAACAATTGCTGTTAAATCACTTTAAATTCTTTATTAGGAGTGTCATCTTTATGAATTTCAAGACATTAATCACCATACTTTTCCAAAAAGATATTTTATATTGAATGGTCCACCTACGTTACAATGTTTTTATAATACAGCAATTATATACAGTGGCGTAGCGATCATGGAGCGAGTGAAGCAGCCGCTCCAGGGCGCTTGGCCTCGAGGGGGCGGAAAATTGTTAAAATAGTACATTATGATGCAACGTGTCGTCTAAATTTATCATTAGGAGTCAAGCGCAAGATTTTTAGAACTAGTCGTAGGTGCATACTTATGACTGGCTTTTGTGACAAGAACCACAGTTAGTAGGACCAACAAACTGCACTTAAGGTTTAAGCACGGGCCTGGCTGTGAGGCTTTCAGCACAGCGTAATTAACTCGGGTGAAGGCTACACACTTGCGGGGGAGTCCTGCGCATAGCTTATTTATCACTGCAATGAGTGCTGATTAGTAACAAAAACATGTTATTTATGGTGGGCGTAAAAACTTATGTAAGTAGGACCACCAGTTTTCCCGATATTGTAAATGCAGGTTTAATCTTCCTAACATTGCCAGTGACTTTTGCAAGTGCAGAAAGGTCTTTTTCTAAGCTAAAAATTATCTTCGCAACACAATGTCGCAAAAACGTCAAGTTAACAACAATATCTACAAACTAACAGAAGGATGAGTGTTGATTTTAGTAATGTGATAACCAGATTTGCAGCTGAAATGTAAAGGAAAAATTATTTTGAATTTGAAAGAGCTGTAAATGTAAACTTTTCAATTTGTTTCTTCAATATTAAACATTATAAAATACAAAAAAGTATTATGTGATTATCATTTAAAAAATATTATCATTTATTCATTTAATTTAACATTATATTATAAAAGTTTTAACAAAAAAAATCTATTCAATTTTAAGATCATTAGCCCTGGTTATATTTACCTAATTACTGCTCTGAAACATTTATACAGGGTGGAACAAAGTTAGTCTTAAAAACTTCGGGAAATAGTTCTATGGATCAAAATAAATAGAAAATCAAGAATAATATTTTTTCGAAAACTGCTTCATTTTCAAAATATCTGCCATTTTGTTTCTTTTACTAAATAATTAATATCTAGAGAACAGTTTAACCGATTGAGTTCAAACTTGGCATGAAGTTTAACCTAACAATGATCTATCTTGTGAAAAATAAGCGATTATATCCAATCATGCATTTCAAAATGGCGGCTGTTTGAAAATGTCAGACCTAAATTACTCAAAAACCGTACTTTTTAACAAAAAATTTCAAACTACCTTTTTTGTAGCCCTTTTAATTCCGTATCGGATGATTTAACTTTAAAACAATCGGATGAAGAATAATAGTTAAGTTAAAGATAATGACAGCAAATGTACATACAATATTGTAGTATTTACTGTGTTGGTATAGGATGCTGGGTTGAATAAACCAATTATTACACATAAATTAGCTTTATCCTTCATCGATTGTTTTAACAGTTACACCAACCGATAGGAAATCAAAAGGGCTACAAAAAAAGTGTCTTGACATTTTTTGTTAAAATGTACGGTTTTTTAGTAATTTAGGTCTGACATTTTCAAACAGCTGCCATTTTGAAATGCATGATTGGATATAATCGCTTACTTTTCTTAGATAGATCATTGTTAGGCTAAACTTCATTCTAAGTTTGAACTCAATCGGTTAAACCGTTCTCTAGATATTAATTATTTAGTAAAAGAAACAAAATGGCGGATATTTGAAAAATGAAGCGTTTTTCGAAAAAATATTATTCTTGATTTTCTATTTATTTTGACCCATAGAACCATTTCCCGAAGTTTTTAACACAACTTTGTTCCACCTGTATAACTAAAACTATAAGAACTTTAAAATTATGATATGAATTTTGAACATCGTGAGGGGGGGGGGGGTAGGCCTACAGTTTGGTAAATTTTTTCCTGGCTGCGGCCATGAGTCACCTGTCTGCCGGTTCAATTGGGGGGGGGCACCTGGATTGTTTTTGCTCCAGGGCGAAGGATACCTCACTACGCCACTGATTATATACATTAAAATATAAATGAAATTAGACATAGATTGATCACAAAAAGTTTAAATTTGGATCGGATATATTTTTGGCGTTCAGATCTTCAATCTGATTGGCTGTGATCATAATAAAACCTGTGTCGAGCTTACAAAAAATTATTCAAATTTAAAATGTTTAGTTTTTGTTTTCTAATTTTTATTAATATGTTTTATTTTATTAATGTATTTCAACAGATTTTTAGTTCTAATCCTACTAGTTTTGTTTAATTTAGACTGTTTTTTTTTTTTGTATATACAAACACAAATTATACTTATGCCAACTAAACTTTAAATTGTAAGCACAATAATAATTGTGGAAGGATACACATGGTTAGAATGACCCAAAGAATAACAGCCAACAATGGAAAATAATGAAAGATTATTCTCATTATAGCAGAACATTATTTACAAATAATGTTAAATGGTAGATTTTAGTATCTTAATAACTGATTAATGAAATTTAAGACAAGCATTAAAAAGGACATAACTACTATAGTGTTTGATGAAGTGAGTCAATAGTTTTTATGTAAAAGTATTTGAAAAAAGTAAAACCTAAAGCCATTTTAAAATATTGGTAGCAAAATAAAATATTGAACAAAATGCCTTTTGAGCAGAAAACAAAGATATCCTGTGATGTTTTTTTTTTTGCAAACCTTATTAATTTATATTCTATTTCTTTACTTAAGTTGAGATGGATATGTTTTGAAAGTATGTATTTTTATATATTTATATGTATTTTATTTCATAAAGTCTGAGTGTATGTGAGTTATTTATTATTACCTAAGTAATTGTAAGTATAGAAATAGTACTACATTTAGAATTTTTAATTTAATAATAGAACAATTTGCAAAAATATAACATTTTGCAGGAAAGCCACATTATTTTATAAGTTAAATTTAAAAGCTGAATATTTAGTTTTCATTTAGCATAGAGTTTTTCCATAAACCAACCATTATATACTAGAACTTGTTGTCGCACCGGGGATTGATGAATTTAGTTGTACCGAGGCTAGAATTATTTTGGCGACAACAAGAAATACAAAAATAAAATAAAAAGTTTGGTTACTATCTCGGCCCTGATAAGGACCGTATGTTGGACAAAATGTGCCTGAAGGGCGTTTTACTTGAAATTTTGCGCGTGAAAAGGACCGTATTATTGTGACGCTAGAACACAACACCCTTACCAAAGTGTTGTGGTGAGACACAGTAGCCCTGAGCCGGATCCCACCCTGCTAAACTGAAGTCTAGGGGAAAATTACTATGTTTTGTATATAGGGCCTTAAAGGACCCTATGTGTTTGCTTGAAGAGCGTGTGATGTTTGTTTCGGGTGTATCTTAGCCTGGTACAAGTACCTTGCAGGACTGATGGGACTTCAGCCGTTGCGGTAACTACGATGGAGGTTCAGGCCGAGTCCTGCCTCTTTTCCACGATCGGTCTTCTTTTATTTCGCTGTGTTGCGCAGATGTTGTCTCCGGTGAATTTGAAATAAGAACCAGTTTTTCGATTGAATTATAAGTACTGTTTATTGAACTTTTGAATTATAAATTGCCCTGTAGCAAGTGGGCAACACTTCCTCCCCAGTCGCAACTCTCTTCCCTTGGCGAACTCTCTCTATCGGCGTTGTGTGCCTCGGCTGAGGACTTCTGTAACGGTTACGGGAGATTTCCCGTCTTCGCTTCTCACTGTGGTCGCTAGCTTGGCACTGCTTGCTCGGTAGAATATCGCTTGTAGACTGGTTGAAGCTGGCTTGGCTGGTGTCGAGGTGAACGAAGATAATTTTGGATTTCTGGTAAATTGGCAAGACCGTGGTCTTGGTGAAAGACAACATCTGTTTTATAACAATGGCTGCTTATCTGTAACTGAACATGACTTTATTGAAACTTTTATGACTAAATTTAGAATAAATTTTGAGTGGGAATGAGATGGTGGATCGATGGAATACACTGGGATTGACTACGAAAGTTTGTGGTGTTTAAGAATAGAGCTTGGATTTTTGGATACTTATGGTGGTTCGTAAACCAGACATAAGGGACGCTTTCTTCTGACCTGCGCAGGTGCAGGATCAGTGATGATCTGTTTGATGTGTGTGTGTGTTGAGACCCTTCGGTTCTGTGTTTGACTCTATGTGTTAATTTTAGGATGAAGTCCTCGAGTGTGGGGATTTTGTGCCCTTGAGAGATGGTGACGTTCGATACGTACCATGGGGAGTTGGTGATCCAACGGAGAGTTTTGTTCTGGAAGGAATCCAACTTTTCTCAAATCTGGCCGTATATATACTGTCCTCCAGCGAAAAGTAACACCTTGCGGACGTAGTTGACGAATTGCCGGGCGGCAAAGTTGCGGAGTTCCGAACCACTGTAATGACGAGATGTGTTGGCGTATTCTTAAGTCAGCATTAGCTAGTTCTTAAGTTCGCGTGTGGACTAGAATATTTTCGTAGAAGTAACGCGTTAGATTGTAACCTTCTCGGACGAAGTGCGATGAACGCCGAAAAAGTTTGAAGTTGTTGTTTTGGTTGTTTGAGCGAAGATATATTTAGTTTTGTTTCGGCAAACATTTCTACGTTTGCCACTAAATATATTACGTGAACAGGGAGCTGAATTTACTGGGGAATATTGAGTTATTTCGGCAGATGTTTCGCGGGAGATAACCGAACAACTTTCCCGTAAGACGAGGTCTTGCCGGCGGGGAGAAGTTATACGATAGAAGTGTAGGAGCCGTTTGCAGTGATGTCGCAGTGACCTTGGCGGGAGAACGTGTCTACGTTTCCGAGACAGCTGCAGTGCGTTGTCGGAACGGTCCTTGAGAAATTTGTGGGGAAATAATACTAGTGACTTTCTCGGAAGACAAGGTTTCAACTCCCGAGGAAAGTAAACGTAGATTATTGAAGTTTGCCGGGCGATATACGACGTGTTCTTAGTGGCCGAACATGCCTATGTTCGCCAGACAGATGTTATATCGTCCCGGAGACTTGTGGAGTGAAGCTCCGGGGAAATTAAGGCGAGTTTTCTCGTAAAAGGCATTTACGGGAAAATCGCATGTCGCTGACTGAAGTTGGCCCTTTTGAGGGCCAAAAAGTTTGTAGAAGAATTTGTTGATTGATTCGCAAGAAGTTGAAGTTGAAGAAATTTACTGTGGAATTCCGATTGTTGGTTCGACGTGTTGTCGGCGCTTCTGAGAGCCAAGAAGTTGATTTCGGAAATTCCACTGGGTGTTTCGCTTTGACTTTGGCCCTTTGCGGACCAAACATGATGTTGATTGTTATTTTCGATGCTATTCGCCGGAGTATATATATACATGACCGGGGATATAGCATGAAGCTAAATATTAGTAGCTCTGGTACGACAATTCCCCCAGCACCAGATGAGTGAGATATACCCGGCTGGATATATCTCGGATGTTGATGTCAGCTTGGCCTGGCGACGTGGCGTCACGTCGTGGCGGTGGCATGGTAAGGCGAAGTGGCGAAGAAGTTGAGAGAGAGTCGTTGCCGCAGAAATTATAAGACCTGGTTCCGAAGTTCTTTTCTGTTTGTCGGTCCCAAAGTATTTAACTACCTTCTGCTTCAGCTGAAGCAAATTAGTAAATTATATAATTTTCTGAAGAAAGTGAGAGATTGGCTGTTTACGTTCAGTGTCATTGAAGATTTACTTAGAGTGTACGAATTATGAGGAGGAACGGAACGGATCTCTTTGTTGATGCTTTTGCGGGGTTGAGGAGGATTTTGATATTAGTCTTCTTCTCATACATGCCTGGCATCTCATCTGTATTTTTGTCTGTACCTTGTAAAATTTGTATTCTTATTTTATTATATGACAAAATGGTAATTTTATTACTAGTATTATATTTTCATTGGACGTAGTGATAAAACGAATCACACACAGTTGCAGTGGCACCGGATTAATTGGTTATTATTGGAGATTTGACTAATTTATTTTATATATTTATGTGTTTTTGTTTTTTTTTTTTGTTTTTTATTACAAACCAATTACCTAAAAAAACTGGTTGCGGTAATTGGTAAAGTTTCCAAAAATGTAAGGAAAATTGTAATGCAAGATCTGGAAATAGGTGTATTAAGCGACTACATACACAAATTGGCTTCATTAAGAGGGCTTCATGAAACACTTCGTTCTTTCATTAACAAAAAATCTCAGAACTTTTGGGGAAGCTCTTAGTATGCTAACAAATTACTTTCAATTTAAAAATAATAAAATGTTTACACAACCTAACAAACAATTCATAGTTTCTAAAAGTCAAAATACTTCTTGCAAAAACTTTTACATGTCCCATTTTACCAAAACCCTAAACCAAATAATATACCAACAGCCAAATCCTTTTTTTAAGCCTGTCTTCGCTTTTTGTCAAACTCGAACAATGATAATCCGAAACTACAACTACCTCAAAAAAAAAAAAAAAAAAACCGCATCAGCCATCTCCTATGAGTATATCAATTATAAAGTAAGACAGGTTATCTAGACAAATCCTATACTGTACAAAATGACAGGTCTATTCATGGAAAATAAGAGACAAATGATGGTTACAATTTGATCCAGACATGATTGCTAGTGACAAAACTTCAGGTACTAATGAAGAATATTTCCAAGACTACAGCAATCTACAGGATAACGGTGAAAATAATGACACAAACATTCAAACTAAAGAGAATCATGTTTTAGAGTAAACGAACATACTTTCAACAAAAGAAACAAATGTTCAGCTGTGAATTTACAGAACGATTACATTAAATGGCCATTTATACACGACCCAGTCACTAATTTTAAAGTATTAATTGACACTGGTAGCACTAGATCCAAGGGGGTTTTCCTGAACATGCGAGAGTCATTTTTGGCGCCCCCTCCATACACAACAACTCTCCCCCCCACCCCTATATATGTATATATATTTATATATCTCCTTATTGCAATACAAAATGGGTACATTATCAAATGTATACCAATTGAAATTATTAAATTGTATAAAATCAGATTAAAATATAACATCAAGCAACAATATTTTAAAAATAAAAGTAAATATAAAATATTTTCTATACATATATAGTGTATTATATATATAGCATCGGTCTTTTTGACTTTAAATAAATGTATGATAAAATGGAAAGTTAAGTGGGGGGAAGTTGAATACCGAAAACACCAAATTAATCATATTAAAATATTTATTTTACATAATTTTAACTTTTTAACATCAAAAGGTAACATTGTAAGATTAACATTACAATATCACAAGTCAATTTGGTAGCATCATGACAACGTGGCAAAGGTAAAGGGTTAGGTATAATTGTTAATAAGATAAGGTAACATCAGTAATTCGGTAACATTGTAAGGTTGAGGTCAATGTTAAGTTTTTACATTAATATCACACACACAAACAAGAAAGAAGTTAGTATAAAATGTACGGCGGTCTCGTCTTTAGGGTTGCGAATTTTTCATTGAAACCAAAGGGCGCCGATTTCGAAAGGATGGCGCCCTATACAGTACCGTTGTACCTGTTCCTGATCTTGTCTATCCATAAAGAGGCGCCAAAAAGAAATATGGCGTTTCCACGTTTCTTTTAATTCCCGAAAAGGGCAGTCGCGTCTTTAGGAGGGCGAATTTTTCACTGAAACCAAAGGGCGCTGATTTCGAAAGGATGGTGCCCTAAACTGGTGTATGTGGTCTTTTGTGTCCGTAAAGAGGCGCCATAAAGAAATATGGCATTTCTTTTAATTCCCGAAAAGGGTGGTCGGAGCGGTCGCGTCTTTAGGGGAGGAGGGAGAATTTTTCATTGCGGTGAAGGTTGTATGTCCCTAAAAAAGCGCTAAACAGAAGTAGGTAGTTTCTTTTAAAACCCGAAAAGGGCGGCCACGTCTTTAGGCAAACATTTTTCGGAAAATTTTGAAGGCGCCTTGGTCTTGAAGTTTTTGCTGGCACATCGGCGCCCCCTCCCTGGCGGCGCCCCATGCGTCCGCATGTTCTGCATGGTCCTTACGCCGGCCCTGACTAGATCTTTTATAAGTAAATCTGTAAGATTAGATTGTTTTAAAACAAGGGTAATTGACCGAGCGTAAGCGAGGTCTCCGTTTTAACTCGACTCTTCGGCATTTCGTCTGTGTGTCTGTCTCACGATTACGGCCAAACGCCTTGACCGATTTTGATGATTTTTTGCATGAATGTTCCTTATTCCTAGGCCGAGCCATGTATATATACGGTTTTTTTCCATTTTTCATTTTTAACCCATTAAATAAAATAAAAATGGCGGCCGGACCGTTTCTCTCAATGTAAGCTTTTTTCCAAAGCCAGTTTGTGGCTTAACCGTAAGTCGAATTTAAAAACTAATAACATTTCACTAGTAGCAAATTAAATTTTAAACAAAATCGTATTCTTGATTTTTTCCGTATCTCTAACGGTAAGCTCACAAAATGGCCGTAAACTTCAAATTTGTTAAAAATCGTCCAAGTTTTTGTATTTCAACCATGTTTTTATACGTTTATTCTAAACCAATTCAAAAGTGTTCCATAGCTTTTTTGTAGATAAAGGTTTAAAGAATTCATATATGCCAGTAAACAAAATTATTGAAGTAAAATTAAGAAAGTTATTAGCTCAAGAAACAATCACGTTCAGTAACGAAAGGAAAATAAATGTTTAAATTTAGACCTACATAAAAGTAGTAAAAATTATTGTAATTTTTTTCATAAATGTAAAAAAGTTTCGTAATTTAGTTCTAAATAGAATTGTATAAAAATATTTATCAAGTTCAAGTTTCTTATTTTGAAAACACTAGTTTTTATGTTGCTACTACAAGTCTGCTAACAAAACTAGGCCTGTTTTGAATAGTAATTGAGGAATATATCATTTGCCCAAAAATGACATATTATTATAAGAAAGTGTAGAGGATAAATCAAAGAATTGAACTGTATACCTGTAAATTATCATTGTCAATTTCATAAAAGTATTTGACTTAGCTTTACTTGAATTACAGAATGAGATGAAACAAATGAAACCACGCGGCGAAAAAGGACATACAAAACATTTCCGTAGGTCAGCGTGGGTAGTGTTGGTACATGGTTGAGATCACTATCACGACGTTTTAACATCGTTTGTTTTCATTATTTCTAATATTGGAATATGATCTGGAACTTAAGTTAACTTATAAGTTAAGTTTGAGTTATTTAAGTATGTAAATATTTAATTGTATGTTGTCCTTCTATAACGCTATATTTTTAGCTATCTTAAACATTATTAACCTAAATAAAACACAATGCCTCTAAAAGAAAATCTTTAGCAGTTAAAGCTCAAGAAAAGAAATAAAAACGAGAACTAGAAATCTCGGAATCGTGGGAATTGTAAATAATGTTTCACTGGCTAAACATTGTGCTTACTTCCTTACTGGCACACGATTTTTAACCTAAGCTCAAAACCACATTTGTTATTTCAACGAGCGAGGTCTACTGCTCACAGAACTACTAGTAAAAGACAGTTTGAAGTAGCCACTTCACTTGGAGTTTCGAAAGAAGATAATAGCTGCAAATTAGTTCTATTAGGAAAAAGGACAACCTAATTCTACTCATTTGATTTCCATAAAATTTTTAATCTACTACTGGGTCTGGATATTAAAGATTTTAAAATAATTAGGTATCGTAGCTGAACAGCTGACAAGAGTTGAGCGATTGTCCAAAATTAGGCTTATATGTTACTACAACCCTCACAATAACTCTACTTTACAATTAAATCTATATTAAAATAAGATGGTCGACAAGAGTTACAATTATAAAACAATCTTTTACTTCTGTATTATTACAGGTAATACATAAAATAATATTTCTTTTCAAAGAACAATATTATTTAGATTATGAATACTAAGTTTGATGATAAACAGGTTATTAATTGTTGTTCAATAATTTTAAAACACAAGATCTTAACTCGGTGGGTTGGAGCCGTCTTTTTCCCAAAGTATTTAAAAAGAAAACAAATTTGATTATAGATAACACAATTAAAATATGTACAAAATTAATGAGAGCAAGATTATATGGAATCGTCAAAAAGGTTATTTGGTTAATGGATTTAGTATTATAATGGATCACTGAATTTACGATAATTTAAAGTTCAAAGGTTCTTGGTAAATCTATATGCATAACATATGTATATATTATTATTCACAGTCTAGTTTAAACAGATAAGTGATCCCTCTAAGGTAACTGGTTTGGTGAGTTGGATCTTAAAATAGACTAGGCCTAGTTAAATGGAAAGTTCTCACCCAATTGGTTATTAGTTCTTGTAGATTAGAATTTGATAATAATTGTTATAAAGGAAAAACACTGAACTTCATAAGCTTCATATTTATTCAAATACCGATTCTTTTCTTTAAATTTCAACAGCCAAAGTTGCCTCAACTGCACTATTCAGTGGCCAACTTAACAATGTCCTTCTTTTGGGGCTTCTCTACCTTTCCAGGAAATGGATAATAACGCCTGATGAATCTTCATATCTTCTGGGATTTGGGTTTGTTAATGTAATAGGTGTTTGGGAGTCGTGAAGTGTGATTTATTTTAATTGTGTCTTTATTTAATTGTGTGGATTTGTTTTGATACATAACAATGTTTTACAATGAATTTAATATGATTTTAAACAGTTAAATTATAGAAAACACTTAAATAACTCCTTATTACAATAATTGCTATCTAATTTCTAGAATGTATATTTTTTATTCTTCGTATTTTTTCATTTGGTGGCAAGAATTACGTGGACCAATCACAGCGTTTCGTGGGAGGAGTTTACATAAATGAAATCCGCTTACTATTAAATTTTGTCGTTCGGGGCTTCGATTTTACATTTATAATAGCTTATCGACGTTTATTTTAGATTTAGACCAAAGACATTTGAGATGTAAAAAATTGGTTCTTTTCGTAGGCCTGGTTTAATTTTCTAATAAGAATGTATTTTTCTTGTAATCGGATTTATTCTGCCAACTTCTCTTCGATTTGTAATTAGATAGGCCTAGTTTCTCCTTGCGTTTTAACGTAAATCTTTGTCAATTGACTTGGTTTTATGTTGTTATTTTAGCTTTCCTGGATGCAGAATTTAGTTTTGAATATTTTTGATGTAGGAAATGTAGGTCTACAGATTCGTTTTGTAATTTTATTTTAATGAATTCGAGTTGAAAGTCGTGATTTGATTGTACCTTTTCGTTGTAGTATTTAGTGTTGCGCATAATTGTCGCTAGGTGTCGGGCGTGTATGACGGATTAACTAAATGAATGACATTCCAATTTGACTTCTATCTCTCTCGCTCCAATACGTATTTTTAATTTCGTTCTTATTTTCTTTACAGAGTTAGGGAAATATTTGAATTGTAACAATGTTTTAGGGTTCCAACCATTTGGGAAATTGGTCTACTGACTAAGGCGTTAAATAGCTGACCGAGTGTACGAAATATATTAGTAGAACTTGTTCACACCTGTCTCAGCCTGCTTCCTTGCGGCCTCGGAGTAACGACTGCTTTGCTTCGTTCGCAGTGGACAATTTACTTTCCGTCTGTTAGCCTCGGCCCTTACGTGGATTTTAAGGCTTTTATTTCTAATATAAAAACTAATTCAAGAAGAAATTTAAATTAATTTTATTTTATAATGAATAATTAGTATTCATATTATTGAATTATATTTAAAAGACTGTATCGCACTTCTACAAGGTCAGAGTGTATGGAGCCGGTCATGAGTAGTGTTTAAAACTTATTTGTACATAAACAATATACTAATAATTTATAAATACATTTATTTCTTTAATACCCTTTTTTATTTGACTTCATGGCAATGAATACGTTAGTTAATAGGTCAAGGTGTTTGTTTTTGGGTACGGGAAAACTGATTTTGAGAGTTTAAAAGTCGTAGCGTGTCGGGGTCACGTTTTTGGTCTACATTTTGAAAATATTGGGACAACAATTTGAAAATTCTGTGTGGGGGTAGAGTTTCATATGTTTTTGGGTACGGGAAACCCAATTTTGAGAGTTAAAAAGTCTTAGTTTCAATTCGTGTGTTCTGTCCGGACGAGCCGAAATCTCGAAAAAGTGTTCCATCTTTTCACTAGTTTTTTAATTGATTTAATTAATTTATTCAGCCCACATCCCTTGACGAAGACGATTGACGGGCAGCCAGTGAACAATAAATACAAAACTAATTGAAAATACATGTACTAATTCACTTTTGTGAAATAAAAGATGAAAGAAAATGAGAGAAAAATATTACAATTATGTAACATAGTGATGAAAAAATCCTTCTGAATGTACTCCTCTTCAATTTAATATCCATTTCCACAATCGTTAATAGCTACAATGATCACTCAGAAATACGTTTTTTAATCATTTTTACCATTTTCCAACAGCTTATCATACATTCACAAAACGATCACAAATTTATTGAAATTTGGACAGGACAATGTCTGTCGGGTCAACTATCTATATATATAAAATCGAAAACCCACTCACTCCACATGTCTACAATCTATATGTACGTGAACGATTCATGACAATAATTCCATGTTTCAAGTTTTTTAATAAATGTTTCGTGATTGTGTTTTGTGTTTGTGTTAAATGTGCTATGTGTTTATTTTAATGAAGTTCCAATGAACTGAACTAGTGTAATATTTGATTTGATAATGATCTGAAAGTTAATAGATCAAAACCGGTCATCTGTGAAGGAAAGACAGAAAGAGGGAATAGAAGTTGACGTCTTTTCAATAAAGGTACGTTATTAAACGACTAATAGCATTGAAGAATCAAAAGTGTTGTTTCTTCAATGCTAATAGTAGGTACACTTATATCCAGATAACCACATATTTTAAATAGAAAATCATTGTTTGTATAAAACAAAATTGTGATAAAAAATACAAGCCTTTTCATTTTGCCAATCTCGTGAAATTATGATAAAACGGTCAAATCTAAGTATTTTATTTAATAAAAGCAGAAATTTAATAAAGGTTTACTTGTGGTTTTATAGAAGCTATTACTACTTTATACCTTCATAATGCTTAAATCTTTTATGTGGCATATACGTCATAAAGTGCCTTCATATCTTCATTTTTGTTCGAAACAGTATCAACTTTAGTAAAATAATACTAGATGCATCTTTAAGCTTACCTCTTGCTTTGTTGGTTTAGAACTGCTAGTTTCAAAAATTTAATTTGTTGTACTAAAATAAAAATGAAAATATTTCTTTTTTATATGAATTTTGTATTTAAGAAGAGTCTTGAAAAGAAAATGTTATTACTGTGACAAGTTTTATAAAATGTTTTGTGATAGAGGTAAGATAAAAATAATTGAAAATAAAAAGATAATTTCGGTAAACTTTAAAACTTAAAAATTTTTATACAATAGCCAAACACTGAAACGAGGATAATGTCACAAGTTTAATTCCATGGAAGAAGAAAAGATTGCGAGACGAAGCATTGGGCATTATCTGAAATAAGTATTTTTGGGAAATCGAAACTATAGCCTATGTTACTCAGGGATAGTGTAGCTTTTCATTAGTAAAACTATTTTTTCAATCGGTTCAGGAGTTCCAGAGATTACCCTCTACATACAAACAAACAAACAAATTTTACCTCTTTATAATATTAGTAGGTATAGATAGATGTAAGCTGTGGTTAGAAGTCTTTCAAAATGTTATGTAGACTGAGAGGATATAATTGATTAGATGATGGGTGGATTTAAATTACGGCGAAGACTATAAACTTTAATCGTTGTTACCTACATAAAACAATCACAATTTATCTTGTAGTATAACGAAGAGTATCATTAATAAAGGCAAAAATGCCATAACGTACATCAATCAAAAGAGAGTTCTTAGAAAATCATGTCATCGACTTCATTAATCATAACAATGTGTCATGTATCAATTTAGTTTTACAATTTGTTTCGTCCTGTAACAGAATAAGTAATTGTTTGTTGACAGAGAATCTTGAATGACATACATTTCTGTGTGATGATCCTATAGAAACATATCGGAATCAAACTCAACTTTGATTAAAAAGAATTATGTTATACAATGTAGAATAATTGTTTCTCATTTATAACTAAAAAAATAGTTAAAACAAAAAGAGTGTATCTCTGATAATAAATGACGCATTTAGTTATACATCTGGCAGATATACCATTTTATCAAGCTAAATTATATAAATACAACAAGATTTTAATTAATTTAAAAAAAACGGCTTTTATATCAAAGGGGTTTATAAATAAAAAACATGTCCATTTTATTCTAGTTCTTTAAAGCAATAATATATTAAATTGTAGTTTTTGTTCTACTCAGATTGCAAATACAACAACACTGAAGACTTGTTTAAAAATACAACTAAACTGCTGTTACAGAAGCCGTTTGTTAATAATAATTTATTGGACACAAATTTAAAACGGTAATTTTTCAAATGCTGTTTGAAATATATAAACTATATTATTATATATATTAAAAATAAATCAGCATGACTTATTCATACACTTAAATTAATAACCTAACCTTAGAAGTGCAAATTATTTAAAAATATGAAAGAAGCAGTTAGTAAATAACTGTAAATTATAACCTATATTACATGAATTTTGCGTCTTGGAACTTTATTTGTTTCCTGTTTAAGACGCGTTTTGGGGCCGTGGTCCCATCATCAGTAGGAATTTGGATCACTCCGTCGGAGGTCGTTAAACATTACAAAAACGCAAACACATATATCTGACACTAGACACGCACATGTACAAAAACATTAATGGTCCTCATTCGAGAGGGTTAACTTGGCAACGCTTCGTTGTCTACCACGCGTGACACTAACATTTATTCGGTTCAGATTCATGTAATATAGCTAACTATATTTTACAGTTATTAGCGAATTTCCATAGGAAAAATGAGCTATTGCAGTGGCCCTTATGGTAAGACCCAAGGTCAGGAGTAGAAAATGAGCACCGTTCATGGTCCCCGGAACACGTTTTGGGGTGTCATTAAAAATCATATATATGTGTTCGCACTCTAGCGGTCGCATTTTAAGTCCGATTTGGTTTAAATTTGGTACACATGTTGGTTGTCTACGTCGCTCAGACGAGTTCGTTAGCCAAAAAAATCCAACAACCGGAAGTAACTATTTTTTTAGATTTTTACTAAGATAATGAAATTTTTTTAGAGTTTTTTCTAAAAATATAAATATAGGTTGTTATTTTGCACATTTTGTTTTTTTAACGCGACCTTATAGCTCGCTTGGTTCCCTTGAATCGACCAAAACGTAAAATACCATAAAAGTACTCGGTTCGAAGCCAAGTGGTGCAAACTCGCGAGGCTACTAGGCGCAAACAAATTCTTCTAATATATTGCGTACACACAGACAGCTGTTCAACGCCTTCGTGAGTAGACCTATTTCCCAAATTGTTGAAACCCTAAAACATAGGCATATAAACTTAATTTTGGAAATTTGCTCAACTCACGTCAGCGGTTCAGCTGCGTGGTCGAATTATTTATTTATTGAAGTGACTCATGGAATTTAAACAGCAGTTAGTGTCAATACCACTGGGACATTAGTGTGGAGGTGTTAGAGTAAACAGGTAATTATTATTGAAGGCTATTAACAGTGAACTTCTTTAAATACACTGAAATTCACTGTAACAGCTGACCTATGTATTTTAATTGGAAAGGGGGGAGATTTTTATTATTTAAACCTATACATCTCCCTTAAAAATATTTGTAAATATTAGTATTTTTCCACAAACTTGAAGACATTCCCTTCAGTTCGATATTATATGATACAAATATATCTTTGTGCTCTTTCAAAGAAAGATAGATTTCTATTGTATAGAATGGATAGAATACAGAGTCAAAGGTAATAATGTATAATATCATTGTATTAACAAGAATTTTTGAGATAGAAGTCGTGGGAGGGGTTCGCTTTGTTTATGATTTTGCAAATATGTTTTCACTATACTGCACCTAAAAATGCTGTTTTATATAGGCCTACCTGTTCATAAACATGTAAGTCCTTATTTTCCGAGCACTAAACCGTAAATTTACCGCGAACCACTGATTTCACAAATAAGAATAAACATATCAGTTTTATATAAAGATTTTGTCAATGGAAATATAACAGAAAATCAAACAAGTTTTAATAATTTTTTAAAATAAAAAGATGTTTTGATTAAAAGTATGTTACTTTTTTGGTGTAGTATAATAAAAAATATCGTACGTAGCTCGCCCGGTAAGTTTTCCGTATTTTGCGCCTTAGGCGGAAACTACCATGTTCGCAAGGAAAAACCCTATTTCCCGGGCTTGTAATGTAATATACTATTTTACGGTTCCCCATAAAGGTTAATCAGATCAGATTTTTTCTCTTCTTTATTACTTTTTAAATAATACAGGTGATAACTTTTAAAAAATCACCTATTCATTCTATTTTTGCGATAAAACTAAAGGATTTTCACGTAACTTCAAAATCTATTTATTAAATGACTGCATCATAAAATAGAACGTAAAAATAAGATTGTCACTGAATTAATTTAATATGGAATGACAATTTTAGATATTAAATCATTGTGTTTTAGAAGTAATCTTGGCAGAACTATCCTCAAAACATTATTTTTGGTGCCACATTAATTGTTAAATTATATCCTTTTCGATCGAGATGTCTGCTGTATAGTGCGGACATATTTTACTTTTTTTTCGGTTTTTAATAAGTTTGACAGTGAAATTTAACTATGGGCGAACACTATGCCTCTAATTATCAAGTTAAAGCAAACAATATTTTATAATTTGGCCAAATGTTTCCTAAACTAATAATAATAATATATAAGAGTAAATTAAGAGTAAATTTGATTTCCAACAATTAGACATGAATTGAAATAAATTAAACATGTTTTTTTTTTAAGTAAAGTGAATAAATGAAATTACCAAATGTTAAGACATTTATACATTTGGGTTTAAAAGTTATTTACTACATGTAAGAAAAATAAGTCTCTGGTCTCTATAAGATCCTGATATAATATATAAGTAATCATTTTATTGAGAACTAGGGGAACTCCTGCGTGCTCCACACGCCAACCCCATTGAAACCTGCTATACACATAATCATGTTATCTTTTCTTTATAATATGGGTGTAGGATCTTTATATATAATACGTGAAGCCGTGAGAAATAAAAACACAACACCTCCCTTATTTCTGGACCAATTTTAATGTTTGAGGTTTCAAAAAATTCGTCTCATTTCGTGGTTTTGCAATAAGGTTTTAGATGTCAAAAATTATTATCCTTAATGGCGTGAGCTAATCTCAAAGGTCGGGTTTTCCCCATAAGATTAACATGGAAAATATTTAAAAACCATTTCTATACAAAACAGCTGTTTATAATAAGAAACAAACTAATCCAGCTGATTTCGTGGTTGTAAATAACGATGATTACAGTATTCAGAAGGTTATAAAAACATTTTAATACAAAACAGCTGTTTATAATAAGAAACTAACTAATACAGCTGCTTTGTGGAAGTAAATATTGATTTTTATAAGGGAGGAAATGAATTATTTATTCAAATTATAAAATTTACGAACTAATTTGTTTTGAACATTTAACATTATTTACCATCTTAGTTTTGAGGTTATTATTTATAACTTTTTTGTTAGGTTTTTGATTAAGTGTAGACCTGAGCCTTACTGGTTCTTTTAACCTTTATTATTACTGCTGTTATAAAATATAAGAAATAATTTGATTTGAACATTTAACATTGTTTACCATCTTAGTTTTGAGGTTATTATTAATCCTACAATTTTATTATAAATAAAACATAACATATGTTTTTAGAAGGTTGCACAGGGGGTTGGCGTGCGGAGCACGCAGGGGTCTCCCCTAGTTAATTATAATTCCAAAGCTAAGATGATAAATAATGTTAAATGTTCAAATCAAATTATTTTGTATTTTTTTTTAACAGCAGTTATAACAAAGGTTAAATGAACCAGCAAGGTTCAGGTCTACATTTTAATAAAAACCTAACCTAAAAGTTAGAAATACACATAATTGCTTCAAAGTTTGAAATCAGCTGTTAATGGAAATATTGGAGCAAACAGCTGTTTTATCTGTTATTCTATTCAATTGGTTGCTATGGTAATAAATGTAAATACACGTGTTGGTTCATCAGTCTAGGCCTAACGTAAGGGTTTTTCCGACTAAATTTACAAATACAGTATTGAAATAAAAAACGTTTTTATCAAAATGAATAAGTTACTCAGTGATGGTTTAGCTTTTTTATTAGTAAAACTATGTTTTCAATCAGTTTGGTTGTTTCAGAGATTATCCCCTACATACAAACAAACAAATTTTACCTCTTTATAATATTAAGTACAGTCAATAACTATTCAATTGTTGTACAGTGGTTGTAATAAATTTTCCTTTCAGAGGAATGTAAAAAGAAACATATATAAAACAACAGAAGGAAAGTAACTGAGCAATAAATCCGGATTTCAATCTCCAAGCATCAATTGTTCTTGGATTGAATGCACTATATTCTGTATTTCAGGTACATTTCCCTTGGGGTTGTAAGGCATTTTACATCAAATAACTCTAAGTTGATACGTCATGCTTATGAAATGAATTTATTGACTATTCTTGAAATACAAAGGTTTTGAGTTTTAATTAGTTTACGTAAACTTCATATAATTGTATTGTTGTTGATACAATAAGCATTCATGTAGCATACAATTAAATTATAATGCAAAATTCAGAACCGTACATCAATTAGATATGTGGAAACTATAATATTTTATTTACTATCGAAATTGTTAATAGTCCTCTTACGAATATCTAGCAGTGTTGATTAACGTCTTCATATCATGCTCATATGGTTAAGGAAGGCCGTGGAGTGGAAAAATACACGAAAAATCCAATACCTATAGTCAGATTTGAACCTAAGGCTATCCGAACATATTTTCGTATTAAAACGCAATGCAAACAATAATACTGTCGTTGCTCCTAGTTGGTTGAAGTGTATATGTTAAGTTTATATAAAAAAAGATTTCGACATACTTAAATAAAATCTGAAAATGTATTGCATCGGAAAAAGCCTGTTGCAATTCGGAATTTTGAGTTTTGTAAAACAGTTTGCAAAAATCGAATTTTCGAGTCTGCCGCGGGTAGCAACCGTATGTAGGCCACGAAACAGCAAGTCCTGGTGAAAGAGTCGTTATCTAACGAAACGCGACTTTTGACCTTCTACAAGAAAAAGACTGAAAATTAACTTAACCTGAATTACTGATTTCTGTGGGAATAACCGGGATCTAGGAATTTACGAATTCGGGATTTTATTTGTTTAATGCATTACGCAAAAACGTGTGTATTGGTCATCTATTTCCTGACTCGTAAATAGTAAAATTAATTACGTAATCAGCGTTAGAAGTTAAGGGAAATTTTCAAATTAACTCAAATTTCAAAAAGAATGGTATTTTTGAAAATGGCAAGTAGTTTCAAGAAAGAAAAGTTATATGACAAAAGTCATAATTTTGATAAGATTTTAGAGAAAAGTGCAAAGTTTGCATAAAGTTAGAGTATTGAAAAAAGTTTTAAAGTAAATCAAATGTAAACAAGAAAGAAAGTTTTTTAAGAAAAAATAAATTAAATGTTAAATTTAATTAAATTGAAAGGGTGACAATTTTCGCACCTTAAAAATAAAGAGTTAAAAATAAATTAAAGTTTTAAAGTTGATAAAGAGATTAAATAGAGTCATAGGTATTATATTGTATTGTAAAACACCAGTATTTGGCATAAATTTCGGGAGTAAATTTAAAACAAAAACTTAAGAAAAACCGAAAGTTGCTACGTCCCAGAAAAAAAACCACTACAAAAAAGAAAAACAAAGTGAAACTGCGGCCATGTATCAAATTCACAGGTCAGATGAAAGGTCAAAACGAAATTTGAAAAAAGTAAAAGATGAAAAACTTTTTCATAGAACGTTACGCAAAAAACTACGATTAGCCTAAAAGAAGAACGAAAAATCGCACAACAACGTTTCGACTTCGAGGCGAAAGAAGACATCATGCTAATTAAGAATCTTCAAAGAAAATAAAAATTGGAGCAGAACTCCGAAAGTTATTAGAAAATGAAAGAAGGCAATAGATCACGGTAACGCAAAGTACAGAAGAGATAACAGCAGGCCAACGTCAATAAAGTAGAAGGGATAGAACGAGCAAACTTCTGGGGGAAGGTGAAAGAGTTAAAAAACGAGATTTTGAGGAAAGTTGTGGATAAAAAAGGATGAAAATTACATAACAATTCCTAGAATAATTAATACTACAAAACAGTGCCAAAAAACTTCGAAAAAAGTGAAGTTTTAAGAAAGTAGAAAAAACCACCAAAATCAACGGTGAAAGGAGTAGGAGAAGCCCTATAAAAGCCAATGACGCGTTGAACGCGGACTTCTTACGATTATCGAGGTGCAGTTTCCACGCATCTGGACTTCATGATTTCTACAGAGTAATCTAGTTTTACACGATTACTGACTTTACTGGATTTTATCTGCGTAAAACTTAAAATTATTTACAAAGTATAAAAAAGCGGATCTTCAGGAGAGCATCAATGACATAGTAAATAGATGTCATCTGGACTTCAGGAGACGAACTGGCGATCACATTTTACATGAATCTGGACTTCTGAAGGAATAGCGAGACGAACGTCCCGATGGAAACCGGACTTCAACAAGGAATCGAACCTAATAACCCGCATACGACTTCAAGACGACTGCAAGCAGACTAAGATCCCTAGGGAGGCTGTTCATGGAAAGTATCTAGAATCTGAGACCGAAACAATAAACTGAAACGTCACCAGCATAGTAAATACCGGAACAGCAAACATAAGGTCTGTGAAAAGCGTATGTTACGTTATTTTGTCCCCAAAAATTGCCTGAAGTTAAATTAAAGAATTTATTTCATATACTGGGTTAGGTAGGATAATATTAATTAATCTCTTGAAAATTATTTTAAATTATTTTTTTCTATGAATTAAATTTATAGAAATAAAGTAGAGTCATTAAAAAGTAAATGTAATTAAAAATTTAATCAAATCATATTTTGAATAAGCAGAAAGGTAAATCCTTTTATTTGAAAGTTATATTTTATTTTTGCATTTTGGTAAATAAGATTTATTATTTATTTACAGAACAAAAATCACTTGAGTTTTAAATTACCTGTATTGGTGATTATCCATTATTACGTCCTGTGTTTTATACAATTAGTAGTGAATATATGAAAAGATTCTTGAAAGCACAAATAAGTTACTAAGGCGGTTTCAGTGTTCTCACGTCTCTGAGATTTACCAAAAGGTAAACAAAGAGTTGTTAACTATCCAAGCTAGTGATCTTTAAAATTCTGGAAGTTGTGAAGAAATTTTATTAGAATAAAACTAATTTTATTCAGAGCTGAGTTGCATCACCTAGGTGAATTAAAAAAAGTAGCCTTCGCCTTTCAGTAGGTGAATGTAATTTATTTTATAAAAAAAAACCACCGTTGGCCTAAAAGTCAAGAAAGAGTATTTGACAGGTGACGTGAGGTTGTACGTTGTAGTATATTTGTTATTAATGTAGATATTTTAAGATAATGATTATCGTACAATCAAGTTTGAAGGAATGTGCTATTTCTTACACGAACATATTTACATGAAAAACAAAGTACTTCGTAAAATTTCAAAGCAAACTTTCGCCAAAACGCGGTCATGCAATTTTTGTTTTAACACAATAGTTTATTCTAGTCAGGTGGGTTTTATTTTGAGGTCAATTCATTCTATTTTACCTATTTTAAGTTAATTAGTTATCACTACAACACGACATAGCTGCGATAAATATTAATTCCTTATAAATTATTTTTAATTCACATATTATTATACAGAGTGATCAGAACTATACGGCAATGTCTCGGTAGCTAATTCTATAGCTAAAAATAAGAAAAAGTTCATATAAACATAGGCCCGAAAACGCTTTGTTTCTAGATATCAGCCATTTTGTTATCAGCCATATTATGAACTGTTTTTCTTACTTTTAGCTAAAGAATGAGCTACCGAGACATTGCCGTATAGTTCTGAATCACCCAGTATAATATAATTCTCAATAATTCAAATTTTGAGCTGGAAGTAAAATTACTCAAAACTGTGTACTTTTTTGCCTGTTTTATGTAACAACATGTAGGATACGGTATTGCCCCAAGTACAAAGGAAGTATAGGCTACTGAATTTACAAAAAAAATCAAGGAACATTGGCATTTAAATAATAAAAAACATTCTGTTTGTCCATTTATAAATTATAGATCAATAATACGTTTTTAGCGTGTCAATACCGTGGGCGGTTTATCCGCTTTGCGAATTATAATTTAAAATTAAAAAAAATAAAAAAATACACAAAAACAAGTTTTTAGACTTAAAAATTACCTCGGAAATATGGAAATAAGTTTTCTAAAAACTCCAACATATTAAAAGTGATCATAAATAATAGAATAATAAACTACAATATAATAGTGTACAGTATATCCTGTAAATACAATTATGTACAGAAAGTAGTTTTAGTTTTTGAAGTGAAAACTTCTTTAGGCACGTTGTGCACCCCGTAAGAAAGCATTTGCGGGTGAGGAAAAAAGTATGAAATCGCGACACCGCCACCGCCACCGCGAGTATATGTATATACTGTGGTACATAAATTTGCGGGAGAGGAAAAATGTATGAGATCGCGACACCGCCACCGCCACCGAGAGTATATGTATTAAATATTATATTTATTGGTTATTTTTAACTACTAATTAATTGTACTGAAACAATTTAAACAATATTATGCCTACTTAAGTTTTAAGTGATATTTCAATGCAAACAATTAATAATCTACGTTATTTATAATTTAATACACAAATCACTACAAATATTATTCCAGAAACATAATATAATAATTATTTTTTTTTCAAAACTTGCTAACCTAAATAAATTAAATAGCCTGTCAAGTAGTCAAGTGTACTAGCAAATATAATCAGCTGTTTAGTGTAGGTAAAAAATGTGCTACAGCTGTTCCAACAAACCTGTAGAGCAACCATCAGGTACTTTTGGCAATATAATATTCAGTTTGTTTTTCAGAAAGGAACAGTTGATAATCATTTTGCTCTCTTTTAAATATTTCATTATTTTAATATTTATTATAGGATGGACTGAGATCAACAAAGACCTTCCAAGTAAGTTACAGCAAAACAATAATTACAGCAATAATAATTATAGTAACATAGCAGGCTACTGAGATAAATTATAAAAATGGTTTTAGGATTAATATAATAAGACCTTATATTATTTGCTATTAATTATATCTTTACACACTTTTTCGTCATGCATATTAGGTTTGAGTGAAAATGATGTTGACCAGTTAGGTTTGTTTTTGCTATAGCTTATAACCTTGGATTATAATTAGAAACAATTCTTGGACTAAACATAAATCTAAAAAATATTAAGCTTGACTTGTGAGATGATAACTTCAAAGTTAAATATCATAAATTATAGTTATTATTGATTATTGCAGCTTGTGCATTATTGAAGATGGTGACATGTCCATGAAATGTGTTTGAATTAATAAATGTATTAGTTTGAGTGGGGATTTCAATATAAACTTTGCAGACGATAAAAATGTACCATTAATTGAATTTTTCAAAAATGAATTTGGTTTAAACATGTCAAATGATCGCAATCATAGCACAACAAGATACAAAACTACTATTGATGCGGTCTTTACAAGTTATTTAAATAAATTCGAATCAAAACTGTTTGCATCCTACTTTAGCTACCATAAACCGATTGTATCACTTTTAGAAATTGGCGATGATGCTGGCAGTGATGATGGTGCAAGAGTTGTTGAAATTATGGATGGAAATTGATTTTTCTGAGTGTACCTACTTAACTTATTTTTGTAAAGCATTTGTAATAATTCTGAAATGTAATTTTTTTCTTTTATGTAATATAACTGAAATAATTATGTATAGTATTTTATATTGATAAATAAAACAATTCGTGGTACATTATTTCCTAAACATTACAAAATTTTTAAAAACGCACAACGCGTGGTTAATGAAGTTTTTTGTTATTTTAGAATACAGGATACATTATATTTTAAATTTTTTTATCACTATTATTTTTGTCATTTCATTTTTTCATGTAAAATAGAACATAACTGTTACTTATTGATAAATAACTAAAAATATTTTAAAAATAAGACCTCGTAAAAAAATTTCTCAGCAATGCCAAAATTAAGCTAAAAGGAGTTTTCACTTCTACCGGCAGTCCCCCGACTGCATGTTTTTTTTTACATACGTTCTTTTAATATACAATCAACTGATTTAAAGCACTTTTGTGTTGTTTTTAGTACATTCGGCCATTATTTAGTCGCTATCGGCAATTTTGCGGATGACTGGGATATAGCCTACTTAATAATTATAAGGAATTCTACTTTATACATTTTTATACGATTTTGTAGAAATGCAGACCTGGATTGTTTTTGTAACAAGTCATCTATAAAGTGATTTATTTTGTATGAAGATTTATTCTTTCAGTTATTTGTTTTTGCAAATCCATGCCTTTAAATTAACTAAAAAAACAAATAGTGTTTATACGCTCTATTTGGTGAAATAAAAGTTTCTTTGGCCCCACCCTATGCTAATCTAAAATGTAGCACTAAAAAGAAAAAAAAATATACTCTACTTATTTCTTTACGTCCTTAGTTTTAAATACTATCAAGAAACAAGGAAAAGAATTGTCCCAAGATGTCTACGAGTCCCAGTAGGTATCCAGGATAGATCTATGATCAGCTTGTCACTCTAGGGAGTCTTGATTTGCAGTTACTGCATCAGTAGTTCTGCCAAGGATTCTTACTTCATCAAACTGAAGGACAGAATAAACAACCTTATTTTATCTTAGACCTAACTGAATCAATAAATAAAATAAATATTCGTTCCACTCGTCATCACACACAAACACATACATGATTTTAATTAATGCTTTTTCATTCAAATTAATGTGTTTTGCTTAATTTGTATAAGGGATATTAAATATATTGAAATTGAAGACACACCTGTATTAAATGTGTTAAAGAGAAAATATAACATCGAAGTTGTACCTTCTTACTTTTTATTTTATATACTGTATTTTGCAGGAATAATATTGAACCATTTAAAGATTTTGTTTGCAACAGTAAAAGAAATGCGATTCATAATTTATTTAACACTGTTCTAAAAACTTGTAAAGTTGTTAGTTACATTATTAAGTTGTATTGTCACATGATACCAAATTACAAAATGTCATTTTATATATACTTTTGTCAATTAAGTTATGTAAGTGCAAGTATACCATGATGATTTAGTGATTTAATCAAAACACATCACTGTCAACTTGTTTAATTTGTAATAATCAGTTAACACAACATGATTTTCTTAAAACATTATTTTAAAGTAAATGTAAAAACTTTTCTTTCATTTACTATTAGTTTAACAATTTGGAATTAATAAATACAGTATTAGTATTTTGGAATTAATAATCTGTGGAGTGGTCCAACCAGCGACTGCCAAATGTACAGCTGCTAGGGCCAAATTGAAAAGTCTAATTAATAATTTAAATCATGTTAGTAGTTAAAAATAATATCTATATCTATAAAATTCAAAGACCTGGCTCACTGACTCACTCATCACTAATTCTCCAACTTCCCATAAAGAGCTGAAATTTGGTAGAGAGCTGAAATTTGGCATGTGTATACGGTGTGATTTAAATAGGAAAACTAAAGAAGTTTCATTTTGATATTCATATATTTAGGGGTAGTTTTGAATGATCACAGTTTCTCAAAAACCATACAACCTAGGAACTTAAAATTTGGTACACATATTGCTCATAGGCACTAGAGGCACACTAACAACGAATTTTAAAATATTTGGCCTGTAAGGGTTGAAACAACCCCTAAATCAATAAATATTGTTTGTTATATATTTCAAAAACCTCCTAGGAACGTGAAATTTGGTTACATTTTTAAAATGTACATATCTTTTGATATATATATTCGATTTTAAATATTAAAAAAGATTTGGATTCACAATAAAATTCTCTATAACTTATTATATTCATAAGCCAATGCAAAATTAAAATAAATTTCAAATAATAATAATAAAAAAAAATTTTCACCATTTGTCGAATTTGAAATAGTAATTTTTATAGACCTAATCAGTAAAGGTATTAACAATATGATTTTTTTAATTTTTATTATAGATATGTTTCCAATATGTTATTCAAATTTTATTAAAATCGGTTAAATATTTTTAAAGTTATTAAATTTTTAATGAAAACATGAACAAACAATTTTTCACCGAATAAAGATATCGGAAAGTAATTTTTATAGGCCTAATCAGTAAAGGTATTAACATTTGTTGTAAAAATCTGATTTTTTTATATTATTATTAAAGATATGTTTTCTATGTGTGTTTTCTATTTTAAATTTTATTAAAATCGGTTAAATGTTTTTAAAGTTATTAAGTTTTTATATAAGGCTCCATGAGAAGCTTATGGAGCTTATGATAAACTGGGCACCGATGACGCCACAAGTTACTGCGCATCCACTCGTATGTAGATAAAAGCCAAATACCACTCATTGATTGATTGATTGACTGATCACATTTTCTCAAAAACCATACAGCCTACAAACTTGAAATTTGGTACACATGTTGCACATAGGTACTAGAGGCGCGCTAAGAAGGGATTTTAAAATATTTGGCCTGCAAGGGTTCAAACAATCCCTAAACCAATAAATATTGTTTGTTATGTATCTCAAAAACCTTACATCCTAGGAACATGAAATTTGACACACGTATTTGTCACAAGGACAAGAGGCGCACTAAGAGGTAATTTAAAAATATTTGGCCTGGAAGGGTTGAAACAACCCCTAAAACAATAAATTAATATTATTTGTTGTATATCTCAAAAACCTTACCTCCTAGAAACGTGAAATTTGGTGCACGTATTTATCATAGGGACAAGAGGCGCACTAAGAAAGGATTTTTAAATATTTGGCCTGTAAAGGTTGAAACAACCCCTAAAACAATAAATATTATTTGTTATATATCTCAAAAACCCCATCTCCTAGGAACGTAAAATTTGACACGTATTTTTCAAAGGAGCTAAAGGCTCTCTAAGTAAGGATTTTAGGCCTGTAAGGGTTGAAACAACCCCTAAAATTATAACGATTGTTTGTTATATTTCTCAAAAACCTTAAGTCCTAGGAACGTTAAATTTGGTATATTTGTCATACGCGCTAGAGGCTTACCAAGAAAAGATTTTAAAATATTTGGTTTTTAAGGGTTGAAACAACCCCTAAAGCAATAAATATTGTTTGCTATAGTTTCTTTGAAGGTTTCTAGCTTCTTGAATTTTCTAGAGCTGAAATTTTGTACATTTATTTCTTACAAGATACATATAAAAAATAAATCAGTTTTA
>JAGFPH010000573.1:184930-195974 GCA_018207615.1 Philaenus spumarius
AGCAGCTTGCTGATGTGTTAGCTGATGGAAATGTTGCGTGACCTATTTACACGCAGCAGCTTGTTGATGTGTTTGCTGATGGAAATGTTGCATGATCTACTATTACACGCAGCAGCTTTCAGCGCTACAAGTTGAAGAGTTTGCTTGGTGAGAGCACTGAACGTGCCGTCTAGTTGCGTGCCGTTAGTGCCAATTGAATGTATTTAAAATGTCTGTACGCAAAACCGATGCCCTCTTAGCCCTGATATTAACGGTTTTTCCCCAAGCCTTGTCTATCATGTTTTGATCTAAAAATTCTTTACTTTTGACTTGACATAAACAAGTCACACTTCTACACAAAAATAGCAATTCACCCAAAAATTCTATTGTGTATGTACGAAGATCAGATATTTTAAATACATAATAAGAAAGGGATGTAAATAACAAAACAAATACACAAGTTCAACACTATAAAAAGACACACAAAGCTTTTCATACACACTTTCAGGTTACTTTTCATACGCACTTGACACTGGAAGGCGCTGATTTGGAAGGGATCAGACGCATGCGCAGTGCTAAAGCTGATGTCCACTTGTGACAATATTAAAACTATCCGATGTTAGTCAGCATGATGATATCAGCTTTGCACATGACATTTGTACCCTATTACACGAGTCAGCATGATGATATCAGCTTGCACATGACATTTGTACCCTATTACACGAGCAGCATGCTGAGCAACGTGGTGATATCAGCAAGCTGCTGTGTGTAATACCCCCTATCAGTAAGTTGATAATGTTTGTTGACAACATCTAAGTGATAACCAAACAAGATGATCCGACTACGACTAGCAAATAAGAAATTAAATCATACCGTAAACAAAAGTGAACAATTAATTATTAAATGAAACTACTTGCAGGTTAATAAAACCAATCATTGCACACTCCATCGAAGTATGTAATTAATATCATAGTAATTAAAGTCCACAAGTGGTTGGGTGATTTCAAGTTTATAAGAACAGAGAGCGTAAGATAGTTTCATCAGGAATCTTTGGATATTTTATAAAGCTAATTCAGTTTTCATGATTATCAAACTTGTCTGCATGATGTAAAAAACATTTGCGTTATCTTCTTAAGCAAATAGAACGAAAGAACTTACTAATTAATTTAATAATCAATTAATCACACTGAATATCTAATCGGTGTTAATTGCTAATTTATCTATCTTTGAAATGTAGGAATAATTATTACAATGGAAGAAGCTCTAAAAGATTTTGTTTAATGGTGTGTGAGACAGGAAGAAATAGGTAGAGAGAGGGGGTGCGTTTGTGAGTGTGTGTAAGAGAGAAAAAATAGTAACAATATAACGATAAATATAATATATGTAGATTTGCTTGCTGCTGTTTGATGTGTTCTATTTTACAACAATACGAATAATCCTATCTAAATACAATACCTATTTCTATCTAAATACAAATAATCCTGTGAGATGCCAAATCAGATAGATAAATTAAATCCTTACTAGAGTTCTTTTACATGTAAGTTGTAAATAATCCTTTCCGAAAAGAACGTTGGGTACAGATATATACTAAACCCCTAACTTAACATAAAATAAATGTGCTTGTCTGGTAGTGCATTAAAATGTAATTTTAACTATCCGTTCTGCAATATAAAATACCTGTTTGACTTATTGCTTGTTGCAGTGACGGTTCTAGACCTGCAAAACTGGGGGGAGGGGGGGGGCCAAGGACACTACAGAGGTCAAATGACCGGGGTGTGTGGAATACCTCCCAGCCTCCCAGTCACAGGGGGATTGAAAAATTATGTAAAATCAACCTCCCATTACTCTATTTTAATACCTTTCTGTCTGAAAATTTATTAGTTATTTAAAACGAAAAATCACCCTCCAAAAACTCCATTTCAGCATATCCCTGGATAAAAATCAAATAATCACTTAAATAAAAAAACTGAAGAGTTATAGCTGTTTGTTTATAAAAGAACAGGAAAATTTTACGAATTTTGTAATTAAACTCTTTGTCTTTAAATTTTGATGAATTTTTAGGATGTAATAGTTTTTTGGCAAATAAAAATGTAATATCCAACAAAATTCCTTTTCTGAACCGTTTTTTGATTATTTGTTACTTTTATTTACATATATTTTTTTAAATAACAACTTCTTTCCTAATTTTTGTTAAGAAATATACATATTTTATAATATAAACATAGGTCTGAGGATAAAACTACTTAAAACTTCTAAGACCTCATTTTCTCTTAAATTTAAGTACTTTATATTGATTCAATGAAATGCCAACATAAATAATAATAAAAAGAAACATGAATTTAAAATAGCCTCAACGTTTCAGGTATCAACGCACCCAGCATTTTCAAGAGCTGGGGATAGAAATAAATATAAATAACAGACCATTAGAAATTTAGCAAAAAGTTTAACAAACACATTGAAATTGTGTACATTAAGTTGTTTATTCGACAACAATTTTGTTTCTGAATAAAGTGTTTGATTATTTTATAACCTCATAGTTTTTTAGTTCAAATAATGTAAGAATGTAATTTATACAAATAACTTGAGAAGATATGAAAATCAATATGAAAATGTCTAATAAACATCGAAAATGATTTACCGCCTTTGCCAGGTATTAAAAAGGATACTTTCCAATTCAAAACTGTTGCAAAAAAATACTGTCTTTGTCGTAGGGTTTTTTCGAAAATGGGACTTGCTCACAACCACTTCTAAGCAAGTCCTCACAATAAATAAATAAATAAAAAAAAAAAAAAAACAGCGAGATATAAGAGCATAAGACTGTACGGATGACGTTTAAGGAATAAAAAACATATTTAAATAATCGTTGTAATCATCAGTTCAATGGTGTTAGGGATCGGCCATTGGCAATAAAAACTGACTTTCAGCATTTACTTTTCTTTCAGAATAGAAACTCTTAAGTCACTAAACATATTAAATTTTTTTTTCACCAAACTAAGTTCCTAATTAAAATTTCTTACAAAAAAATGCAGGCAAAACTGGGGGACAGATGCCACTGGCTTGTTGAATAGTTGTTACCCTTTCCCTCACTCACTTTTACATTGAAAACAACCAACATATAAATACGATCGTCCTTCCGTAACATCCAGAAGTATATAGGTTTTGTGATACAAACATAAGATTAATGAACCAACATTAACATTTTAGAAATATTTCTAGTCCGGGTTATTTACCCAGCGTAGCAAAAGGTTTGGTTTTAACATTAGGACGTTATTCCCCGAGGAAATTAGTTGAAGTTGTTAAGACAAAATATTATTCTTGCTTGAGCTTCCGATACGGTTGTTTTAATTTAGTGCAAGACTCATTTCTTACCATTTGAATGTTCTTCATTATTCAATTCTGTAATTTAATTTAAAATAATCCACTTAAAGTTTCAACATTCAAAATCTAAGATTTTTATTCAGAAAGTATTTCTAATTTTTGTTGTTATAAAGAATTTTGTAATATGAACCAAACCAAAAATATTTTTTTGGAGTGTGGATTATATTTTTACAAACGTGACACAACTAAACACGGAATGACTGATAGATAGCTACTCACAAAAATATTAACGTTTAGTTTTAATGCAGTTCTGAGAATGTGTTTATATTTCTGAGAATACATTTTGGGGCTATTATTCTTCGTAGTACAGGTTTATTCAAAAAGAAATAGACACTTTTTTAATGAACATAGAAAAACGGGGGTTATCAACAGAAAAAATAGGGACTAGTACCATTACAAAGATGACATTTCAAAAATTTTAAACAATGTTATAGATTTACTATATGATCACCACGAGTTACACGGCAGACATCAATTCGACAGTCAAGTTCTGACCAGACTCTGTTAAGGGTACTGACGTCAACACTCTCTGTAGCTCTTCTTATGCGTTGCCTTAATTCCAAGAGGCTCAATGGTAATGGGGGAATAAAAACTTGATCTTTAACATAAGAAATCACATGGGCTCAAGTCTGGACTGCGAGGTGGCAAAAGCACGAGTGACTCAGTTGCACGACCAATCCAGCCACCTGGTAATTGCTCATCGAGGTATTCTTTGACATCATGGTGCCAATGCGGTGCAGCTCCATCTTGAACCAATATGTAGTCTTCCTCTAATTGAGGGATAAGTCATTCACTCATCATGTCCAAGTAGGATGTGCCTCTGATCGTACTTTCTTGAAATAAGAAAGGTCCGTATATCTTTTGCTTTTATACAGCACGAAACACGCTTATCTTAGGAGAATCCCTCTCATGTTCAACAATTTACTCTAGGATTTTGTGTTCCCCAGATAGCAGGTTGTGTTTTTTTAACCTTTCCACTGAAACGTTGATTCGTCCCCAAAGATTAGTCGATCAATGAATCCATCTTCTTCAAAACGTGTCTGGATGTCAACACAGAATGCAAAACGTTTCTCCTCATCCACAACACGTAATGATTGCAACAGCTGTAGCTTGTAAGGTTTCATCTTTAGACGTTTTCTCAAAAGTCCTCCAAACAGATGGCTGTGCAATTTGAAGTTCTACACTTACCGTGGCTGTTGACTTTTTTGTACTGCGCAGGATAGAAACTCGAATCTGTTCTACACGATCTTTTCCAGTGATGACCTGCCAGAACTTTTTGATTTGCACAAACAATCTGTATTTTTGAATTTCTTGTGCCAATCATAAATAGACTGCCTAACGGTTTGTCTTTTTGAAAGTGGGTCTTAAAATGACGTTGCACTAAAGTAACTGTTTGAGTTTCTTATAGTTCAAACTCACAAAAAGCTTCCTCAACGCTATTATTAACCATTTATAAATAAAAAAAAGAAAGATTATCTAGCAACAATATTCCAACAATCAACTGTTAAAGTAAAACTTTAGTTTATTATCAACAACCTGCTGTTAAAGTAAAACTTAAGTTTATTTGGTACCCACTTGCAGTTTCAATGTTATTGATTTAGAAAAGGGTCTATTTCTTTTTGAATAACTCTGTATTTATAAACAACTGTTAACAGTTATATGAACCGCAGTAGTTAATGATCATTGAACAGCTGACGTTACGTCAGTTAATTTTCTATGGATATTGTTTCCTCAAAATTTCCGAAGTATTTAAATTAATTAATTTACATTTATTATTTACGCTTTTGTAAATACCTACTTGTCCTGGAATGAGACAAAATATGATATAACTGCAACCAAATATAACAACTGTTTTTGTAAGTTTTACTGTTGAAAATTCCAACTAAACTACAAGCCATTAAGTGTTCACAATAAATTATTTTCAATTTTTTTAAATAATACAATTTCGAATAGATGCTGTTTCTCCTCGAATCGAAAGAGAAGATTTTGCAATTCGCATCATCAATAAGGAAATCTCACCGAGCCGTGTAGTAAGACGAGAGATTAGAAAAAAATATTAATGTAACAACCTACGGCAGACAAATAAGGAACGATTGTAATGCTTCACGGGGTTCCAGGGGAGGTGTAGTTTTAGTGGATGCATGCTTTTCATTTCGGTTAGTGCAAAGAATTGGATTATAGAGGTTTTCTCACCTTCGCCACAGAAAGAAAAATGTACTATAGTGGAGTAGGTTTATTCTCAGGTCACACTTTTTTTCTATTACACAACTAAAAATAAAGACATATAAATTGACAAAAGTAAATTCGAGAATGAGAACGAAACGATTGATAACACGAAGTGCGCACGCCTTGCTTGACTCTAGCAGCATTGTCTAAAAGGCTTTCCATACAGCCATAATGGGCTCCATTTTGGATTGATAATAAATACATTTTCATAACAAACCACAGATAAATAATTGTACAGATTTCATCTTTCACGCAACTAATAATACACTGATTTTTATATTATAAAATATACTTTACATAAACTAAAATAATCTGTACTAATATTATAAAGAGGTAAAATTTGTTTGTTTGTATGTAGGGGATAATCTCTGGAACTACTGAATCAAATGAAACATAAAAACAAATAAAAAGCTACACTATCCCTGAGTAACATAGGCTAGAATTAATTTTTATAAAAACACTTTTTATTTCAATATTTGTAAATTTAGTTGGACAAAATTCACAGGATGAAGATGGGCGTTAAACCCATAGCCCTAACAGATGTAATACCAATAAACAAGCAACATTATGAAAAACTAAAAAACCACAATTGAAAAATGAAACTCGTATCATTTGAAACGTACTGTGCCAATGATGTGCACAAAAATATAAATTATGTGTGTATGTTGCCGTTAAGGCAATTAAAATAAAATAAACATAATTTTAGGTTAGGCCTGGATCAATGAATTCGGCAGCCGCTAGGTAGCGAGAACGTTACTGTAGTCGGTACGGCAAGTGTTGAGTAAGACTTCTGAGTCGGAAAGTGTGTGTGGATCTTCTGTCCACTCACACTTGGTGCGAAGGATTGATGAGTCAAAGACGGGTGGAAATTTTCAGCCAGCGCTGCCTAACGGCTGCCGCGCTAAGCTCGATTTGGCGGCAACCAACCGGGCTGACTATTCATTATAAGCGTTGCGCTTCTTATAGGTTCTGTATTCATTTCTAGACTGATGAGTGATGAATACATTTTTAAAGGTTCTAGACTGATGAACCAACATTTGATTCTGATGCCAAGCTTTGTACAAAATAACATTTAAAGTTAGGTATAAACTGAACCAATACATGTTTCAACACGCACAAACCAATAAAGGCTTGCATTAAGGAATTTTAAAATAAGAAATCACTATGTTACATCCTAATTAAAAATAAATAAGATATATTAGAATTTAAATTTAATTGTGAGCCTATATATATATATATATATATAACAACCTGTTTGCATTTGCTTCAGGAGCCACCGCGGGGGTTGGCGGGCGAAGCGAGCAGGGGGCCGAGCCCTCTAGTTACTTATAAAAATAACGCAAGTTGTGTTAACAGAGTATTTGTTAGTTCATATAATTATTTCAATGCTTGGTCGTAATGACTGTAAAACTACAAAAAAAGACACAAATATTATCAGGTTTTTACTACACATCTCCCTCCTAATGTTTCGTGTTTTGATGAATATGAACTCCCATCGCGATATTTCAGACCCATACAATTTTATTTTGACAATTAGTAATATCAGTGTGGCAATAAAATTGAAAGTTTTTCTCATTTAGATTTTAATTTAATGGATCTAGCCTACCTGTTTTGCAACTAAACTTGCAATATACACACTGTCATATATATATTTGAAATCTACGGTATTGATTGTATATAATTTTAATGATTAATTTATATTGTTTTCTAATAATGTAGGTTTGTGTTAAATAGAGCTTTGCAGAAATTGAAAAATGTATAGAAAATATAAAACAATTGGTAAACATTGCATTTTTTGTAATAATATAACAAAGTAAACTAACTTATACAATTCCTTGGAAAAATCGAAACTGCTGGACAACTCTTTAGTAAAATGTTTCACCTTTATTAACAACTAGCTGCATACCCGTGCTTCGCTACGGGAAGTAAAATGGAAAAAGATTGTTTTATAATAGTACGTTTGGAAAATTTCTAAAACTAAAGTTCAAGTTGCATAAACATGGATTCTTTTCGAAAATAGAAGTTCAGTGTGTAGTTGTGAGTGCAAATTTGCAGTAAGATTGTTAGGCCGAAGTCTATAGTATACACCATAACTCATGGGATTGACATATTTAAAGGTAGGTTAATGGTTTTCTCAAGCCGAATTACAGTGTTCAAAAAAAGAAAAGGCGTTAGTTATAGTTATGATCTAAAAACGAACTACCATCCTGGTTTTTAGGCAAAAGCTTTTACCCACCACCTTCCCTGGCGTTTCCATTTTATTTTTGTAGCCATGCTATTCGCAAGCCAATTTTTTAAGAACTAAACTATTGCTTGAATTGGTGTGAACTGCAATAGAAAATAGTAAATTTGGCTTAAGGAATAAAGGATGTCTCTTTTAATGACTGTGTTTTATAAATCATTTGTCAGCCTCTCTGGCTGCAGTATCACCAGACGGTCAAGAGAACTTGCACATGAACAGGCTACATATAACTGTCCTTGGGAGAAACAGTAATCCAAACTGTGTTAATTCATTAACATATCTAACGAAGCACTAGATACTTCCAAATCGACGTAAACAACTGAGAACAGAAGAGAACGGCCAAAACTTGAAAAACCAAACAAACTAAAGCTGGTTCGAAGTTAACTCATTTATCATGGATATGGAGATATTGTTACAGTTGCGCTAGTGTTTTAGTTAGTTAACTTTACTGTTCCAAACATAATTGATATCTAGAGAACGGTTTGACCGATTGAGTTCAAACTTGACATAAAGTTTAATCTAACTAATTTTACTAACGATGATCTATTTTAGGTAAAATAAACTATTAGATCCAATCATGCGTTTCAAAATAGCGACTGTTTTGAACATTTCAGGTTCCGGCAGATCGTTTATATCTTACAAACCGTTAAACGGATTTTAAATATAAAAAAGATTTGATTTCAAAATACAATTCTTAATAATATACTATAATTTTATGTTTATATGATTCCTTTTGGATTTGTAGTTACGCCTTCTGATCCAGGAAGATTCCACGCTATCCACTCTGTTATGGCTTGCCTTATAGGCCATTTGCAGTGCATTTTTGGTGGTCAAAACGTGCGAACTCAGAAATTTTTGAATAAATCGCTTTCAAATGGGCTCAATATTAAGTCCCTAATTTTCCCCTGAATATAACTATTTTTTTGCTACCTATTATACTTTTAGAGTTATTTCCACAAAAATCGTAATTACATATATATAATTGTTAATAAGACAAAAAGCTCAAGGTTATATTCGGGGGAAACTTAGGGGCTTACTAATGAGGCAATTTGAAAGCGATTTATGCAACTATTTCTGAGTTCGCACATTTTGTCCACATTTGTCTTTTTTAGTTGCACTGCCTATTAAGGGTCTTCTATACCTTGAGTTAAACAGCAAAAATATGCACTTCGTACTATCATGTTATGGACGCCATTTTTCAACCTAAAAAGTTGTGAAACATCTTAAATTGTTCTTAAAGGCTTTGTGCTTTTGTCTTATATCTCATAATTGAAAGAAATCGACGGCAACTCATTTTAATCAACAGTTTAACTGAGTAAAAATCGATTACTTTTAACGCTTTTTTTGGGAGTTTTAAGCAATAATTTCCATATTTTAAGCTAACACGTAAAAAATACAAAGCCTTCTTTATAACTGAAAGTGGTTTCCCAGATTATTAATTTATAAATGTAATCCGAAACACGTTATTACGAATGCATGTTTTAACGATTTTGCGGCTTTAGTCAGACCTTTCGTATTGAAATCGGGAGTTTTCTTCAAGGTAAAGAAGAGCCTTAAAAACAACACTTTAATTACTTGCTACCGTATTGCCTATCTAGCCCCTTCTCTTCTCGCTGCTGTCTGTGGCATCGTAGCTCCCAAATGGATGAACCGATTGTGATTTTTTTTAAAGGTGACTTGATGGATATTGTTCTTAGCTATGATTTAAGAAAATCTGTTCAGCCGTTTGAAGATCACCAAGTCGATCGTTAGCCAAAAAACTCTAACAACCGGAAGCACATCTTTTGACAGCAAGTTCAAAATTTAGAGATTTTTCGTAATAGAGCTTTTGGGGCTTTATCTAAAAAAATAAATGTAGGAGATTATTCTGCACAAACGGCGAAGAGAGTTTGACATCTGGGAGCGAAGCGAAGTACTACAATCTAAGGGGCTGAATTTGGAGTTGCTACCACTCGGAAAAGGTTGAATTATGATCTCTCTGTAACGTACCTGAACCACATAAAGTAAAAAACATCATTAACCGATTTCACTTACCTTTACTAAAATTACGCAAAACTTTGTGCCGATATTGTCACCGTAGGTTCACCATTTTCATAAAGACGTTTATTTAATCTCTCTTTGAAATTCAGTTAAAAATATTTGAGTGCAAATGTATAAATTGAGTGGTAAATATATTTAACTAACGGGAAAATAATTTTGCTTACTGGTAATGTTCAACGATAAAAACAATAATCGATATATGAAAAGTGACAACACAACCATTTTCTAGTTTCAATTCAATAAATGTTTATCCGCTTCTATTGAAACTGGAATTTAATTTTTACAAAATTAAAAATTTGTTTTTAGATTTAAAATATTTTTTTTTTAATTTTAGTAATTTTTGATAGCCTATAATATATTACAATCACAAATTATACTTCTTGAACAAAAGCAAATCTTTGGTCAGCGTGTATTGTGCACATTTTTTATTTATTATAATAGGCGGAAGTTTAAAAAATATAGTAAAAAAAAGACACTTACTCTCCTCACCAAAACCAAGAAAAACAAATAAGTCCATGAGTCCTAGTAGGAAACCAGAAAACTTTAGATAGTCTTTATAGATATTTGCAGTGACTGCTTTGATGGCTGCGTTAAAGTTTAAGGTAATAGTATACAAAGAATGGGTCAACTTCAAATGTTATGATATTTTAGTTATGATACAATACGCCAAACAAAAATGAACTAATGAACAAAAAATTAAATGTCGGAAATCATCAATAATGAAAAAAACTTACATTAAGTCGTCTGGATCAGTTTCTGTATCAGAGTACTGTGTAGCTGAAGCGTCCAATTCGTCGGGTTTTTTTACCGTCGTAAACCTCGCTGATAGCACGAAAAAGATGCATTTCCTTGTAGTCCGACAATAATAATAATATACAATAACTAATATGATAACTTACATAATATATGTTTACAAATTGGAAACATACTGTGACTAAAAATTATAAGTTAGAACTGCTATTTTTTTTAGTTCTCACGTATATGGTGAACAAGAACTAACGAAAACAAACAGAAACTAATTATCGTAATACTACAAACTTCACAAAAAACGGATTGACTGTGGAACAAGATGCCATTGTCATTAGTAGCCTATAAGACTGATTGAACAACACGCAAAGCTGAACTTTGAAATTTCTTATAGCTCGGTAAGCTTATCTACAAGGTTTCCGACATTTAGTT
>JAGFPH010000573.1:200974-307586 GCA_018207615.1 Philaenus spumarius
TCAAATAACTAACTCATGTGTAAATGTACTGATATTGTTGTTGTTTGTATAATTTTGTGTTATTTCAGTATCTGAAATTGTGTTTCGTGTTATAGTTATATTGAAATAATTTTGTAAGTATCATAAATACACCAAACAAGTTTTTAATTAGAGAAAACTAAGGAAAAGAACGAACAATGTCATAAAATATGTTATTTTTGTAAATGGTCAACAACTTGCTTATGTACACTGTACTTTAAAGCAATAAAGTTGTATTGTATTGTATTGTATTGATAGTTTTGAGTATTTAAAATTTTTAGTTACAGCCATTTAGATTTTTTCAAAATTGATTTCAAGTGATTCAACCAAATGCAGTTGTCTGGCATATCGTTTGAAACCTTATTTAATTATGAATCCAAAAAGAAGCATAATTAATATTTTTTTTTAAATAATACAGCAAAATGGGGCAAAATCGAAAACACGATTTCGTTGTTTTTGGCCGCCATTTTGAATCGGTTATAAATATGGATGTGAAAATTTCACCGTTGGTTTTCTCTTGAAATTCTACATCGAAATGATGTATCACATGACCACTTTCCTATTTAAAAAAATGAAGTTCATTCCAAGATGGCGGTCAAAAATTTCAAACTCACCAACAACTTTTATGGTTGTGAATAACTGCTTTTATTCATATCTCATAAGACTCGTACTTTTTGAAATATTAAGCTGTTTCCAGACTTTTGCCTCACTCTGTATCAGTTTTTATGTTAATAATTAATTATTGTCTATATATAAAGTTTCGTAGTTTTTTGTTTTTCAGTTTGTTCTTCTTAAATATATAGTCTAACTAAAATATCATACAATTTGAAGTTGACCTAGTCTTTGTAAATACTATTACCAAATTTAAACATTACGTTGAGAAAGTCTTGAATGTTTAATGTTCCAATAAATATTATTGATCCTGTTTATATGATTTATATTTGATCTTTTTTCTTCAAAAATATTAATTATGATTTTTGCTTACAGCAGTTTATTTGTTTTGTTAGGCAAAAATATATAATATTTTTAATGAACAAAATGTTTATTATTTAATAAACCACAAAAATATACTTTCAAACCTAACCTAATACGTATTTCTAGATTTTAGATTTTAAAACAAATTAAATCTAGTTCATAGTGTCCAATTTAAATAATAAAATTCATTATTTTAGATAAAATTTACAGCATGTGACGTGTAACCTGTTTCTAATCGCTTATGAGATGCACATCTTTTAACATCGCCAAATAATGCACATTTCATTTCCGAAATGTAAACTATCAAAGTTCAATGAGTAAGCACACTATACAAGTGATAAATACATAACAACTTCTGTACTGTATATTATTTAGTAAAGTAGTACAATTATTGTTCAAATAAAAATACATAGCAAACTTTCAGGGATTCTCCGAACTAACCTTATTAAAATTCATTATCAAGATTTTCTATTCACAATATTATAGACAGGTTCTCGAAAGGAATCGCTAAAAATACTTCATCATTGTCGGATAAATGTAGATACTGAATCAAATTACTTATTGCTTTAGGCCTTACAATTTGAAATCGGATATTACAACTTATATTTCCAAGTCCTACGGCTATTAAGACAGCGAAGAAAAAGAATACTTTTTGTTATATCAGATGTGGTTCTCCCATCATTCCTTTTTACAATATTTAAAATATTTATAGCTTAACTTTAAATTTAAAGCTATTCCTCGAGTGTGATTATTCTGGAAGGATAAACATTATTTGTTAAAGTGCATTTTTTGTGTGGATCTGATACATTAGATCAGTAAATAAAAGAGTTAACTTTATTTTAGGCGAAGTAAAATCAACCAATAATTGGTGGTGATGAATATCAACCAAAACAATAAAACTGGCCTTATAGAATAAGATATTAATGTTAGGTTACTTACTGAACATTTCTTTATGATAAGAAATCATCTCACATTTAGGATCCGATGTCATGAACCTTTTTCAAGTGTGTGGAACGCTGTGATAAACGTGCTTTGATTGTACAATCAAATTTAATAAAACCTGTATCAATTTACTTTAAAACTAATTGAACAAGTATGTAGTATTGCTATTCAATACCTTCAAAAAATAAATTTTCTCTCGATTTCTGAAGGTACTATCGTATAACTTGTTGAGCTTACAGTCTAATAGTCTATTTTCAGCGTCCACGACTGCTGTTTCGGCTAGTCAGCCATTTTCAAGTCAGGGACCATTGTTCTTAGTCATTATTACGACCGAACTTTTCGTGGACAGTGGGCCTATCGCATGTAAATCGAAAACGGCTCTAGCAAATTCAAAGAAATTTTGTATTTAGGTGAAGTTTTGATTTTGAAGTACACTCATGTGGTTGTATTTCGTCTAAAAACTCAATTTTTTTGAGAAAATCTAATTTAAAAGTTGAAACATTTTAACATAGGGTCTTATGGGTTGCCATGTTGGTTACAAAATAACAATAGCAAATAAAACGATCAAAACAGCTGTTTATATACAAGCCAATTTATCCTACTGTTTTATCAGCTGTTCATTGAATAGTTTTTAATTACTGTTAAAAAACAAGCTAATTTATACTGTTTTAGCACGTTGGAATTAGAATAAATTGGGCCTGATTTAACAATTTATTTTGTCAAAAAAAAAAAAAAAAAAATGTTAAACTTGGCAAAGATGGATAAATTCGAATAGTCAATTTTGTAATGTAGGCCTGGCTCATTTCTGAAACATAGTATTGAGGTTATGTTAATCCTGCAATAATGTTTACTATATTTAGGTCTGGTTTCAAAACTTTAGTTGACAGAAGGTAGTAGAACTAGGACTAAAATCGTAATGAAAGCCTCTCACTTTTCTAAAGCATGTATTTGAGGTTATAATTAATCTTGTAATTACTGTTAATATATTTAAGCCTGGTTTCATAATTTTACAAACCTATGTACAAACGAGCCAAAGATTAACGAGATTCTTTAGAGAATTTTCCAACTGCGAGCGAATCGTCCAGGGGCAGAGCCCCTAGTTACAATTTAAAAAGCATGTCTACTGCTCAGTACTATGATAATATTTTAAAGATCACATAAACTTAGCTATTTGCTCTACAATGTATTCAATTTAATAAGTTAACTTGAATACGTGTTGTTAATATTCACGTGTTGTAACATTCAAAGTTTATTATGTCAATTTGTAAAATATTCTATACTAAAATGTCCACTGCAAGTGACGTCATGGGTGTGTCATACGAGTAACGGAACAACAATTCTTCCATAACAATCATTACAGATGCAATGCCAGTTTGAATGTGTTTATCTAAGTAGTAACGTAACATAGGAATTGGCAAAGCCTGCTTTAGAGTTTTAGGATTTATGTTATAAGTATTTTTATTATTTTAGTATTATAATAATGTAAAAAAAAACCAATGATCAATTTATAGAAAAACATTTCCTTTGTAAAAAGTTATTCCTTTTCAGTAAGAAACCATCGTAATTTATCTTGCATATTAAAAGGAAAGATATCATTAATAAAATTGAGTGACAAAACTTACATCCATCAAATGATACCGTTAAATTGATAAGCGTCACTGGAAAATCGTCCAACACGAAACTTCATTAATTAGTTTCCAGTTATTTTCAACGATATAGAATATGTGATTTATTATTTAAGATATTTTTACGAATGTTTCATCAACGGAACTTGAATAGGCATAGTAATTTATCTTTTAAATATGTAATTTAATATTAACTATTATAAATTATCTTTATAGAATCAATACGGTTTTTCAGAATATTATTATTGTAAATGATTACATATCTTATTATCAAGACGTGAAAATGGGGATAGATGAATTGTAATTGTACATAAATATAATATTTTGTCATTATTTTTAACCGAATGAAATGTGGTCATATCGATTTTCACAATGAATTTATGTGGACAGTTAAGGCAATTAGGCAAAGCATTTCATTTTGCTTTCCTACTGAAATGCTAATACTGTTGAAGAATACCAGGAACTACGCCTCTGTGACGGAGGTTTCAACCGTAGCAGACTGTCCTAACCATCGCGCTATTCTTTTATCGCTAAACATTTTGATGAAACTAAACAAAATCTAGTTCTAGTGCACAATATTGCAACAAAGAGTTTCAAATGTTGTTTATAAGATGAGGTAATTTCTAGTTTAAACCCAAGTTGAAGTATGGAATTGTATTTAAGTAGAGAATGTAAGTCATATAACAAGAAAACAATATAAGAATAATACAATAAATGAAGGAAAATAACTGTTAAATTAAACACATTTGACAAACTGAACTTGTGACGGTAACGTTACTAAAACGACATACTGTATTGTAAACATAAACACAAATTATTCAAGAAATGCGAAAATAAAATACAAGTTTGGTCAATTAGTTTAGTTTCTAGTTAAATAATAAGGTTTGTAAAACCAGGTTGTTGTCTATATTTTTATTAATTGCTTTAGTACTTATTTGTTTATGTCTATGTTTAATATTTGTTTTTGGTTATCTGTTATGTACATACACGTTTGATTTGGATTACAATCTATTAATTGTAACACAATTCCAACTCGTTAAGTTTCTCTCGGGGTATTTGATTTAAAAAGGTGGTTTAGTGATATTTTGTAAATAGATGATCAGTAAGCATTATGTAAATAAACTTTTACTTCAAAATACACATTGTTATTACTTGCTTCGTTTGAATCTCAAGTTGAACACAATGGATGAATTACATAATATATATAATGTATAAAATATGTATATTACATAATGTACTTAATATATATCTAATTTGGATTATTTGACGATTTTAAACGTTTGATTAAATCAATAATCCGTGAGCGGGAATGGAATAAAAATGGAATCAAAACATAATATACGCTTTTATAAATTCACTCTCTTAAATAATCATACGTTTCCAAAAATAAGTCCCTTTAATTTCAATTTAAAATTCACTACTCTTGCTTTTGTACATATTACTGTACTAGATTACATTTTTACTAGAAAGTATTATTAACTTTTTGATTAGATAAATGTTATATAATTTATAGGAAAACGTTATGTAATATCTATGACACGACCTGATTATAATTTCTATTGTACTTTAGTTTAAATAAACAATTAATTTATAAAACAAACTCATATAATAATATCAAATTAAAACTCCCATTCAATCGGAAAACTATTTTGTGTTATATTTATGTTTGTTTAATCTCATGAAATTTGTTCAGATGGTTAGCTTTATTTTCATAAATTTATGTAGATCTATTAACATGGATACAATGCTTTACTTTATAAATAAAACTAAAGGGCTTCACCCCTCCAACACTTGCCAACACTCGCGACGAAGCAAACGCAAACAGATTACCACTAATGAAACAAAGGTGTCAATCATGGGAAGTATAAGAATTTATTTTTATTGTAAAAGGGCTGTTACCCTCTAGTTCACCCATTAGACGTAACTATTTAAATTGCGTGTGTTATTATTTATTTTATTTCCTATTAAACACTTAAAAATAATAAGTGCCAAATTTTCAGTTTTCTAGCTTTAAGGAAAGTATAACAATTAACATTTTTTCATATTGGTTGTTACTACATTTTCACCCCTTAGCATCACGCAACAAAATGTAAAACTATGATACTTTTTCTGCGTATCTTGTAAGAAATAAATTAAAAAATTTTCAGCTCACTAACTTTAAGGAAATATAACAATAAATTTGTATTGTTTTAGAGGTTGTTATCACATTTTCACCTCTTAGCAGCAAACGACAAAATGCAAATATATTTAAATTTTTCTATGAATCTTGTAAGAAATAAAAGTACAAAATTTCAGCTCTTTAGCTTTAAGTAAAGTATAACAATTAATATATATTACTTTCTCACTATACTATAGTATAGAGAAAGTATAGTGATCGCAAAAAAAATCGATGTTGAGATTTTTGTGAAAATATCAGTTTTGGGACCCCTGAGTCCAAAAAAGTGGTTTTTACAAAATGTCTATCTGTATGTCTGTATGTCTGTATGTATGTCTGTATGTATACAAGCTAGAGAGAAAACTATTCTATCGATTTCAACCAAATTTGCACCAGACATGTCCAGTACGCCTGTATAGATGCACGAAAAAGGGTTTTGAATAATTTTGAAAACAACCTCCTTTTTGGCAAAAAAACCCCCAAAATCAGTTATTATTTTTTTATAAAAAAACGGCTCTAACGATTTTGATAAAATTTGGCTTATTTGTAGCCTTTAATGTGCCCTACCATATACAAAAACCCGCATCTTTCATAAAAATTCTTGTTAAGCTAATAATAATAATAATAATAACAGATTTTGGGGTTTTTTTGGAGATAAAGGGGGCTGTTTTTCAAAAAATTTCAAAACCTTTTTACGTGCATCTATAAAGGCCTAATTGACGTGTTTGGTGTAAATTTGTTCGAAATCGATCGAATAGTTTTCTCTCTAGATAATAATAATAATATTTATTAGTTAATCTCCAACTTTAATAAAAGTATACAAAGCTAGAGAGAAAACTATTCGATCGATTTCAACCAAATTTGCACTAGACATGTCCAGTACACCTGTATAGATGCACAAAAAAAGGTTTTGACATTTTTTTAAAAACAACCCCCTTTTTTGGCCAAAAAACCCCAAAAAATCAGTTATTATTTTTTTATAAAAAACGGCTCTAACGATTTTGATAAAATTTGGCTTATTTGTAGCCTTTAATGTGCCCTACCATATACAAAAACCAGCATCTTTCTAAAAATTTCCGTTTAGCTAATAATAATAATAACTGATTTTTGGGGGTTTTTTGGCCATAAAGCGGGTTGTTTAAAAAAAAATTTCAAAAACTTTTTAAGTGCATCTATAAAGACCTAATTGACGTGTTTGGTGCAAATTTTTTTCGAAATCGATAGAATAGTGTTCTCTCTAGATAATAATAATAATATTTATTAGTTAATCTCCAACTTTAATAAAAAAACTCTCCTACCCCACCCTACAAGTCACAGTGAATCTGTTTAGTAATTTTAATGTGTTTGTGAGAAAGTATGTGCCAGTTCCTGGTACCGTTTATTGTTTTAGGGGTTGTTTCAAACCCTAAATCAAAATTAATTCTAGCCTATTTTACTCAGGGATAGTGTAGCTTTTTATTAGTAAAACTATTGTTTCAATCGGTTCAGTAGTTCCAGAGATTATCCCCTACATACAAACAAACAAATTTTACCTCTTTGTAATATTAGTAGTCTATAGATAAAATATTAATAAATCAAACTAAATTTGTACAATGGTAACTGACTTGTTGCTCAGTGTTCGTTGATTATACTGCTTTCACAGGGCTTGTATGTATAAAATAATAATAAATGCAAATAAAATGAAATACACCCCAAGGCTCTAGTAAGTAAATCTCTCGCAACCACGGTACATGACATAACTTTAGCTGTTTAATGATAATAAACTTCAGACCGAGGTTTATATTTACGATGACATTTGTTTATGAATGTAATACAGACTGTTTTAAAGATATGCCTTAGGGGAGAATATCACATGACAGCTGAGAGATTAATTGAAGCACATGTTTGTGCGAGTTTTGAAATTTGTGTTCAGGAGCTGTTTAAACAAAGCAGTTCTTTGTCAATGAATTCACTGTTAACACGATAATTGCACTATTTCAGATCATGGGTCTACTGCAAGGTGCGGCCATCTTGGATGTTTATCCCGTAAGAGCAATGTTAAATTTAAAACCATTTATTTCGTTTACTTTTTATCATAAAATTGTTTGCATGGTCTCATTTTAACCACAGTCACAATAGGCATCTGTTTTGCTTTTCACATAAAAAAAATCCCGTTCATTTGTCACGTAATTGGCATTTTTTAAGTACCAAGTAAAATGTGTAGTTAAAAGTAAATCGCAAGCCGGATCCACAATTTTATAAAGAATATTCAGTTTTTTTTTACAGCACTTAATTTCAAAAGATGGATTTATAAATTGGTTTTTAATGAGGCAATGTCAAAGTGCTCAGCTGCAAGAAATATCACTGTTTAGATACGGCTATAGGGTGAAGCGCTGGATTCTCTGGTTGCTTTCTCTTTTACTGGAGAAGATCCTTAATAATATAAATTACGTATTTGTTTAGATCGCGATCAAAGTTATTATTTCTCTAATAGTTAACCCTATTGGTCAATAGTTAAATTTAACGGGGAAAAGTATTTGCTTAGTAAAGTTTACTAAATTCGATACGCTTATTCTTTCTTTTGTTGCTCGACGCCTTTACGTTGAGCCAGTTAGACGGAGAAAGCACAATAGCGCAAGTAAAGGGTTCACCAGTAGCCAGGTTCGAACCTACCACACTGAGTTTTAAGCTGCAATTGTAGCAGGGTACGAGCTCTCTTCTTAGTTCTTATTTGCGATACACTGCAGACCGATGTAGTTTGTGGTATTTACAATTATTATCTGTGCCCACTGTACCCCGTCCCCTCTGAAGGAGATGTCTGACCTACTTGCCTTCCGAAACCGTCGAAAAATAATTATTCAATCATAAAGTAAAACTGCAGTATAGTTCGTATGTTTTGCAGTAAAAAGTGAAAGAACGTAGAATATAAGAACTAAGTTGCGTACGCAATAGAGCAAAAAGGTATTTTAGTCGGTACCGGTATGTAACAAACAGGTGATTGTTTAATTTGCTAAAATACACTTAGCCTAAAGATGTTAAAATTGAGCTCGAAGAAGAGGGTTTGGTGAATTTAAGGGTCTGCTCCAGTAAAAATAAAATGGATTTTTATCCCATAAGAGCAATGTTAAATTTCATACCATTTATTTCGTTTACGTTTTATCATAAAATTGTTTGCAAGGTCTCATTTTAAGCACAGTCACAATACGCATCCTTCTTGCAATTTACATTTAAAAAAATTCTTTCATTTGTCAAGTAACTGACATTTTGTAAGTACAAAGTTTGATTCTTTTCCTAACACAATAAAAAATTAATAATGAAAAATAATTTGCAAGCAGGATCCGAAATTTTATAAAGAATATTCAGTTTTTTTTTCAACACGCAATTACAAAAGATAGACTTATAAAATGGTTTGAAATGAGGCAATGTCAAAGCGTTCAGCTGCAAGAAATTGCACTGCTTAGATAGGGATACAGTGATACCGGAAGTGCGTTTCCTGTTGCTTTCTCGTTTACTGGAGCAGACCCTTAATAGCCGTTAGCAATATATGGATGGACAAAAAACATTAAGAGATGGTGAATATTACGGATGTAAGATATGATACGAGAATATAAAAGAAAGAAATATACAAAATTTTTTGCAAAAATTATAACGAAGAAGCAAAAAATTAGACCAAAGATTAGTTCAGTTTAACAATTTGACTACAAAACAATTGATTTTTTATTTTGTGTGAACAGAACATGTAACATTCCATCGGAAAAATACTGAGTATGCTTAAGACCACACGTTAGAAGTGATGACGTCTATTACTGATTTATATTTTTATCAGTATTAATATTAGAGGAGAATAGACGTCAACAAATTACACAAGTCAATATATTGTCAAAAAGTATTATATCATATTTTGAAATAATTAATATTACTAGCTGCCCGATCCGGCTTTGCACGGATAAACAAATCAAAGTTAAATGTATATTAAAAAAAAATACATCAATAAATATATTGCACTATGTATTTCTTATGAGGATTTTTAGTAACTTTGAACCCTCCCCCCCCCGAACTCCCCTAAAATTTAGAATTTTTTGAAAACCTTTCTTAGCGAGCACCTAGGGCCCTAGAGGAAGCTACATACCAAATTTCATTCCAATCCGTTCAATAGTTTTTGAGATTTCGTGATGAGTCAGTGAGTGAGTGGTATTTGGCTTATATATATATATATATATATATATAATATTAATATTATTATAATTATAATATTATTATGTAATAATATTATAATTGTAATAAGTATGCGAAAAATAGTGATAATTATAATGTAAGCAGTATATATTTAGTGACTAATGATTTTGAGTGAGTATCAGTGTATGCCCTCTATATAGAATTCTAAGAATAATACAATATGTAAGTGATAATTATAATAATAATAATGATAATATAATAATTATAATATTATAATACGTATTATTATATACTATGTATCGTCTATTCCCTCTTCACGCTCTGACTTGTGTCTACGCAAAAAGTTTGTGTGACGTGAGATTTCAGAAATATAGTCAAGTGAAAGTGCCTAACGCAAAAAGAAAAATATTCACAAAGCGATGTATGAAGTTCGATCGGTGACGGTGAGACAGAATTTTACAGAGATACGCGAAAAGAAAGATGGCTGGAGTGATATGATTTCTAAACGCTTTAACTGTGTAATTTGTTTGATCTCAGCAGAAGCGCGTTAACGCGGGCTACTCAAAATTACGCTCTACTATTTAATTCATATCCACTTTTATCCTAAAACAATTTTCAGATATTGGCTTGAAAAACCATATAAGGGTAATTTTTATTTACGCGCTTTAAACTGTTATTAACTTCGAATGATATTTAATCGAAACTGGTACTAGCCAAATTATGAACAGAATACTTTTTATATAAAATTTTTGAGGAATATTTTTGTTCCTATTCCTTATTTCCGCCCGACCAATGGATTCTGAGTTAAATGAGAAAAACTAGCGCACCCATCGGGAGTGTTTTTCGTGAATTAGGGGATGTTTCATCCACCGGACCGGTGGGAACTTTTTTGATTCTTATTCCTGATACTAAGGTATAAGAATCTATAAGGTTCTTATAGATATAAGGTTCTGATACTACTAAGGTATAAGTAGAATGTGAAGATTATGAAGGGCAAAACTTTGTAAATATTCCCCCGCAAAAAACCTAAGGTCGGGTGACTAACTGTTTGACATTGCAAGAACTAAAATAACAGTTAGATTTATATTTAAGCTGTCGTTAGATTAATGCAACTTACAACATGTATTTGGTATTGTTAAAGCTAGAAACTATAGGTATGTTGTACAATTTTGTGTTTTAAGAAAGGTGGTGAGCATACAAAAAATGAGATTAGATACATGTTTTAAATCTTCATTGTACGCATTCAAACTTTGTATTTTAAATAAACACTAAGTCACCTTAAAATATTAACTACTATGAAATTTGCCCGAAGTTAAAAACTAAGAGTTACAAGATTTTTAAATAAAACACTCAACCTCTTTTAAAATCTAGAAAACATAGGTGTAGCATTTTAAGTGAAAACTTCTAGAGGCGCATTTTGTAAGTTGTGTTAAAATAGTTTACTTGATAATACCTCTGAAATGGACATTGTTCTTCCTCATTTTGTAAATTGTGTTAAAAACGTTTACTTGGTAATACCTATGAAATGGACATTGCGCTTCCTCATTTATTTAGGTGTGTTATTTTTAAAGGTGTGTTATCTTGTCACATTTAAAATTTAAATCTAAAAAATTAAAAATAACATAAACAAGATTGTCTATATTCATGACAGTTTCATTTCTGTCCGTAGTGTTCACGACTGCTTTCTTTTATTGTATAACAAGATATAAGTAAAATTTATATAAAGTCTGAGAAATATTGGTAGTTTTATGGTTTCAAAATCGATAAGAAGTAAATAATTGTTTAACAAAATTTTAGTGAAATATGTAATTGATCTATTAACTAAAACAAAATGTATTAGCTTCCTCTATAATAATTTTGTTTTAGTAATTTTCAAGAAACGTTACTAGGTAGTGAAATTATAAAAATGGAGTTTCTTTTTTTTCAGTTGGTTCTGATGTGTACATTTTCTTTAAGGTAGTCCATAAACTGTATTCTCTCTAATCCCATATGATTTAAGTGCTGCATATCACATTTTAATTATAAATAGACAGTTTATAATGCCTAAAAAGACAATAATGTCAACATATTTTGAGGTTATATGTTATATGACTATTTAATTACAAAGCTTAATATTATTACAGTGACTGTTGGTTATGTATTTATAAAAATAAACATGTTGAAAATTATAAAATAATAAAGTTCATGTCCCTAAAACACTGATTTACTCTATCGTGCCATAGACAAGAAAATATAAAATGTTAACAGAAACAATTCTATAAATAATCATAACATAGTCCTACATCTAGAATTTAATTATAACGCGATGCCGAAATAAAAATGGAATTCGTGGGGGCCGTAAAGTTTAAGGGACATCTATAATAAAAATCCATCACTGAAAATTACAAAACTGCTAAAACAAAACATCTCCTTGACAGATACTGTGTCAGTTTAAGAGAATATTTTAGGCATTGTTTTAAGTATCAATTGCATATTTTTTTACTTTAAAATAAGTCGAGCTAAAATGAAATACATTTTTACAATACATCTATATATATATATATATATAAAACAAAGTCGAGTTACACTACTTATAACTCAAGAACGGTTAAACCAATTTTCATAATCGCGTTCATGTGTTGGATTTATCTCTGCCCCAAATAGCAGAAAAGCTATTAAAATATCGAAAAAATTTGGCCTTAAAGGGTGAAAACAACCCTTAAAACAATAATTATAGATCTCAAAAACCTTACCTCCTAGGAACGTGAAATTAATGTGGTACACGTATTGGTCATAGGCGCTAGAGGCACAATAAGAAAGGATTTAACAAATTTTGACCTAAAAGGGTTAAAACAACCGCTAAAATAATAAATATTATTTGTTATAGAATCAAAATTCATACCACCTAGGAACGTGAAATTTGGTACACGTATTGTGCGAAGGCTCTAGAGGCGCACTAAGAAAGGACTTTAACATATTTTAGGGTTGAAACAACCGTTAAAACAATACATATTGTTTGTTATACTTTCCTTCAGTCAGAAAGCTGAAATTTTGTACATTTATTTCTTGAAAAACATATAAAAATCAAACCAGTTTTACATTTTGTTACGTGCAGCTAAGGGGTGAAAATGTGATAACAATTTCTAAAAACAATACGTAGTAAATTGGTATTTTAAAATTAAAGCTAGAGACCTGAAATTTGGCACTTATTAATTTTAAGAATATATTTAAAAACGTAAGCTGATCAATTCTAGCCCGATCTATGCATTCGCATTTTAAAGACGTAGGCTATCTGGGCAATCTGCAACATTCAGCAAAGACTGTGATTTACCAGTCTGCAGATTTAGCGTTTGAAAAAGAAGTCGCGCTTCACTCTGAATTATTTATTTTTAATTGATTTAATTTATTCAGCCAACATACTCTGACGAAGAAAATTGACGGGCAACCAATGAACAATAAATTCTACTAATTGAATATAATAATTCACTTTCATGAAATAAAAGAAGAAAGAAAATGAGAGAGAAATATTACAATTATGTAACATAGTGATGCAAAATATTCCCCGTAGCAATGCACGGATATTCAGCTAGTTTTAAATATATAAACTAAATTAAAGAAAATGAAACTAAATACCGTAGTTTTATCGTCTAGTTGAGGAAACAATCCACCATATCAGTCATTGACTTTTGTTAGTTTAATTTAGTTAAGTTAATTTAAGTAGTATGTGAAAACAAATAATAGCTAACAGAGTATAATTAATCGACTTTGAAATTGGGGTAGTATTTAGGAACTTTATTTTAGAACCTACCTAAGACAATAAAGATAGGTCTAACCTACCTATAAAGAGGTAACTACCTACCTAACCTATATAAGAGGTGTCAAGCGATTATTAATGTGAATGTTAAAATAGGTTGTTTGAGTTGTAGTGGTTCCAAATATGTTACACAAGTTACAAAGTAAATGCCAAATAAAAATATAATATTGGTTTTAAAATGTTATTGAACCGGTAACAAGTATGCGACGTACTCCAGAAAACATCTTGATGGGTTTTGTAACTATATGTACTGTGTACAGCTGACCTAGTTCTGTCAGTTTAACAGATCATTATTTATTTCAAATCCAGACTCGTTCGGTTCGTATTCCGATAAAAGAAAGTAAACATTTGTACTGGAACAAAATCTATGATTTATATTGTAAATGATTGTTGTAAATATCAGATAAACTGTGTGATATTACGAGTCAAAAATAAATAATAACCGTTTAATAACTAGTATAGGGCCTATGTATGTTATAAGTAAATATAAAATGTACTAGTATTTGTGATACAAAGTGTTTTTTTTAAACAATGTTAACTAAGCGAAACGAATTAATTTAGATGCATAAACCCTTTTTTTATTGAAACATCATTTAACATCTATACTAATATTATAAAGAGATAAAACTGGTTTGTTTGTTTGTATGTATTTGAAAAAATCTTAGGTTAGGTCTAGACTGATGAACCAACACATATTGCTTGAATATATTTACATTCATTACTATAGCAACCAATTGAATAAAACAACAGTTAAAACAGCTGTTTACTCTAATATTTCCAGCTGATTTCAAAATTTGAAGCAACTATTTGCATTTCTAACTTTTAGGTTAGGGTTTTACTAAATTGTAGACTAGAGACTTGTTGGTTCTTTTGACCTTTATTATAACTGCTGTTATAAAATATACGAAATAATTTGAGTTGAACATTTAACATTATTTACCATCTTAGCTTTGGGGTTATTATTAATCCTACACCTTTATTATAAAGAAAACATAGCATGATTATGTGTATAGAAGGTTCCAAGCACGCAGGGGTTCCCTTAGCTATACATTACGTTTAGATACTCTGAAGAAATGGGATATACTTCGATAACTATTACTATTGCCGGTTGGAAGATGATATAAAACAATTTGTAATTTTAACTTTTCTGATAATGCACATTGCACCACGATACATAAAATAACCCTCTGGGTAAAAGCTTTAACCTTTGTAAAATTAATTATTGTTCACGCAAAGTGAGTAATCTAATCACAGAAGATCAATTTACATTTCCAAAAATCAGACCAAATCCTATATTCTTTTTAGTTTTTTTAATTTGTGTTTTATATTCCGTTTAATGTTTTGTTCAGTTCCAGACGAACGTTTCTTGTAACGCAGTAATTACTCACTGGAGACGAACATTGTTGCATCTAACCCAGTTCTACTCTTGTAGTGTGCAATAAATCACTTTATTTAATCCTTTGCACTGCAGTTACATGATCGTGGCTTGTAAAATAAAATTCGTTTAATAAAGACGCTATTGAAACATTACAATAAACAATAAATACACATGTGTTTGAATGAAATGTTTTTATTAGAAACAATCTAGTACATTATTTTGTTCATTGCACCGTAACTAGTTTTTGAAATATGAATTTTGTAAGTTGTCAGATATTTGAATTTTTATACATTTATTTGGTTGGATATAAAGCGTCATTAGATTTACCCATAGGAAATAAATGTGTACATTTTATTGATAAAAAAAAAAAATAACAGGCAGTCGTGGGACTGCCGTCAGAAGTGAAAACTTTTAGGCTTCATATAGTTAACTTTATTTTCGGGTTATTAAGAAGTATTTTTTTAAATGAAAGTATTAATGTTGTAATGGAGCCTTAAATAATTGCGGAGATGCGATGGAGCCTTAAATAATTGCGGATATCCGATACAGTCTTAAATAATTGCGAGGATGCAACTGTGTCTTAAATAATTGCGGAAATACTACGGAGCATTAAATAATTGTGGAGATCCGATAGAGCCTTAAATAATTGCGGAGATGCGATGAAGCCATAAATAATTGCGGAGATCCGATAGAGCCTTAAATAATTGCGGAAATGCGATGGAGCCTTAAATAATTGCGGAGATGCGATGGAGCCTTAAATAATTGCGGAAATGAGATGGAGCCTTAAATAATTGCGTAGATCCGATAGAGCCTTAAATAATTGCGGGGATGCAACTGTGTCTTAAATAATTGCGGAAATGCTACGGAGCATTAAATAATTGTGGAGATACGATAGAGCCTTAAATAATTGCCGAGATTCGGCTTAGCTTTAAAAAAAGTGTATCCGTGCGATGACGTTGACGGTGACGCGAGTTTAATCATTTTTCTCCATGTAAAAAAGTGCCCAACGTGCCTAAAGAAGTTTTCATTTAAAAAAATATAGATAGCAACCATTTGTTTCTAAGGCTAAAAGCACTGACATCGCTAGAAACTCAACTTTTTATTCCTACCTTACAAACATTAATCAGGTACGCTATTCTCCTAATTACCCTTATCCACAGTTATCATAGGAGCAACGTATTACATTGTGTGAAATAAACAAAATTGTGTGTAAAGAAACATATAATTACGTTGAAAAATAATTATAACTGGGAAAGGGAAAGATAAAGTTTTTAGAGATGCAGGTCATTTAATCAATCTGATTAGCACGTTTATCATTCTAAAGTAAAATGCTACTTAGAAGTTTGTTCATTTATAACTCTTAGTGTAGGTTTATAATTAATTACACGGGTTTATTACACGTTTCGTTCCAGAAGCATGATATTTGAATTTGATGTATTTACTAACATTTATTTACACTTTTATTTAAAATTACTATTTGTCTATGAAATTAATTTACATCAACCATAAACTCTAGTTATTTTATTATTCAAATGGCTGTAATTTCATTTTTGTAAGCAGTATGGAATCAATATGTAATGTGAATAGGTTGTATGCAATTTTGATAGTTTTGCACAAACGACGGTACGGTTTACAAATCGATATAATCTCGTTCCAATATTATAATAACCGCTGACGTGAGTTGACCGAATTACCAAAATTAATGTTAGGCCTGTATGTTTTAGAGTTTTAACAACTATTTGGGAAATTGTTCTATTGAATAGCTGTCTATGTGGACTAAATATATTAGTAGAATTTGTTTTTAACTGAGCCTCTAGCCTCGGCTCGATAGTGCTGCTTCGTTCCATTAGCAGTGGAAAACTCGCTTAGATAAATCTATAAAAAAGTTTCATTCTCGTACGAAAAATCTCAAAAAGTAGTTACTTCCGGTAAAAAACCATGCTTCCGGTTCTTGGATTTTTTTACTAACGAAGTCGTCCGAGCGACTTAAACAACCAACATGTGTACCAAACTTGGACCAAATCGGACTTAAAATGCGACTGTTAGAATGCGAACACATATATATCATTTTTAATATCACCCCAAAACGTGTTCTAGGGACCATGACCTGTGATCATTTGCCACTCTCGACCTTAGGTCTCACCATAAGGGCCACTGCAATAGCTCATTTTTCCTATGGAAATTCGCTAATAACATGTATTAAGTTTACAAATAATTTTAAATTTGCAGAGAAGCGTTTCCTCGAATTCAAGTAGCCTATTATAAGGTATCTCGTAACTATTGATCCATACTATAAATATTTATTTACTTGCTTTATTATAGGTTAAATAATATAATTATAATGAAGGCAGACAATTTAAAAATTAACAGTATTGAATGTTTTTAATATCGTACTATGATGGTTTTGAAAGTAATTTAATTTACTTTGTCAGAATTTTCCAGCTAACCGGTTTTACAGGTTATTCGAGCTGAAGGATGGAAAATTATCTTGTAATCCGTGGAAAATTGGGAAGTAGGAAGTGAGGCAGGAAATCATGTCATCCGATGGAATTGTAATTCAATCAAATCTGTATCGCAAGATGTACCGTAATACCGAAGTATATGGGTATTGTGTGTCCTCTGACATTTAACCTTATGTTCTAAAAGTTTTGTGTAGAATATTCGTGACCAAAGATTGCGTAGATTGAGTTATCTTATATTGGTTTCTTATACTATAATAATTATTGTGCTAACAGCAACATGAAAAAAGTTATAAAAGAAGTTGAGCTATTATTTTTAATTTAAATAGTTTTTATCCTTAATATTTTTGTCTGATTTGTATTATTTTGAAAAATTTCTTGTATAAATATGTGCATATCAGTGTGACAATATTAATATAAAAAACAAAAAAAGAATAAGATAATAATTTGATAGAGACAATTCAACGTGAAGAATTTCTTAAAAGTAACGTATGTTACTGTTTATCTGTTTGAAGTTATAATTTATTAATGATGGGTGTTCAATTTTATTATTATTATTTTATTACAAGTGACTAACAACTAAGGGAACATAGAGATAAAGAGGAAACCTATGTAAAGAAAACAAGTAAAGCTAAAACATACCACTAACCTTAACCATCTAAATAGTACATCTCAGAGCTGAAACTGAGAAGTCAAAAATAAACAATAATACAAACACAGAAAAGCACAAACACACACCTGAAGGCAAACCACGTGTTTACAGACCGGAGTCAGACAAACATCTGGCCGGGTGCCGAGGGAGTGGCCTATTGTTCATTAAGTATAGTTTCCTAGCCCACGACCGAGTTAAGACCCCACGGGGAGAATCGACAAGTAAAAGTTCAGCTTGATTTTTAGTACTAGGGATATTATAGTCTAATTTTAGTTCTTTAATAATGGGAGCCATAATGGCCTTACTTATATGCTTGTTTGGCTGATAGGATTCTCGGCTAGCTTTATGTACGAGGCTTCAATTATCTTTCATTTATATAAGTTACTTTCTCGGTGTATGTTTTTTGCCTCTTCCAAATTGAATTTACGATTTTCGAACCAAATATGTTTTGCAATTTTCGATTTATCGACTAGGCCTAACCTCACGTTATTTTTATTCTTATGTTTAAAGGTGTTTTTGTCTCGAAAATAAATTGCCTGTCACACTCACATTTAATACTGTAAATACCATTTTAGTGTCCTGAGTGCCATGTTTAGGTTTAGTTTGGACGAGAAGTTGCCTAACAGTGTTCTGTGTTTTAAAAGCTGTACAATTTTTATATTTTATAGCCACGCGCCTAACTTTTTCCGATAATCCTGGCATATATGTAATTGTCATGTACGCTATTTATTGTAGTGTAGTTTTATTTTCATATTTGGACACTTTCTTTTTATTATTTTCGCTATTTTACATTTAGTAATAATGGATGGAGGATATTCGTTAGAATTTAATGTGAGTTAGTTCCCGGTTTAGACTGTTTTTATCAGAAAAGATATTAGGCCCTATACATTATAGCAAGTAAGAAAAATTAACGATATTATACATTCTAGCAAGTAAGAAAATTAACCTTTCCTTCCTTGATGGAATTAGGATGGTTGGAATTGTAATTTAAATAACGATAAGTTTGTGTAGTTGTGTCTTCTTTCTATAAACTGAAGTTTTCAGGACATCCCTTATCACTAGAAATCCCTTCAGTCTAGAAAAGCTAGTTTATTATTTACTTCATTTTCCATGGTTTAAATGTAATTGTGTGCTTGACCACACTGGAGAAGTGTAAACTTTTTAACACAAATTACGAGTTAAGGAAGCACAAAGTAAATTTTTTAACACAACTTACGAAATGAGAAAGCACAATGTCCATTTCAGAGGTATTACTAATTAAACTATACATTGTATTAACATTAATAGATTAAGCCTATGACGTAGAACAATCTGTTACACTTATATACACTACTCAAATATTCTAAATTAGCAATGCGATTGTGGCCTAACCGGTTAAGGCGCTAGTCTTTGATGATGGGACTCTGCTGGTTCAAATGTCGGCAAAACCAAATTTTTTCAAACAGATGGAATAGAGCGTTTCACATTAAGAGCGTTTCACATAGGAGCGTTTCACATTAAGAGCGTTTCACATAGAAGCGTTTCACATTAAAAGGTTTCACAAAATGCATGGTGAAACGCGTGACGGTAAAATCCGATTCACCCCCACCAACAAGAAAACTGTATACTCTGCTGTATACACATGTATTAACATTTTTTGGACGTGGTGATAGAAGTTTACACTTCAAAAACAATGTCTTTTTTTGGTGAAGCGCAACTTCAATTTTGCGAGATGAATTCCTTCGAAAAAATGAGAAGAAAATGACTAAAGTTTGGTTTTACTAGCCTACACTATGAAGAAAAAGCGTGTGTCACATTTCTCAATTTGTTTAAAAAACGTAAATATTTAATAATACTTGAAAAAACTGGGGCCTGGCGTCTGATTTTACGTGAAATTTGAAATGGGTGATCAGGCTCAGTTTAGATGGCAAAGTGACGCGATCGCAAGTTTGTTGCTTTTTTAGTCTTTAATAAAAAACAAATAGAATTAAAAAAGTCTTAAAATAAAAATTTGGAGAAGATACCCATTTCTTTACACCAGCCCGCAATAGTAAAGTCTGGGCTCCGATACAAGCGGTGAGTGTTGAGCGGAGGGCGGCAGGCGGCAATAGCAGGTGCAAGCGGCGCACGAAAATTATCTAACTGATGGAGTTTCCTTGTTAAACACGGTTGGCTGGCTACGATGCAAGCGGCGGATGAGCGTTGGCATAACGCTTGCCGCTCAGGATCAAACCAGTTAGATAATTTTTCGACTGCCGCCCGACGCTCAAGGGTTTCTTTACTTTCAAAAAACATATGACATTGGTGCAAAAGGCAAAATTAAGTATTTTTGATACTTATACGTTCATGACATACTAACGACCACTTATATACAAAGTTTCAAGAAAATCCGACGGTAAACAAAAAAGTCGCTAATTTTTGCGAGTGTACTTTCGGAATTTTGTATTCGGTTTAAAGATTTATTTATTCTTTAAACACCATGAATTATGGATTAAACAACACCAATGGATTAAATCTTTCTGTTATGGGACTACTTACCATTGTTATTTTTAAACATTACTCCCTCCCCGGGTTACATCTAAATTTATGTTAAAATCGAAATTTTAAGAAAATTCGACTGTAAACAAAAAGATTCTAAATTGTGCGGTTATAATTTTGGAATCTGGCATTCTGTTCAAGAGTTTATTTATTTTTTAAACCCCATGAAGGATTTAAACTCTCTGTTGTGGGACTGTTTAACATTGTTATTTTCACAGGAAGCATATATTTTTAAAATACTCTCTACCTGAGTTACACCTGAATTTCTGAACAAAAGTAAATATCACTTAAGTCTACAGTTAAAGATATAGTAATCCTATATTGTGATTTTCCTATAAATACTTTTCTCTCACTAAGTATTTCCGTCAGCACTAGCTTCTCGTGTGACGTCATCTCGTTGACTGTGGGAATGTTGTCGCTTGCATTGTAGCCACATCCGTCGCTCAGGCCACACCGATTACACTTGCTAGTAACGCTTGCCGCCCACAGCCCAGCGCTTAGCGCTTGTATCGTAGCCGAGACCTAAGAGCGTACCATTGTGTATACTTCTTAACACAGCTAGCTACGCGATGACATCCCAAATAAGACAACTTATGAATTTAAGTTTGTATGTCATTTGTATCAAACGTAAACGAAAATCGATAAAAACAACTTAAAAGTAATTGCGCCAAGTATTAGGTCTCTAGCTCCGTAGACCGTTTCCGGTTCCTAGAACGTTCTCGAACCTTCTGGAAGATTTTGTGACATTCTGGAACATTCCGTCTGGAATATTCTAGAACTTTCTAGAAATATTCCGGCCACTTCGATACTCCATTCCCAGCTGCTTTACCGACTTCCTGTAAGAAGTTATAATATAATTTCTATGTTGTATATTATAAGAATTTCCCTGCGTGAAATATCGCTTTATAAATAAACAGAGGTACTATGAAATGGTTTAATCACTTTATAATACAAATTGAGTACACATGAGTATTTTAATTATCGCGGGATTCAATGTTTATAAATTTGCCGGCTAGTTAATGGTTATATTTGTAACACAATTCTTTGTAAAGTCAATAACAAATTGATAAAATTCTTAATTACTAAAACAATTATTTCTATACTTAGGCCTAATGAATGATGATTGATTCGTATGGAATGATTGATGGATGATTACAATTTTAAACTTAAGCTAAAATGTTCTATTTAAAATAAGATAGTCCTTTGATCAGTTTTGAGATTGAGGAAGCGAATGATATTATTTGGTAGGTAATTTTAAAGAGGTATCAAATTTATAATAGGGAGCTTACATATCTGATGTGTTATAATGAATAACTGTAGTTGACTCACCCAAATGGCTTTATTAACTTTATTGGTGTAACACATTATTTCTTCTTACTGCTTAATCGATTAGATTTATGTGGTATATTTTAAATTGTCTGCCATAATATAAATAATGAATTGTCTTCAAACAAAGCTAGTAACAAACTCTCACAATTAACTCCCTTCTTCTCCCTCTCTACTCCAACAATGCTTCCTCTTCTCCCTCCTCAACGTTATTATTTCTTCTTTGCCTTTACATTTGTGTTGGCCTACACTTAAGCCTATATGATTTTTACAAACATGATGAGATCTTATTACTAATGTTTGAAATGGTATATGAGTATAATGGGCTATGTGATTCTTTTTTATTGTTATGAGTATCAGGGGCTGATGACTTATGAGAGGATCCCTGATATGATGTACCAATTGCTTATGAATAAAACGCATTTTTGGTATCTTTACAACGTCCATTGGTCTCCCCCCTCCATTGGACTCTCTACACCCATATATCCAAACACTACTCCACCAGTTCCAAACCGAAATCTTATTCATGAATGGGGATGAGGCTACCAAACCCTCATGGGGATGCGAGGCTGGGGATGACCGGAGTTATAGCGATGTTTCATGGACAAACAATGGTTATATTTATTATATGTAGCCTATTGGTTTTACTGTACACTACAGAATAAATGCAAACGGAATAAACACGGTGAGAATTTGAAATTTGTACAAAGAACCTTGACAAAGCCTTTAGCTTTATTATTTTTATCTTTTCTAAGCACTATTTTAATTTCCAATGATTCAGTTTAAGAGTCAAGCCATTCAATTTTAACTTTTATTAAGTTTCTGCATAACATTTACTAGTCGCCAGTAATTCTGGGTTCGAAAGATTTTGAACCACTCACACGGAGAAGTATTTCCAACCAATTTATTTAAAACTTTTTTAAAATTATTAATAGCATTTGTGCAATCAGTTGATAGGAATAATAAATATACTTGCTACTCATTGAAAATATTCTATAGGTTTAATGTATTGATATTTGACTATTGTCAAGTTAGTTGTTCTTACTGAACAAATTTAATAGTCTAAACATCCAGCTTCACAGTATCATTCTAAATTCATAATCGACAGTTGTTATTGAGATATGATGTATAACTGGTTTAAAATTTGCCGCGTGAGTAATACATTTTATAATACCGTCTATATTTTATTGATTATCACGACAAATTCTATCTCTGAAATGTATTCAAATTTATTTATTTTGTCCTGACAGGAACCAGCGTCTTTATCATTCCATTTAAGTTTCACCTGAATTTATGTAATGTTGGAATATTTTGCCTTCAAGAGGAGGGTTACCAGACTCAACTACTACCGTTGTTTCAATGGTATGAGAGTGGAAGTGTTGTTTTTCGTACACACAATACACATTATCAAAATATTTGTATTTATTTTTTTGGGTAAATGTAAATTTTTAAATTTAAATCTATATTAATAATCCAAAGTTAAAAAAGCCAATTACGTAAAAAGTTACAAGGTAATTAAACAATGAAAATTATAAATGGATATAACAAGTAATAATGCGTAATCAAGTCAAATTTAATTAAAAAACAATAAATAGTTTTGTGGAATAAAATAAATTAACAAAATGCTTTATCAATTAAAATAAAGGTAAAGTGAAAAAGGAGAGTAAGTCGATAGATTATGTACAAGATATATGTAATGTATTGTAAAGCCATGTGAGAAATGAAAGTAGCTTCAAAAGGGGGAATGGAAAATTAAAAACAAAAGCGAGTAATTGGAACAAACAAAAGGAAGCATATCTCAAGAACTAATCAAGTTACAAAACATCCAGTTTAGCGCGTTTCAAGACAAGGCAAAGAAGATAATAACAATAAATTTTTAAAATTGTTATTTACAAAAAGTAAATTTAAAAATAAAAGCATTAACTTTCAAAGCGAATACATAAAGAAATATTAGGAGTAGAAACACCATTCAAACGAGGTAGATTCAGAAAGTGATCACGAATCATTCAAGACTTTTAAATTCGAAATCAAGCTACAAATAAAAAAGTTATATAGTTTGGATGAAAAACAATGGAGAATTTAACAACAGACAAGTCCAGATAGGAGTGTCAAAGCAGAGGGTCGAGAGAGGGCATGACGTCATAGGATTTACAACTTGAGTCTAATCAAAACCATTGAAGAAACAGTAACATGTCGAAATCAATTAAACGATGGCTAATTAAGAGAAGATAATTACACCGAAATTCATGAAATAAATCAACAAATATATTAGACCCAAGAAATATATTTATAACTTAAGAAATAAGAATTTTTTATAAATTTGTTTGCAAACGGCGTTGCGTTCAAAGTTAATTTTGTGTTTTGATTGAATAAATAATTTTTGTTTTTTCTAATCTAGACTACTTTATTTACAAATATCCTAAATTCATAAAGTGCTCTAGAAATAAGAAGGTTAACAGGTAAGCCAGCCACCGATCATACAAAACTTTAACTCCAGAGGGAACAGTAGAGTCAGAATTGAGCTAGTGTACCAAAGAGTTGAAAAAAGACAAAAAGGGTCAAGTTAAATTTAAATTAAATTGATAAGAACTGGAAAACAAAAGATTTTCCTTTTCTTGTCATCGCAAAACCTCTCATATTGTTGAAACCGGCTAGTACAAACAACAAAACATCAAATAAGGCCTAAAACCAAGTTAGGTGTTATTTGATGAAAATTTATTGATTGAATTGAAGGAAAAAGACGTGGAAAGGATTTGTGCCTGGCGAGTGGAGCACGAACGTGGGGAACGAAGGTAAATTAAAAGAGAGGGAGGATTTTTGTGCGTGGCAAGAACAATTTAAAATTTTTATTTATTTCTTCGTAAAATGCCAAAAGTATTGAGGAATAAATGTGTTAAGTCAATACATATAACACATTCTTAAATTGCATAATTATTTTCTCGGTTTGCATTTAAAATTTTGATATTAAAAATAATTTTGAAAATATTTTGATTTTAACGGAACAATATTTGTATTTTTATAAAGTGGTAATATTAGTAGTATGTTATTATAATAACAAAATTATTTCTTACAGTTTAACTAGCATAGTCTTTCCTGTTAAAATTAATAAACAGACGATTCTGAAGCGGTGTTTATGTTTCGAAATGAATTCAAATCATGTTCTACATAATTAATAAAGTGGTTGGTATTCGTTGAAAGCTACCATCAGATGCATAATAAGAGGAATATTTTGTCTTAATTACTTCGTCTGATTTCCTTTGGGAACGATGATATTGTTCGTTGTAAACAGTGTTAATTCATTGTGTGTAAAACCAAACATTTGCTGAGTGAAATAACATAAATATTTAATGTTTAAAATAAAGAGCATCGAGTAACCAACCTGTATAGTTAGCCTAACGTTTAGGTCTCAATTTACGAACTAAAATATTGGAAACTATAATTAATTGTTAATGTACGATTTCCTTAAATACAAACGGCTAAAATAAATCAATGTTTAGAAATAATTAACTATACATATAATAATTGCCTTCCTAAGTTAGTATAATTAGCAAATTTCAATAGAAAAGATGAGCTTTTGCAGTGACCCTTATGATGAGACCTAAGTTCAGGAGTGGTAAATGAGCATGGTCCCCAGAATACGTTTTGGGGTGTCATTAAAAATGATATATGCATATATATGTGTTCGCACTCTAGCGGCCGCATTTTAAGTCCAATTTGGTCCAAATTTAGAAAACATGTTGGTTGTCTTCGTCGCTCGGACAAGTTAGCCAAAAAATCCAAAAAACGGAAGTGTTTTTTTGACAGGAAGTATTTTGAGGGAATATTTTGAGATTTTTTTTACGGGAATGAAACTTTTTTAGAGTGTTATCTAACAAAATAAATGTAGGATATTATTCTGTACATTTTGTTTTTTTACACGACCTTATAGCTCGCTTGGTTCCCCTAAAATCGATCAAACTCCATTAATGTACCCGGTTCAAATCTACGTGGAGGTTTTACCGGGGGGTCTCCTTCCGATCCGAGGCCCAACGGCCAAGTTTGTACACTGCGAGCGAAACGAAGCAATCCATAAGTCGAGGCCTCAAGGAACAAACCAGCAGTTGAGCCGGGGCTGGAGACTGAGTTACAAATAAATTCTACTAACATCTCGTACATTCAGCGCCTTCGTGAGTAAAACAATTTTCCAAATAGTTGGTTAAAATCCTAAAACATACAAACTTAATTTAAAATAATCGCTCTACTCACGTCAGCGGTTCAGCTGCGTGATCGAATTATTTTAATTTGTAAGTACAGTATAATATGAGAATGATGATTAAATAATAAATTATTAGTTTTTATTGGGATAGTGACGGATAGAAACAAATTACATCCATCTTACGATTACAAGCATGACAAGTATGTGGACACAGTATTTTATTCCTGTAGGTTTTCAGAGTGGCAATGAGGTAAATGGCTGCAATCGAAGCTGCGATAAATCAGTAATGGTTGATCGTTTTTAACAAGTATCTAATACATCATAATTCATTAAATTTTGTGCAATTTTTTCATCTGTTATTTGTTTGTTGTTTTTAAGGGAAGGGTTTTATAATGTGCATTAATAAAATTAGGGCCTTTTCCGCGCATTAAAAATAGTACAAATCTGATTGATGTTTCCCGCTGTATAAACTTCTTCTTGCAAAGGCTGACACTTCGTTTCCATAGGAGTAGGATTACTAAATTATCACGATAAAACTGTGTTTAAAACCATTAACCTAAAGCTGCAAGTGATACTGACAAAACTTAACAGTTTAACTCGCTGGCAAGCAGTTAGTTACCCTTGTTAATTTTTTTACAAACTTTGGGTAGAAATAAACATAAGAATACATCCATTTTATGTATAAGAATATAAGATTTGACATAAAACTAATATAAAACAACTAATGAGCTTGACTTGTGAGAAAATAACTGAGATAAATTAAAACCTGAACACAAAATCTCACAATAAATACGTTTATTAACATTATTTGTGCTTTGGATTACTTCCTTACCTTTCATTACATATAATTTAGGTTTAGACTGTAGACTAAAATAAATTAATTTAGTTTTTGTCACATTTAGTTTTAAGTTATTTATACAAAACCTATCTCCACCATAGACATGGCTAATGCTGCTGCATCAGCCAAATCTGTATCATTTCAATTGAGGCTGAGTTATGTATCATTTCAAGAGAGTTATGTTTTGTACTCACACTAAATGCACACATTTTTGCGTATCAATGTAAAGTCTTGTGTTTTAATGTATACATGTCTAACAGGTCTAACAGTTTAAAAATCTAAGTATTATATTTTATTATATTTATATAATCAATTACCTGATTAAAAAATCACAAATTTAAATTTCCTATACTATTTGGTAAAATACAAGCTAATGGTGAATGCATCCAGTTCTAAAAGTTCTAATAATTAATTTAATTGTTTCAGTAGTTTTGAATACCTTGATCAATCGCACAAACTAACTTTCCCTTTTTAAAACATTTGTGTCAAAGATTGATGTCAAACGTATTTAGGGATATCATTTAGTTTTCATTTTAATACAAACTGTGTGAGACTTCGTAACAGCTGGTGCAAAAGTAATATCGTCAAGAACCATTGCTTTGTTAATAACATTTTGTACAAAACAGGAAAATGTTCATTTTCCTAAATTTCGATTGCGTAATTCTCACGAGTGATTTAGTAAACATTGTTTCTGTCTGATGAAAGGCACAGTCATAAAATGAAATGGAACCTGCGCATAAACTTCTCTGCACTTTCCCCCTGAAGTTTTCATATTTGTACCTAACAACTGTATAGAATAGAAAGCACTGTATCTACTTTGTTGAATCAACTCGTATCCCATGAGCTGTAAACATCGATGTATAAATATTCCCATTTACTGTATTTGTTAAGTGACAAGCGTGGTTAGTCTCGACGGGAAATTAACAATCAGTTGTATATCGCAACGAGAGTTATTGGAAAGTTTTTCACTTCAACGTTCAGTACGGCAAACGAACACTTTAAATGTTAAAATTTACTTTTTAGAGGTACCGTAAAGTTATCTTTAGTGTTTTTGCTTTACGTTTTGATACATCCCGATATACGGTAATTTGTTTGATTTATTGAAAGTAACAACAACATCTTTTATTTATTTATTGGCTATTAGTTTCTTTGACAAAAATACGTTTGCATAAAACAAGTCGTATCACAACACACTGGGACAATACCCACAAAATACAATTAAGCAACAAGCAGGCCAAATAATAGAGAAAAATACACAATATTCAACATAAATACCCAAAATTAACAAAAATTGTAAGAATAAGTTAATAAGATAATAATTTAAAAAGATAAAAGACTTTGCAAAACAAAAAGAGATTACATCTATCACAAAATAGTAGCATGATGTACAAACTCATCCACCGAGTGAAAGGATCCTGATAATTATCTCTCTTTAAAAATCCTGGTGAATTTTGAATGCTTTTATGAAGCTTATTCATGAACTTTGCATCAATTTGTGAGGGAAGTTTACATAAATTGGTGCTGCCTGGCACGGTACTCACTAGCTTGCCTGGTGCTGCGGTTGTGTACATCCATATTTTGGACATGATAACAAATAAATTAAAAAAAAGCAGCTCCACGGTAAGTTTAAGGTATTTAAATACACGGAAGTTTAAGTACGGTACTCCGAATTTCTTGATATAGTACTGATTTTATTCTAACATTAAGACTTATTGTGACTAGGCTATGTATAACCATATATGCCTGTACTATAGAATATATTTCTGGTAGAACATATTATTTTATGACATTTTTGTTATTTGGTATTTTTCTCTAAACTCAGCCATTATGGAGCTACGGGCTGTAATGTGTAAAAACAATATCAATTATTTTTTATAAGTTATCAATTATTAAGTCTGTACACTTACTGTACACCGTCTGTGAAGCCTAGATTTCCTTTTATTATTCGTTAACGTCGAGGTGAATGTTTGTGTAAAGTAATGTACATGTTTTTAGTGTTTAATGTTTGACGACCTCAAATAGAGGGATTATCTGAAGATGGAACACAAGCCATGAAACGCGTATTGAAGGAAATCTAGAAGTCACAGACGGTAATTGATAACTTATTAATCTTGTCGGTGACTTGGATACTTATATTTATCGAAAATGAGTTACAATTATTTTTAATGGAAGTTAACGTAATGTATTTAACAGCTATAGTGTAATGTATTTTGTCAATCAGCTGTTATTTTGCATTGTTGGAAAACTGCTTAATTTAACACTGTATGTGTAACATTTCTGACATGTCTGTAACGGCTGCGTTTAGAGAAAAATACCAAAGAACAAAAGTGTCATAAAATAATATATGTTGCACCATAAAATGCAAAACAAATATGGTGTTTGTATTTACAAAATTAATGATGGTGGCCATATTGGAAAAAATGGCTAAGATTCAAAATATGGCATAACCATAATTTTAATGTACGTAAAAAACCATGGAATATTCCCAATTTAAAGTTTTTCGAGAAACTGATAGTTTACGAGATCCTAATAGTGGCCATATTGAGTTGACCACCCTGTATATTAATACTGGGTGTATATTATTAAGGGTCTTCTATACCTTGCGTAAAACAGCAAAAATATGCACTTCGTATTACCGTGTTTCGGACGCCGTTTTTCAACCTAAAAAGTTGTGAAACATCTTAAATTGTTCTTAAAGGCTTTGTGCTTTTGTCTTATACCTCATAATTGAAAGAAATCGTCGGCAACTCCTTTTAATCAACCGTTTAAATGAGTAAAAAACGATTATTTTTTACGCATTTTTTGGGAGTTTTAAGCAATAATTTCCATATTTTAAGGTAACACGTAAAAAATATAAAGCCTTCTTTATAACTTAAAGTAGTTTCCCAGATTATTAATTTATAAATAGAATCCGAAACACGGTATTACGAATGCATGTTTTAACGATTTTGCGGCTTGAGTCAGGCCTTTTGCATTGAAATCATACTGTACACTCGGGAGTTTTCTTCAAGGTAAAGAAGAGCCTTAATACTGGCAATGTCTCGGTAGCTCATTCTATAGCTAAAACTATAAAAATGTCCACATAAACATAGGCCCGTAAACGCTTCATAAACCAGATATCCGCCATTTTGGATTTGTTTACAAAATAATTCATATCTAGAGAAAATGTTTGACTGCTTTAGTTCAAGCTTGGCATGAAGTTTAACATAACAATGATCTATCTCAAGAAAAATAAGCGATTATATCCAATCATGCTGTCTTGAAACTTACTTTTGTGTACTCATCTTAACCATAATTGAGTAACAAATAATATTTACATTTACATCCAAAACAACTTTATTAAACTGGAAAGAAAAACACAATATAAATAAATATTAGCAAATTGGTCTTCTCTTACATACACGGTTACAGCCAGATCTCATACAACTTAATTAATTTTTCTTAACAATTATAAAAAAACACATGTTCAAGTAACATATGTTCAAGTCAAACAACTTACAATCTGTGTACTTGGACTACAAAGAACAAAACATAATATTTATTATATGATCAACTAATATTTTATAATACATGCGTTTCAAAATGGCTGCTGTTTGAAAATTTCAAAACTAAATTACTCAAAAACCTTGCATTTTAACAAAACAATGTAAATATATCGTTTTTGTAGCCTTTTTGATTCCCTATGGGATGGTGTAACTGTCAAAACAATAGGATGAATGATTACAGCTAAGTTAAAGATAATAACATAATATTTACATACAATACTGTTGTGTTTACTGTGTTGGTATAGGATGCCGGGTTGAACAAACCAATTATTACACATAACTTAACTATTATCTTTTATCCGATTGTTTTAACAATAGGTTAAACTTCATGCCAAGTTTGAACTCAGTCAGTTAAACATTTTTCTAGATATGAATTATTTTGTAAAAACAAATTGGCGGCTAGACAGAACACGGAGCATTTTTGGACCTACGTTAATTGGAACTTTTCATCTTATTTTGATGTGGGGAATCACTTTTGGAACCCCTTTTCTGAACACTCTGTATGTAATGTTTAATGACACCATAAAACTTGATCTGGGGACCGTGATCAGTGCTCATTGACCACTTCCTACCTTAACCTCAGCATAAGAGTCACTGTAATCCTTCATCTTAAATAATATAATAATATTACCTATAATCCATAGAATCTAAAATTCAAATAAGAGTATTACAATAAAACTGTCAACAATAAGAAAGTTGAAAACTTTCATCTCTATGGTTTTTAAAATCATTTGTAATTTACTTCTGAAGCAATACAGACAAACATGGTAGTAATCTCCGCTGTAAAGCGATGAAGTTAATATTAATAAAACAAATCACCATTTAAAATACTTTAACGATTGCTGTATACATGGACGATGAATAGCACCTTTAATTCAGCTCATTTTGAGGTTCTTTGAGTGTAGGCTATATAGATAATGGCAATAAATTTGCTTTCGGTTTATATAAATTAAAAACATAAAACAATCATAATGATAAAAACAAAATTATGCCAAAGTTTAATTTATTGTAAAACCTTACAAAGTTAATTCATTGAATAACATTCATTAGCTATTGGACGATATAAATTATTCAAGTTATAATTACAAGAATAAGACTAGTATGTTAAAATATCACACTTACAGGTTTAGTTTTGCCATACTTATCTTAAATAAGGCAATTATAATATTACTTTGTAAGACATAGATTAAAAAGTAGATATTGTACGTTTTTCTCACTAATAATTTGTTTTCAGTATTTTGTTGTGGAACGCCACGTCAGGAAGTCAGAATAGTCACTCACTTCCAAGATGGACACCTTTCAGTTATTCTGTCTAGGTTTATTAAAAATAGTAGAAACATATGAGGAATTGTGTAGGAGGAAGGGTAGACGATTGGGCATTGTGTCATCAACCTCATTCCAGCATTTAGGTTCCAATTGTTTATTGCTTTAATCCTTTAACTTAACGTCATATAAAGGTGGCTGCTGTTCGATAGCGGAAATCATATTTTCCGTTTCAAACATTTTGTCACTGTGGAGTACTCTTTTTTTCAGGCGGTTAATGCATTTCGGCAGACCCCATGTGGGGCTCAATCCAGAGCAAGTCTGGCAATACCCACTCAACCACCGCCCTCCCTCCAAGTAAGGAAGTCTCTCCGGCTCCGAACACAGGCACAAGATTGTTTCCGCCTACCTCTCCTGAGGCGACATGTTTCAACACTCCAGTGCCATGCATAACGGACAGAGACACTCCGCATGCATCACTGGGGGGAGCGTCAGCATCATCTAGGGGCCATTCCCTAATGGATGCAAGCAGCAATCTGAAACTCACTTAAATAGAAAATGAAGGCAAACAGGTTTGTATCAATATTGAATGGAGTCGCAGCGTGAAGAAACCTATGGCGGGTCGACCAGGATAGTGGCAGGCCAAGGCCTACTATCTTCCCGGGTATCGAGTCTCCTGCAGATTTCGGCTATATGAAGATAGCCTGAGTTGCGTGCATCCTGAAACAGTTTAGTGGCACATCTTGTAGCAAAAACTTTTAGGTTGGGATACCGGCTGACCCTAGAATGGTAGAGTTCCTCACGTACCATGGCTGATGCGTGAGTCTGCGAAGAGCAGTAGTCTGAAGAGTCTCCAATTTTTCCTGCTGGATTTGCTGGCAAGCGCCCACCAAGCGGTAGACGCGTACATCAGCACTGAGCGAACTATTAACAGAAAAATCGTTAATTTAGTTTTTATTGGCAGAGAGCTACGCCTTGCCAACAAGGGTGAGAGGAAACCCTGAATTTTATTTCCTTCGGAGACCTTGTTCTGTACCTGTCGCCCGAAGTTGAGTCGACTGTCCAGCGTTATGCCGAGGTACTTGGCAGTAGGCTTCCAAAGGATAGCCACCCTGTCAAGCCCCACTGCGGGAGGGATTCTGCGTTTCATTTTACGCCTTTTCCCGAAACAGATGGAATCAGATCTATCCGCATTTATCTAAATGCGCCATTTTTGCAGCCACGGGGCAACGCGTCCATTTGTTTCTGCATGGTCTTTGTTGCGTAAGCTGGATTCATGCTACTACAGTGTAGAAACTCATAATCAGCGTACAGCGAGGGTGTCACACCTGGAATGGTAGCAAAGTCGTTAGTATAAACCAGATAAAGTACTGGTCCCAGGACACTGCCTTGGGGAACACCAGCAAGTATCGGCCGCAGAGTGGAGAGTTCGCCATCTACGAAGGTCTTGAATGATCTGCCTGAGAGGTAGGAGCGGATCAAGTGTACAGCAGCCACCGGTACAGGAGACTCGCTCAACTTGTAGAGGAAGCCTTCGTGTCATACCTTGTCAAACGCCTTGCTGACGTCCAACAATACTGCAACAGAAGACGAGAACTTATTGTGGTTATCAACCACCTGGTTGATAACTCGAACGAGTTGGAGCGTGGTGGAAAGTACCAAACTGCTCTGGTCTGATGTAGTCCTCCAGATAACGCTGCAACCTGGAAAGAAAAAGATGCTCGAATATTTTTGAGATGGTTGGCAGCAGAGATATCGGGCGATAATTGTGCGGAATGGCGATAATTGTGCGGAAAGAGATGGTCCTTCCCAGGCTTCGGAATGAGGATGATATTTGCAGTATTCCACTGGGAAGGGAAGTGACGCAACCTAGGGACAGAATTAAAAAAATTTAGTAAGACCTCCACTAACTGAAAGGCGCAGCAAGCAAGGCTCTGCCGCCAATCCGATCCAGCCCGGAGGCTTTCTTCGGCTTGTCCGCAGAGACAGCGGCCCGCACATCCTTGAGAGTGAAAGGTTCGATGACGTCGTCAGCCTCCGGTGACTCAGCGAAGTAGTCATCTTCGAACTCCTCGATCATATCTGCATGATCCTCATCGCAAACATCGTGGTTTGGTTGAAACTGATCCTCTATAGTGTCAGCGAACGTCTCGACCTTTTATAGGGCAGAATATTCTAGGCCACGCTGCCCATGTAGGGGCCGTATGGAGCGCTTCTCACTAAGGAGTACCTTGGCCACTTTCCAAGCACTACCGTCTTGCAACTCCAGAGTATGCAGATATGAGTTCCATGACTCAGACCTGAACACGGTTATTCTGCCGGTTGAAGAGATTCTTTGATGCCGGAGAACGAGTGAACTGCCAATGGGCTCGAAGTCTTTGCCTCTTGGCAATTTCCTTCCGAAATTTGGAGGGAAGGGTTTCCCGCGACGGCTCTTGGGAAGCAGCGATGGAAGCGTCTGAAACAGAAAGTGTTAGAAGGTTGTGTAACGAACTGACCTGTTGGTTGCGCAGGATGCTTTAGGCGTTCCGCAATTAGTTCGTTAAAATGGTCCCAATCGACCCTGACACGTACAGTGTTGGGCGGTAAGCTCGAAGTAGGTCCGGCAGCGACAGTAACCAGAAGCGGGCAATGATCTGACGAGAGATCCTGGGTAGCACGAACAACTATGGGAAAAGGAAAATTTTTGGTTAAAACTATATCGAGCACATCAGCAAGCCCATGGGCCGGGTAATGAATAGGCTCCACAGGTGACAGGACCTCAGCACTAGGCTGAGAATCAATGAAACGACAAAGAACCTTACCCCTGATGTTGGTCCTCCGTGACCACGAGTTGTGTTTTGCGTTGAAATCACCTGCAACAAAGACATGTTCGGCACATTGAAATAGAATGTCGTGAAGTACTTAAAACTTACTTTTGAATTAAAAAAAAAATAACCACTAGAACCAGGACGAAGTTTATACTTCTGACTACTCTGACCTATATGGTCGCTGCTCTGCGAGTGTGCATTGGCAGCGCTCCGAATAACTTGGTTCGGCGTTGATAGCTCCGCGTATAATGCAACAGTCCGGCAATGCTCAACTCCCGGTTGACGGATTCGCAAGAATTGATAGTGCTCGTATAACTTGGACCACGGATGTTCCGTTAACCAAATAAACCAACGTTAACGCGACGTTGAAAACGAGGCGCTAACAGCGTTATAGTATAACACGGGCCTTAAATGGCAAAAAGAATGTGGAGCGGGTGAATGAGTCATCCTCCTTCAGCTCCTTCACGCCCCACGCCTTACAACAACCGTGCGTGCCACATCCACCACTACATCCGTTAGAACAGCACATCAGTCCATTGTCCGCAAGTTGACATTGGGACGGACAAATAACGACTGAATACTGTGTTTAATGCAGGCTATGCTAATATCTTATCTTCTAAAGCGAGAGATAATTGTCTGTCTGCTAAATGGATCTGGAATCTCCGTCTAAGGATTTTTGATTTTATATGGGGCTTTTAGCCACGAGAAATTGATTGGAAATGGTCACCAGTCTGGGAAAATTCGTTTTCTACGTCTTTTTATTAAATTAAAAAGTGAAATTTGTCCATTTTAAACAATACAAAGCACAGCTGATGCAAATGTTTTCAATGTCATTACAATAATCATCTGTTTTCTTTTAAACGAAGCACAGCTGATGCAAATTTAGGTAATTTTCGTCCTATCTCTATGCTCAGCGTGTTTTCCAAAATAATTGAAAAAATTGTAAAAGATCAATTAGTGTCATACTTAAATGCTAATAATCTCTTGTCTGCGTGCCAGTATGGATTTAGAAGGGACACCAATATTTCAAATGCTTTATTTGATTTAAATAGAAATATTAATGAGGGGATCAATGGTAATAGGAAAAGTATTATAGTTTTCTTGGATTTAGCTAAAGCATTCGATTCGGTAGATAGACAAATATTGCTCAATAAATTGGACTTAATCGGGGTTCGTGGTAATGCGTACTTGTGGTTCGAAAGTTATTTGTCCAACAGGAAACAAATGGTGTCAGTGTGTGAAGTAAATAGTGAACCTCAGCCAGTGGAATATGGCGTCATTCAGGGGTTGACGTTAGGACCCATTCTTTTTTAATTTATATAAATAATTTGTCTAAAATCAATATAGACGGGAAATTTTACCTATTTGCGGACGATACGGCTATTTTATTCGAAGGTAATAGTTGGGAAGAAGTACACGGGAAGGTTTTAAGGGATTTGTCGGTAGTGAAAAAGTGGTTTGATCAAAATTGTTTAACACTTAACATATCTAAAACAAAGTTCCTTCCTATAGCCCTTAGGTCGAATAGTGATTGTCCCTACGAAAGCATTAAGTTGCATTCGTGTGGGAATTACTTAAGTAAGTACTGTGCCTGTAGAGACATTGATAGAGTTGACACTTACAAATACTTAGGTGTCCTGTTTGATAAACGTTTAAATTGGTCTGCTCATGTTGACTACTGTATTTGAGTCGAAAAATTAGAAAGTTAATTTACGTTTTTAAAAATTTAAATGAAATATTATATTTTTGTGAAATAAGACAGTTGTACTTTGCATATTGTCAATCTTTGCTTTTGGGGGGGATAATAGTGTAAATCCATTCTGGCCCCTTTAGATGTTGTTCAGAGATCAGTTATGAAAATGGCGCTGCGTAAACCAAAACGACACCCATCTGAAGAGCTGTTTAACCTTTTTAACGTATTTAATATCAGATAACTTTTTATAAAAACTCTCTTAACTTTTTTTTTTTGCATAAGAATTCAAATTCCATTTTGTCCTTTTTGAACCATTCACATTTTACACGGCATTCTCAAACAGTGGGTATAAGGACAGATAGGCTTTATAAATCTGTATCCACCACAAATTCGTACTATGTATCACAGATCCTTTTTCGTAATATTCCAAGAAACTTGAGATTATTTAGTAATTATGAAATTAAGGTTTATAAAAGGCAAATTACTTTATGGTTGCGGGAAGTAGGAAGAGACTATTGTGAGTCCGCAATTTCATCGGAGTACGCATAGTGTTTTGTTTACATGGATATTTTGTGGTGTCACTGAAATGACGTTGTTGTTCTGATGCTGATCTTATTTATTATTTTTTAAACTAAACAAATTTAGTTTTTTCTTTTTTTCTCTCTTTCATTATCATAAATTACATTTTATGTTGTGCACGACTCGTGTCCACGCACAGGCCTCGTGCCTATGTGGGCACTATTCCATAGTATTATATTTGTTGTAACTTTGTATTTGTGAAATTTGTTATATGGAAATAAAAAAAAAAAAAAAAAAATTAAAAAAAAATTAAAAATGTTTTCAATGCCATTACAATAATCATCTGTTTTCTTTTAAACTGTATTTTATTAGAGGTAAGCCTAATGTATCTATTTATAGTTACCATGGCAACGAATACTTCTGCTAAATAAACATACCCTTTATTTAGTTGTTTAATGTTATAGGCCTAACCTAAACGATGTTCACGGAAATTTGCAATAATAGTTACTGACGTGAGCGAACTAGGCCCTGCTTATAATCGAGCTTTAGCTCGGTCTCCTGGTACTACAAACTAACTAAGGAACACAACACTATTACAATAGACCGATTGTCATAGTAGCAGTTGCGTTTATAAAAACTCTCTATTAATATTTTATAATTCATCTGGCAAACTGAAATTTATGTTTGTGCGGGGTCCGGTGCGGCTGCAGTGGTCGCACCTGCCTAAATATTAAATTGCTATGTTAAATTGTAACAGGAGATTATATATATTAAATTGTTAACGGGTTAGTTAATTGGAGGATGAGGTATCTAATAAAAACCGATTTAATTGATCTAAAGGTATAGATATTATAGGTTTAGGAACGTCAACTTGGCCAATACCTAAACTTTTAACTCCATGCTGCTGATGAATTACTAGAATTGAATAATTCATGGGAATATCTTATTTTATAATTCCTAATTCCCTATTTGAATCTATTATATAAAACAACTGTACTGTCACTTATCATTTAAATCATTAGATTTATTTGATTTACCATCACGAAGGTTCATAAACTGCCGTATATGACACGAAATCCAAGGCGTTGGATGTCTAATCGTAGCTTTTTTTAAAATTGGGGTTTGTTACTAAAGAGAAACTTATTAAATATTTCAACCAATAATTTTTGAGAAGGAAACGGGAAATTTTTAAATCAAACATGTAAATTAATTTATTATCCTAAATTCTTTTAAAAATGTTTTATTTTATAAAAAATGTATCATCTGAAGAAATCGCCTGCCCTAATGGAGGATTTTAATGGTATTATACGAACATTTCATTTATTTCTAACATTGGTTTTGTAAAATTACTAATGAAATTAAATTATTTGTAATAATCAGAATTTAAAAAATGTTAGAAAGAAAATAGAGTTTAATATACTTTTATAGGACCAAATTATAATTTTGAAGCTAGTGAATATAATTCACTGTTTTAAAATTGTGTGAAATTTGTTGAACAATAAAAAAAAAGGTTGAAAATGACTTTATGTGTTATCAAAATCCAGTTGGCCATTAAAACAAATTCAGTTTATATATAAGTCTTGAAAAACTTTGTTGAATTTGTATAAGAAATTTTGATATACACAGGTAGTTGTCAGGTTTAAATTTAAAAAACTGAGATTATCTTGGCGTCTTACCTGAAATAAATAAATCTCACTATTCAATTACAATAATATAACTATCGTAAAAATCAAAACAATTTTTCCATGCCAGTCTATCAGCAAAGAATTCTTTAAAATAGATTGACAAGATAAAATTTGGTAAAATACTTACGAAAAGGGGAAACTGAAAGTTTGTATATTACACAAGTGCGTAACGGCTCACTAAACTTTAATAGCGTGTTATTACGGAAGTACATTAAACCTTAATGGCGCCCTCGTGTCCTATTTCAAGTTTAGCAGAAAGTTATTGCTTGATTCCCAACTAGGTCATAATTTTAATATTTTAAATTAACATAATACTAAGCTATGTTGTTTTATATTTTTACCCATATTTGCACATGTCAAATAATGCTAATTTAATTAATCTTATAAAAACTCTCTTCATTAAAATATATAGTTTGTTATTTTCCAACTATCTTTTGCATTCAAATGAAATTGAGTTGAAATCAGAAAAAGTACACTCTTTAACCTATATTTGAGAAGGTACTAATTTGCGGATACAATTCAGACAAAAGTTCAGCTTTTTTGGTGGCAATACTCTGTTTCATATATCGTAAAAAGTTGAAAACGTCGTCAAGTAGAGGCAATGACTACATATCAATAAGAAGAAAAGAGCCCATGTCCTAAATTCAGACCTGGGAAGCAGGTATAAAAGTGTTTGCGCCATCGGCCGCTAGGATCGACGGTCACGGTCACATGACAGTCGGACCGCTCTGTCTCTTTCCTTGTCCAACACTCGGCCAAACGCGCAGTAAAAGCTCCTAGCGACAGATGTCACAAACTCACTTCTATACCCACTTTCCTAGTCTGAATCCTACCCATTTAAACTGTTCGTCTTATTGATATGTAGTCATTGGTAGAGGTTAACATGTTTGTAAGCCTTTCTACATTACGATAAGAGGATCACTCGTCAGTCTGTCGCAGATAAACGTTAAAACGTAAAATTCGACAGGTTTAAAGCATGATAAGCCTCTTATAATAATCGAAGGATAAAATCCTTCTATGAATTTTGAAAGGCAAATGATTGGTAAAAGATCTTTACACTTTATCGCTTAGCTAATAAATCCTTAGCTAAGCATTTTAATTGATGTAATTTTAATTAATGCCAGCCGTCATTTTAAAATTATATATGTAAAAATGTAAATTAGATTTACGAAGAAAATTTAATTGAAAAATAAAATGTTTGTACAATCTTAACATGGCCTCACACAATACCTTCATTTAAAATGAAAAAAGCTTTATTTAGCACGAATAGAAAAGACACTTAATTAATCGGATGTTGATAAAAAAAGATAAATTCAACCAGTATTATTAGTAAGATAATTATTTCATTTCATATGTTATCTACATGTAAAAATGGGTAAACTTATTACAGGCGTTTGCTACTTATTTAATCCTAAAACACTGTTCCTTAAAAAAAAGACATTTAGATTGAATTAAAATCTTACAGCACGTGCATAACAATTACCCAGACCAAAGACGATCTTCTAACAAAAATATAATACATTATTTATTATTATTACATCTTTATTAATTTTGTATTCATTGTTATTATTTTGTTAGTTTAAAATTTTATTTAATTACTTGTAATGCAGAAATTACTGTCTGGAGGTGAACATTGTAAGAGCACAATATTGTTGGATTTAACATATTTCTACAGTTTTAATTTATGTACTGCTTCTATACCATCGGGGAATATTCGATGTATTTCGTTTTAAATCGTATTCATTTTAACAATAAAACAAACACAAGCGTTAAAAATAGTATCAAAATGTGTTAAAAATAGTTTATATAATGTTTAACATTACTACTTTACACATAGATTAATTGTGTTGAGGATCTACAAATAATAAATAAAATCTACACATCATAAACTAACTTGCTCTATGAGTTAAAATAATCATGTGCGGGTTAGGGTATCGCTAAACAAACAATAATTTTGTTGATAAAAACAATAACTGACAATGAAGAAGAAATTCAATTTGCAGTTAGAAAATCAGAGGTACATCAGAAAAATACATTTATAAGAGTAAAATTAACAATTTTTGATAACCAACAATATTATATTAGCCAGTTTATTTAACAACAACAATTGTTTGTTTCTTTTGACTTTGTTAAGTACCTGCCATATTTGCTATCAGAGTCTTGTCTTCCACATTTAACAAATTGTTAAATTTTGTTATAATATTCATAATACTCTAATACTTAAAATAAATTCTGTTCCAATCCATTTACCATAAAGTACATTTCATGTACTTGAGTCCTGGTTTCTAGCCGGAAATCATTTTTCTTTAAACTTCAGTATATCAGTATTTAGTATTTCTTTCTACACAAACAATAACAACCGTTTATCACACACCATTCTAAAAGTAGTCTACTATTTTTGAAAACTAAAAATAAGGTTGAAATTATTATATCTGCTAGGATTCATGAAATAAGTTTTAGTAAAATTTTCTGTCAATCCTAACGTAACACTTTCACTTAAATTTAAGTGAAAGTGGTACGTTATGATTGCCAGAAAATTGTACTAAAACTTAAAAATAAGGTATTTATAATAATAAAATTTGTTACAAATCAATTTTCTTGCTTTCAGTATTTCTAAGTATATAAACAAAAACGAGTTGTAATTTTCTTCAGCCTATCGCCTTACGAAGAAACTATTAAACGCAATAAGATTTGCATTTACAACGTTCGATTATATGTAAAATAATCTTCTATAGTTTTGTGAGTTAATTTGGATTTAATTATTAGTAATAAATATTGTTAGACTTTCGACTACGATATTCAACTATAACCAAATACAAATAATAATTTAACCAAGCAAAGAAATTGTATTAATTTTTAACCATGCAATAAATGAATGCTACTTACAGATAACCATTTAACTTTACAATTTAATGAGCACGAAGAAGTGATGTATACCGGGCCAATTAGAGGACCCCGTGCGCAAAATAAGTTTCCCAGGCCCCATTTGAAACGGTTTAAGATAAAGTCAAACTTGAAATAAAAAAAAAAAAAAAATATATATTTTTGAAAGACCTTTTCAATGATGTGATTTACGACTAACGTTATTATTTGGAGTTTTAATGTTTTTTTCTTCAAAATAGAATGTATTTTTAAAATTTGAAAATTTTTTAGTAAGGGAACTTAAGCACCTTTTTGGAAAGGGTATCTTCTCATGAGTCTAGGGTAAACATTTGATTTATGTTGGCTATGTTATGTGGTAACAATAAAACTATCTGCAAAACACTACTTTTTTTTGAAACATCCCATTAAATACGCAGTAAGTTAAGTTAAAACTTTTTTTCAAAAATGATCAATGAACAGAGACCATTAAAATGGGGTATCACTCGACCTTACCTTTATATTTGAAAACTTTCCAAAAACGACCCTCACCCCCCAAAAATGCACTTTTGGGGAAGTTTTGAGAATTGCAAACTAATATTATTACGAATTCTCTAGGGTGGAAAATAGGGGAGTTTAGGCTAAAACGAAGACTGTAAATAGCTCATTTGGTTCAAACGCTATACATTGCGCTTGGGTGGTCTGATTCATCCTGTATATTACAACTGAGGGCTTACATTTGGATTATGAATTTTAATTTAATATTAGCTATCAAAACTAAATCAAATGTTTGAATAAAACACTGTCATTCTATGAATATGTTTTATACAAAAGTTCTAAAAAATACTTATATGTTTTTACACGTTTCAACAACAATGTCACCATCCTTAGAAACACTTTTGCTACAAAGTTAGCTATAGTTTGTTAGTTGTAAATCAATACTCTTTCATTTTCATAAATTTTATAGCCACCGGACCACATGCTTATATATAAGAAATTTGTACTTGCAGTACACAGTCTCGTAGTCTATATTAGGCCCGGTACACACTTGCTGCCAATGGACGCGGGACGCTGCATCCATTAAATTTGCGTCCATCTGTGCCTTATCTGCGTCCTATCTGCGTCCCATCGGCGTCCTATCTACGTCCGTTCGGCGTCCCACGTTTATAAGCCACATCAACTCTTTCATTTGCCACCAACCGAGATGGATCGTACACAAGCTCAAAAATATTAAAAAAGAAAGTTGTTTTTCATACTTAGTGTACAAATACGTAAATCGTGAAAGTGCAAGTACTGGATTCATCCATACAACAGCGAGAGGTGCTTGAAGGATGCTTTTAATGTATGTTTGATTTATCTAAGAGAAGATGATGACAAGTTTTTTAATTATTTTCGAATGTCAATTCGATCCTTTGACGAATCGACGAATTGGCCGATCGAATCAGCGACGCATTACAAGGAAAAGAAACCTGCATGAGATCTCCCGTACCTCCCTTGGAGATGCTGGCAGTGATATTTCGTAAAATACTTTAATTTCATATTTAGAACATATTTATTTTTTTTCATTATTTTTTAAATTTACATGAACCCATCAGTACTTTGCTATAACTCTCTGTTAATTTTTATATAAATAATGTTATATTTAAATGTACAATAATTAAAAGTAAGAAAAGTATAAAATGATTTAAAGTTAAAAAGTTTAATAATGTTTAAAAAAATTAGTTTAAGGGGGCGCTTACCCTGCGCCATATTGACTCTGATTCCCATAAGAGCAATGCTACAGAATAAGTCATTTTTTTCCGTTAATTCGTGGAATAAATTTAAAATTTTGGTTTCATTTTGAAGTACTATCATATGCGGATGTTGATTGCCGAATACATTTTCAAAACCCGTGTTATTGTTTTCATAAACGTATGATATAAATAGTAAAAAATAGTAAACTTTATTAATTTTTTACTCAGTTGCAAAAAGAAATATCGCAAAAACCCTTAGCAATCAACACTCACAATCTATTTTACTTTAAGAAAAAAAATACAGCTTTCGTTTTTTGCCAAAAACAACAGAAAAATATGCTTAATAGTGAAGGTATGTTTTGGTTATTTAACATTGAAATTGGTACCCAACTTCGCCGTTTTGAATGTAGAGAGCCGAGCCTTAAAGTTTAAAAGTAAAAACTATAAAAAGTTTAAAGATCATGGAGATTTAAAAAAAAGTCGTCAGACATAGCATGGATGCAGATAGGACGCGGCTGCAAGTGAGTACTGCTCTATAGCAAGTTGGGTACTGCTAGGTATCGGGGGTAGGGAAAAGTGACGCGCGTCCCACAGAAACCTGCGTCCATCTCAATGGCTATCGCAAGGGACGCTAGGATTAGATTGGTATCGGCGTCCCGTGTGTAACGCACCATCAGTTCCTATGTACTTCTTCCTATCCGATTGAAAGGGACGCAGCGTCCCGCGTCCATTTGCAGCAAGTGTGTACCGGGCCTAAAGGTCGTCACACAAGTTTAAAACCATTAAAAAACACATATGTACATGTTATTAACGTTTGTGTGATTGAGCGATTTGACTGTTTCTGTACGGCCTGATGGTGAAAACATAGTGTTTTTGAAATCACGGTAACCTTTACAAGGTGAGTAATTAGACCACGAGATAGTGAAATGCAAGTACACATTTCTTATATATACTCTTTTATTATTGAAATAACTCTTTTCCTCTTTTAAATTGTATTGAGCTTTGCCTGAGTTAAAAATGAGGACGCGTAGCAAAAAAGATAAACTAATTTGCATCTTGAAAACATTGTTTAAAACAGAGTGAAAGAAAAAACTGCTGGAGCAAATTCTTCAGCTGAAATGAAACAGTAAAAATAAAAGTTTTATGTTCACGGTTAACTGTGCAGAATTTAAATAATCACAGACAAATACATCAAGTTAAATTCAATCGAAACGAAAACAACGTTTAAAATATAAACTCAGTCTGGAAAAAGATTTAGCATCTACATACTAACACATTATGCTACGGGGTAATCATGTCGTAGTTTCCATTACATGTTTACTAAAACCGTATATTTACATATGTTTATACTTGTAGAAGTTTCAGTAGTAAACTTGCTTTTGTACGAGACTACCCGAATTCTAGCAGCATTATCAATGAACGTTTGTTTACTCTATAGAAAATATACACAAGAAAATCTAATTGGCAATTTAACGAAAGTGTCAATAGTAAAGGTTCGCTTTCATTAGTTCGTTAAGCGTAAAGACTGTTTAATGATAGAATAACGACAAATTAAAATAATGAATTTATACATTTAATAATAAGTCGTTATAGTTTGGTTGCTTTACGAAATTACTTTATTTCAATTAGTTGAAAGTTAATACTTTGTGATACCTTTTGATTTGTCTAAATGTGCCTCTTGGTTTTGCGAGATTTGTGATAGAAAATATTTTAATGTTTTAAACAAATTGTGAAGGTAAAATAAATATATATTTACTAAATTTGAAATTGGGTTATGCTTTTGAATGTCGTAATTTTGTTTGCAACACGTCAAATTGAGTTTAAACTCACTAATTTGTTTAAACTTTATTTCAAAATAAAAGCAATTTAAATTTAACATTTGTACAATACTTTAGAACCAAATTGTTTAGTGAACAAATAATCTTATGATTGTGATTATGTGTAATGAAAAACATTACGAATTCCTCATAATATTTATGCTAAAGTTGCATTAAATACTAAGTTTATGTATAAACATACGCTACGTTGTTGGTATTTGTATATATATTTGTTTTTGATATATATATATTACTGATACAACAATTAAAAATATAATTTGTTTGTTAAAACATTATAATTTGTTTGTTATAAGACATAAGCCCCTACTCTCCTGTAATAGGCCTATATCATCAATTAGCCATACTTAAAACTTAACAGTAAAATGACAACAGTATAGTGTTAACTAACAGTCTATTATATTTGTGTGAACTGTATTCATAAATATATAACACAAATTCTGCCTAGGAAATCATGTTGGCCAACTTTATTTTAATTCATTAAAATCTAAAATCTGAGTTAGTTTATGAGAAAACAGTATAGACTGTGATGTTTAATGAAGTTTAGTTTAAAAGATGCGCAAACAAACTCTTCAAGAGTTTGTTTTTATTGATGAGCGGTAAATAAATTTTATGAGGCTTCTTTGTTATCGTACTTAATGCATTTCGTGGGTTTTATTGGGGGCGGTAAAAAAAATAAGATAATAATAATCCTTCATCCAATTGTTTTGATAGTTACACCATCTGATAGGGAATCAAAAGAACTACAAGAAAGAGGTCTTGAAATGTTTTTGTTAAATGTACGGTTTTTGAGTAATTTAGGTTTGAAATTTTCAAACATCTGCCATTTTGAAGCGGCATAATTAGATATAATCGATTATTTTATTTGAGATAGATCATTTTTAGGTTAAACTTCATGCAAAGTTTGAAATCAATAAGTCAAACTGTTCTCTAGATATGAATTATTTTGTAAAAAAAACAAGATGACGGATACCTTTAAAACGAAACGTTTTCGGACCTATTTATATGCACTTTTTTTTCTTACTTTTAGCTATAGAATGAGCTACCGAGACATTGCTGCATAATTCTGAAACACTCTATATATCAATGACTTTTAACTCTTTTTTGGTTATATATAACATACGTAAGAAATATTTATTATATTTAACTAAACAAAGTTATAAAAAATACATTTTTTTATTAAGGAAATCATATATATATTATATAATGTATCATGTCGTTGATCTTGCAGTTACAAATACGCGTAGCTATGATTGGTAATGGTATGAAAATCTAATAAAATAAAATCTTTGAACTAACACTCCCATCACATCTTCTTCTCGTAACACGTCGGTGTATTTAAATTTATTTTAAATACACAAATTATGATGTATTTAATAATTAATACACAAATTTAATTAAAATTATTTTTTTTATTCTGAAGTTTGTTTCATTGCTTTACAAATCTGTATAAGTGTTTTTATTATAAAATTATGTTTATAAATAAAAAAGGAAAATAAAACACAGCGGTAAATTTGAAAGCGACACACACTGCAGTAATATAAATATTTATGAGAAAAATATCGAATGAAACTAATTTAGTTGGAATTTTCTTAATATACATTTAGTTTATAATTACAAAAATAATAAGAATTTAGGTTTTACTGTTACAAGAGTGATTCAAGTTTCTTCAAATAATACTTTCTGTTAAGTTTTGTATATCAAATTTAAAAAAAATAGTGCAAGTACATTTTAATAGCTACTATTTTTAGCCTAATATTTTTCATATTTATAATTTAAATAAACTAAAATTTTAAATGTTTAAAAATTTTCAAACACAAGTTCGTGAAGCTTCTTTAAGCTTTATTAAAGGCGTCTGGGTATAGGCTCAACTGCTCCCATATGCTTCAATTAATACTCGATAAGAAATTATTTTACTAAAAATCATCATAATCATCTATTTTAATTTACTTTAGATGAATATTTTGCATAAAGTTTAAACATATCTTCTTAAAAGTAATTTTGAGTATTAGGTATAATGTAAAGGTTTAACGTTTGTTCAAATGACGTTTGCACAATGATTGCAACGTATGTTTACGACATAAAAAAGAAAGTAATAAGTTAACAGAAAATCTATCCCAAATATGTTTTGTTTTTCAATCAGGAGAGTTTCGAAATGAATGCGTACACATTTGCCATTATGTTTGTTCAAGTATTACTCGTAGATTTTAAAGAAATTCTTTTTATTATTCAAACAATAACTAACACAAAGTAGGCTACATGCATTGAAATTATTCATCTTACATAACCTGAAACACATAATCGGCAATAAAACTGAATTCTATTATAGCAAAAGACATTTAGGGATAACTTTGGCGTCTATAAACTGGATTCAATCAGTGAAAACCTTAGCAAAATGTACCCACGAGTACAATTTATTTATATTAAAATCCTTTTTATGTGAAAAGGACTTCTATTGTTATTCAATCTTATCGTAAGCCGTCGAATTGCATTACATAACAGTCTACTTTTTTATTACTTACTTTTATAAAATATTTATACGACACTTAAATTAAGTTTTAATAATTAAACTAAGTTTTATGATTAATGTTTAAATTCGTTCTATTGTTCATAGAAAGTCATAATATATATTAGAAGAATTTATAATATTTATTGTCCAGAGCTAATCTTAAACGAAGGTAATGAAGAAGAAATATTAAAAGTAAATTTGATTAATTAATGGAGACACCAACTTCTAAGTTGTTAATCAAATTCTGAGAATGCATAGTAACAAGTAGGTAAAGTATAAGCCCCAATGAAGCAGGAAATGAGAAAAACTGAAATTAACGTTTAGAGAGAAATGAAGGAAAAGGCAGACTGAAAGAAAACAAAGGTCAAGATTATAATGAGGTGGAATTAGCACAACTCCCCTCCCCTAGGGATTAAATGATATAAGAAAGTCAAGTCGTGCCTTGCTTTATTGTATTTACATGTATATATAGCAAAAGGTTATAAGATATTTGAATAAATTAAAATTAAAGTAAAAAGATACTAACATTACCTCGTCATACTAACATTAATTAGGTGTTTAATCATGTTTTTTGCAGCTTGAATTTGTTTCGATTATTATAGAAGAAAAACCTTTTGTGATAAATTAAATTCATGTCTGTATACTGTGAACTATATTCACGATAAAAATAACTATAACTATGTATTGTTTACAAAACGAAGCGGAATTGTGAACATTTTACGAACAGAGAAATTCAGTTTTGAGATATAACGGGTCATTAAATCTACCGGATCCGGAACATGAGAACTCTATGATTGTAAAATAAAATGTACTCAAAAGTGTGCCCATTTATAATTAGTGTAGGTTTATAAATAATTTCTACACTAATTTTTTTTGGTTTATAGACCAATCGTATACTTAAGTAGTCTACAATAAAGAACCAAAGGAATACAATAGAGATAGAGTTTCATAGAGATTATTGTTGTGAATCAAATCTTGAAATGTAATAACTGTAGAAAGAATAATAGATTACATTTATTTTCAAGATAAATAATTTGTTTTTTACAACCTAAGTTTAAGAAGAAAACAATATACATAAATGTAATAGTATAATATTCGTATAATATTATATGGGTTCAACAATAAACCCATAAATAACTTAACTAAACAAAACATATTTAAGCTAAATAAATATAAATTTAAAAAATATATAACTCGGAAATGTTACATATATATACCATTGCAGAAACGTAATGTATTCCTTACAAAACAAAAATGTATTAAAAATGTGTACATGCCAACACCGTTGGAACCTTCTTCACACTAATCATGTTATGTTTTCTTTATAATAAAGATGTAGGATTAATAATAACTCCAAAGCTAAGATGGTAAATAATGTTAAATGTTCAAATAAAATTATTTCGTATATTTTATAACAGCAGTTATAATAAAGGACAAAAGAACGAACAAGTCTCTGTTCTACATAGTAAAAACCTAACCTAAATGTTAGAAATGCAAATAGTTGCTTCAAAGTTTGAAATCAGCTGTTAATGGAACTATTAGAGTAAACAGCTGTTTTAACTGTTGTTTTATTCAGTTGGTTGCTATAGTAATGAATGTAAATACATTCAACAATATGTGTTGGTTCATCAGACCTAACCTAAGAATTTTTATCGACTAAATTTACAAATACTAAAATAAAAATAGTTTTTTTATCAAAATGAATTATAGCTCAGGGTTCGTGTAGCTTTTTATTAGTAAAACAATTTTTTTTATTCGGTTCAGTAGTTCCAGAGATTACCCCGTGTACACACAAAGAAGAAGAAAAAAACTAATTTTACCTCTTTATAATATTAGTACAGATAAATATTTATTTAGTTTAGACAACATTCAATTTCCAAACTATATTAATTTATTGTATACTTAATCTATACACATTTTACATAAGATAGTAATTTCACCCTGTATAATTATTGGTCTGAATCACATTACTTTGAGTGTGTAAATGCGGAATCGAAATGGCACAACTTGGGAGAACCAGCCACCCTTTTGCATGCCTCGCGGCACGTCTTTGATGTTCGGTGAGCGGTGCGAACGACTATAAGGGATCGATGATTCAGAGTCGAGGCGACCGAAAAGTTTAAAAAAAAGGATCCTTAAACTTTTATATTATTAACTCTTCGGCATGATCATTATTGTAATCAAAATAATATCAAACATGATATAATTTGGACCACATTTAGTGATTATTAGTCTATCAAATAACTCATTTAATTTCACGATTAATTAATTACAAAATAAATATGAGAGTACAACACGGATTATACATACAAACAATGGTTGTACACTGACAAACGCGTCACAAATACAAAGTCGAAAGGCGTCCTATAAGAGGAAAATATTTAAACGTAGGTGTACTTAAACGCCGGCCTCACGGCGATTTAGCAGGTTGACCCAGTACCTCTCGCGAACTGTGAAAACTAAAAAGTGGCTGGTCGCTTTGACGTTGACATTGTGATGTTGTTTAGTTTTATGACGTTTGAGTGCCGTTAGAATAATTCATTAACAATCGTCTGTGTTGTGTGTTGTGTTCTCGTGATAAGCTTGCTTGTGTTAAATTGCTTTTGTATAAGAAAAGTAATTTTTTTATATACATAAAATGTGTTTAGGTTTACAGTCTTTTACCGAGGATTTAAATTTCTGATAAAGGCTATTGACTAAATTGTAGACATTTTGTCAAGTTTTTGCTTAAAATAGTATGTGTCTCTAAAATTTGCTAGGTGCCACACAAATATGTGCGTACAAAAATAGTTACATATATATATATACATGAGTACTTTTCTTATACAAGTAAACATATTATCTGCACCATTAAAACTCACCAAAGTTACATAAAGTAGGGGTTTTAGTAGGGGTTTTAGGGTGAAAATATCAAAATTTTCCAGATGTCCCTTTCCGTCCCTTTGGTCAGTAAACTCCTGTTTAAGAATCGGTAGTTTTAAAAAATTATGTTTTATAGACTCACAATCTGATTTTACATTGTTATCCTCAGAACAATGTCTTTGCTCCCATGTTTGCTGTTAAATACAATATTTATCCCATACAATCTGGCTGTCTTTGTCGTTCAGTAATTTTTTGATGGTTTTTACATGGAGATATACAACGAATAACAATGGAATACTAGAGGCAAGCAGTTTGTTCATGAAAATCTCTCTTTATGTACAAAATAAGAAACCATTATAAAATTTAATCATAATTAATGACGTTTATGAACCAGAAACATTTTGCCTAAATTAGTGTTATAAACATGCCTATCTAAAGCCATATAAACCATAATACACTTTTCGTATTTCCAAAATTGTTGATACTTTAAGCCTCTTCGTTGAGTATTCATTTTATTAATACTTATTATATATTTTGTCTTAATATTTTTTACTGTAATGAATTTGAAATGTTTATAAACTTGTACAAATATGCTAGTAACACATACGTGACAAATTGGGTTTTAACGAACAATTCAAGAAGTTTTGTTGTAAATTCTTGTATGTTCCTTATAAAATATTTGTTAAAATATTTGGTATAAAAACAATACCAGGATGTAAGTTAGCAATAAATCAGGATTTCAATAAGCCAACCCATCTATTGTTTCTCGAATTGAATTGTTTTGCCTTTCAGTTACCTTGGGGAGTTCTTTTATATCAATACATGACTTCAAGTTAGATTTGCGTGGTAAAATTATATATTTCCATCTGAAAACGGATGTTTTGTTTCGATACGGACAGCAGAATTCAGGTTTAAAATTGTTTCGTATGTATTATTTAGAGAAGTACTATGTTTGTAAATATTGTCGGATTTAAATTAATTTATGACACAAATACAAAGATTTTTGTGTTTTACAACAGATTGCAGAAAGGCTATTAAAAATGAAATTCTTTGCTTTTGAATCTCCAAAAAATGCTTAGATTGAACAGAAACTAGAAGGACTTCGTGTCAGCTTGTTTATTGGCTGTTTTATAAAATGCTAAACATTATTTTACAGTAAATGGTCTTCATTGCTCTCTTGTCTAATGTTTGGTTAAGAGAGAAACTGTCTCTCTAGCTTTTACATATAAATCCAAAAGTTTGTAGTAAATATTAAACTTTAACGTATTTCCGATTTTAAAGAACATAAATATACTCATAAAGAAATTGCATTAAATTTCAAAACAAATATTAGCTTCAATTTGTTTTTATTTCACTATATAACTCTTGACTTACTATTTTAAATATAATGTTTTCACGCTTATAGAAATGCACAATGAAACTTGCATGAACAGAAATGGCATAACCCAACAATTTGTGTTGATTAAAGAACTTGTATGAGACTTTTTTTGAAAGTATTTAGTATGTATGCATTTTAATGTTTTAATTTAGGCCTACTTATGCGGCTATACATTTTATGAGTTAATTACATGGGTAAACTCAACAAAACATTTATGGTAAACTGTGAATGTCATATTTGATGAAAGTGGAGAAGAAACCTTCTACAAGGTAAAACTGTATAATTACTGAATAACCGAAACAAGGAAACAATAGTTTTCAAGGAAACGACTTTTCATAGGTTTTCGAAGAAGGAAAGTTCAAATTATATTAAATTGAAACCTATCAACTTATAAATTATTTATCACATAACTTATTCTCTGTTTGAAGTTATCATTTATTAATTCCGGATGTTCAACTTTATTATTAGTTATTCGAACATTTACCATCAATTGTATGTTGCAAAAAATATTTGTTATATATCTCAAAAACCATACCACCTAGGAACTTGAAATTTGGTACACATATTGCTCATAGGCACTAGAGGCGCAATAAGAAAGCATTTTAAAATATTTTTGACCTTTAGGGGTTGAAACAACCACTAAAACAATACATATTGTTTGTTATATATCTCAAAAACATTACCTCCTAGATACGTGAAATTTGGTACACGTATTTGTCATAGGGGCAAGAGGCGTACTAAGAACGCTTTTTTTTTAATTTTATGTCTGTAAGGGTTGAAACAACCCCCAAAACAATAAATATTGTTTGTTATATATCTAAAAAACCCTATATTCTAGGAACGTGAAATTTGGTACCCATATTTTTCATATTAGCTAAAGGCAAACTAAGTAAGGATTTTAAAATATTTGGCCTTAAAGGGTTGAAACAACAAATAAAAAATAAATATTGTATGTTATAATTTCCTTAAAGTTAGAAAACAAAAATTGTGTACGTTTTTTCTTACACGATAGATATAAAAAGTAAATCAGTTTTACATTTTGTAACTTTCTGATAAGGGGTGAAAATGTAGTAACAAGCCCTAAAATTGTAAATATTAATTGAATACCGCCTAGGAACTTGACATTTTTTACACATATTGCTCAATATGGGCTAGAGGCGAACTAAGAAAGGATTTTAAAATATTTTGCCTTTAAGGGTTGAAACAACCCCTAAAACAATAAACATCGTTTGTTATACTTTCCTTAAAGCAAAAAAGCTGAAATTTTGTACATTTATTTCTTACAAGATGCATATAAAAAATTAAACAAGTTTACATTTTATCACGTTCTGCTAAGGGGTGAACATTTAGTAACAACCCCTATAACTATAAATATTAATTTAATACCGCTAAGGAAATAGGCGCATTTAGATAGGATTTTTAAATATTTGGCCTTTAAGGGTTGAAACATCCCAGAAAACAATATATGTTGTTTTGCTTAAAGCTGAAATTGTGTACATATATTTCTTACAAAACACATATGAAAATAAATGAGTTTTACATTTTGTTACGTGCTGATAGGAGTGAAAATGTGTTAACAACCCCTAAAAACAATAATTATTAATATTCATACATTCCTTAAAACAAAAGAGCTGAAATTTTGTACATTTATTTCTTACAAGATACACATAAAAAGTAAACCAGTTATGTGCTGCTAAGGGTTGAAAACGTAATAACAAACCCTAAAAACAATCAATTTTGGTATTCTTTCCTTAAAGCTAGAGAGCTGAAATTTGGCACTTATTAATTTTAAAAATATATTTAAGACGTAAGTTGATCAAAACTATCCCGATTTATGCATTCGCATATTAAAGACGTATCTGGGTGGTCTGCAAACATCCAGCTAAGACCACGATTTACCAATCTATAGATTTAGCGGTTGAAAAAAAGACGTTCTTCTCTCTGAATTTTTAATTTATTTAGCACACAAACCATCATGACGAAGACAATTGACGGACAGCCAGTGAACAATAAATACCAAAGTAATTGAATATAAATGTTATAATTCACTTTCGTGAAATAATAGATGAAAGAAAATGAGAGAAAACTATGCCAATTAATTATAAATCATGGTGATGCAACAAACAAATTCCCTGTAGCGAAGCACTGGTATTCAGCTAGTATAAATATAAACTCCCGTTATCAAGTGACTAACAACTAAAATCATACACCGGGAAATAACTTAAATATACGAAATGTAATTAAAGCCTCGTACATAAAGCTAGTGGACAATCCTATCAGCCAAACAAGCATAGAAGTAAGGCCATTATGGCTCCCGATATTAAAAATAGAACTGAAATTAGACTATAATATCCCTTGTACTAAAAAACCAAGCTGAACTTTTACCTCTCGATTCTCCCCGTGGGGTCTTAACTTGGTCGAGGGCTAGTAAACTAAACTTAATGAACAATAGGCCACTCCCCTAGCTGGCTGCCACTCCCTCGGTACCCGGCCAGTTGTTTGTCTGACTCCGGTCTGTAAACACGTGGTTTGCATTCAGGTGTGTGTTTGTGCTTTTCAGTGTTTGTTTTATTGTGTGTGTCTGTGTTTTTTTTTTGTTGACTTCTCAGTTTCGTCTCTGAGATGTGCTATGTAGATGGTTAAGGTTAGTGGTATATTTTAGCTTTACTTGTTTTCTTTAGATAGGCCTAGATCTCTAGGTTTATGTTCCCTTTGTTGTTAGTTACTTGTTAACGGGAGTTGATTAATATTCCCGAAAAGTTGTGTATTGATGTTTTAACACACAAATGATGGCAAATGTCCGAATAACTAATAATAATTAAAAAACAAAACTTATTGCTCAAATAATTTGATTTGCATTCACGTAATCTCACTACACACGAATGCAAGCCGAACTAAAGTAGACATAATATGGGAAATTATCGTATATCTCGAAGCAAAATATATGGAGAGAAGGAAGGCATAAAACTATGTTAATGATGGAATTTTAATGTAATATATTTTGTACTGTAGGGTGCCTCATATAAATTGGGTTTTAAATTATAGAGAGATGAGTTTTCATATAATTTTATTTTCATCCCTGACCTTTTCTTTCTTAGCCTTGCACTTTTAATTATCAATCTGCCGTAGGGTTTACGATTTACATTTTATTATTTAATTAGTATCTTTACTGAGTATAAGAATAAATATTTCATAAACATTTTCATTAGTAGAATAAAAACTATTTAATTATTCATTTTGAAACTAATTATGTGGCCCCTTTGGTGATATTAACAAAAATGCGAAGCAATAGGTGTATACTAAACCCTCTTTCTTTACGTTAAAGAATCTTTAAAAACAAAGCTAACAATTATTATTAAGTAATATATAAGTCTAATACTAAAAATTGTTTAAGCAATTTACAAATAAATATTAAATTTAAAATAAAGTTTTACTTAAAATATTAGTAGTTGATAATTAGGCACAATAAAAACATAAGCAAACCAATTAATTAATGAAGTGAAAAATGTAAGGCAGGAAATCTGAAATCGGATATAATTGTTTTTTTTAAATATATCACGTTTTTAAAACTGACTTTAAAAGTATAAAATAATTTCTCACAACTCCATAAAGTATTATAACCCCAAAAAGATTGTCAAACAAATTTGTGATAGTAAATTTTTATTAGCTATGAAAATAGCCTACTGTGCTTAAAACGAAAAACGAGAGGCGCATGTAATAGTAAGGAGTGTAGAGAGTAGATGACGTTGAGATAACTCACACAAAAATAAAATTCCTATCATTTTCAGTGCAATAAAATTGTTAGTGATTTATGTGAACTATGCATGCACCTATTTATAGATAATTGATGGTTTTGGCAACCTATTTAAAACTATTTCACAGTAAATGGTATCTACCGAAAGTTTGCTTAAGAAAAATAACTCTCTACCTCACTTTAATCATTCTTGTTTGTGATGAAAGGCGAACTTGTACAGTTTGGGCTGCAATTGTGTTTTTTACATTTGTGTCAAAGGAAAGATGAGTTATTGCAGTGACTCTCATGTTGACCTAAGGTCGGGAGCGGTAAATGAGCACCGATCATGTTCCCTAGAACTCGTTTTGGGGTGTAATTAAACATTATATATGTATATTTATATATGTGTTCGTACTCTAGCGGCCGCATTTTAAGTCCGATTTGGTCCAAATTTAGTACATATGTTGGTTGTCTACGTCATTCGGACGAGTTCGTTGGCCAAAAAATTCCAACAACCATAAGCACGTTTTTGGCCGGAAGTAAAATATTAAGAATATTGTTCTGCAGATTTGTTTTTTTTTACAAGACCTTATAGCTTGCTTGGTTTCCCAAAATCGATCAAAACGTAAAATACCATAAATGTATGTGGTTCAAATCCACGTGGGAGATTTTATCGTGGGGCATTTTCCGATCCGAGGCCCAACGGCCAAGTTTTTACTCTGCGAGCGAAGCGATTCAGTCCATAAGCCGAGGCCTCAAGGACTAGGTGATCGTGAGCTAGACGTGGATTTACTAACAAATTCTATAGCTCATCAGATTTAGCATGGACTCTACGATGCGCTGGCGGGAGGGAAGACTGTAGGCAAGTGGGGACTCCGTCCGCTGGAGGGGAAGGGGCACTACGCTGTTCTTACTGTCAATGTTGTCGCGACAACCTTGTGTTGTATTACTTGCACCATGTCAATACTGCATAGATATGAGACTTTTATATCTATAAATAGAATAACAGTTTTGTCTATAGGCTGTTGAGACTAGTGTGATTTTTCGTTATATTTACGTTTCATACACCAAAGAATCCGAAACAAGGTTTATCTCAATTTCTGTCTATCTGATGTCGGTAACGCACGCGGACCTGTTTCTTGTTCACGATTAACGTTAAATAGCTTTACTGAACGGCTTTACTAAATGGCTTTACAAATTATACATCTTTTAACACTTTTGAGACTATCTGACGATATTTCGTCAATTTTAAAAAGACTATCTGACGAAATATCGTCAAATTATTGTATTTCAAAGCGTAAAAGACCATTTGACGACATTTCGTCATTTGCGAAAACTTTAATTTCACGGTAAATAAATAAATAAAAGTAATGACATTATTATTTTTGGAGACTAATGATGTCATTTATAATAAAATAATATAGTAATAATTATTAAAACATAATGAGAATAAATTAATGTTTTGGTTGAATAATGGGGGTTTGGCTGTGGATAACTTTTCTACCCCCTAAATTTGATTTGTCACTGCCATCCACTAAACCTAATTATACAAATATAAACAATAAAAAATAAACAACAGTAAACAATGCTAAAAAACAATAATAAACATCGATAGTTAAATAATAAATAGATTTGTACGTGGACAAAAATGTTATTGGAAACACGTACAAGGGCTTCCAAACCGAAGTATTACGTTCAAAGCTCGGTCTGATAGATTGATCCTTTCTACTCCCATACCACTCGAATTAACTGCGCATCTCGAGGTTACGGCGCTTGCTAGAAATTCTCTACTATACTAATATATTTCGTACATAGGCAGCTATTCAGCGCCTTTGTAAGTAGAACAATTTTCCAAATAGTTGGTTAAAACTCTAAAACATATAAACTTAATTTTGGAAATTCGCTCAACTCACTTCAACGGTTCAGCTGCTTGGTCGAATTATTGTATAATGTGATCCGTTTGGAATACGTATTGTATTTGAATGCCATCATTATCTCTAATTTGTTTTTGTAACGGGACAACGGCATCATTTTAAACAAGAATTTTGGGTAACTAGTTAAATACACAATATGTTGAACACCTAAACCTGCAAAATATCCAGAAAAATATAAATAATATTTTGACATATTTAAACTTTTATTGCTCTTAACAAAACAATTCACTTCAATTTAAGAATATGGTCCATCGTTTGGGGGCCTCCTTCTTATGTTTCCCAGTTACCCACAATTTCTCTGGGTGGTGGATCTGCATCCAGGTATTTTACTTGTTTCCTCCAAAATACGAAATTGACTTAAGTTAATGAAGAACATATTATTTACTCTCCATAATATGTGTTTAGATTTAGTTACACTAGGATAAAATAAATGTGGTCCAAGTAATGCCATTTTAGAAGAAATAAAGCTAATTTGTGTATTGGATTAATTAATTATACTATTGGGATGTGTCAACATAATGAAATAGCAGGAGACTACATCAATATATATTTTGTAAGTTAGTAAATAAATGTTATAATGAATAAATACATTGTAGGATTCATATTTTTTACGTTTAAACATCCCTCATAAGAATAGAATTTGTTATGTTGCGTTTAGATGTTGATAATTTATATGAGTAATTGAGTATACATGTGTTTCGATGATAATCAAATTGTACGTGTTAAGTGAGTAATGTTGAACTGTTCACTGTTTCTTCAACATTATTCCGGTGGTGCGGTGGTGTTTGACCTATAAAACATTTATTATTTTATAGAACATCATATTCTTCCTAACAAGCTGAACATAGCAATTTATCTTGTATAATATAACGAAGCATATCATTAATAAAATTAAGTGACAATGCACATCTATCAAAGGGGAACATTATATTGATAAGCGTTTTCGGAAAATCTTTTAACGTGAAATCCCATTAATCACCTTTTGTTCAGTTTTTAAAATATAAGTGATGAAACATTTATTTATTAAAAATTTGAGTACAAGTTTGCGCAAGAAATTAAATATTTTCAAGTGAAAATATTAATTTGTGTACCAGTATAACTCATTTATCTATTTAATAAATTAGTAAAATATTAACTTTGTTCAATAATATACAAGTTACTACGGTTAGGAATTTTGTTTAAACTTATATTTTTGTAAAAAATCTAATATTTGCTGTTATTGTCAGGTGACAGGAACAGCGAACGATAAATTGTCATTGTAAAAAGTATTATGTTTTAATTAATTTATTGATTAGAGTAAACAATGTAGCATATAACAGGATTAGGACTAAATTCAAATAAATTAAATACATCTCAAGGCTCTGTTGAGTTAAAACATTGCAACGTCAGCGGTTTAGAGATAATAAACTTAAGATTATATATTTATGAATTAAGATAGTTTAAAGGGGAGAATATATCGCTGGATTTGAGAGAATATAGTTTTTAAACTCACTTGTGCCGTTGAAATTTTTAGACAAATCTTTTTTTAATAGCCTCGTTACAAACGCCCAAAATTATAAAACCTGATAAACGAACATGTACAAGTCGTTATATTATTTTGATGATATCAATATACTATAAAGTAGTTTCTCAGCTAAAGAGCACAAATTATTATTTATTTTTAAATTGTAGTAATTGACAATATTTTTTTGAATTATTATTTTAAATTTGATTCTTATTATTTTATAAAACAATAGAGGGCCCCGTCCGAGCTCGATTCGCTCGCCTACTTCCATGGTGAAACAAACGAAAACAGATTACCACTTATGGAACAAATCATGGTAAGTATAACAATTTATTTTTCATGTAAAGGGGCTGTTACCAACCAGTTCACCCATTAGACGTAACTATTTAAATTGCATGTGTTATTATTTACTTTATTTCCAAAAAAACACTTAAAATTAATAAATGCAGAATTTTCATTTCTCTACCTTTATGGAAAATATAACAATAAACATTTTTGTATACTAAATTTTCACCTCTTAGCAGCACGCCACAAAATGTAAATCTATGATACTTTTTCTATGTATCTTGTAAGAAATAAATGCAACAAATTTCAGCTCTCTAACTTTAAAGAAAATATAACTATTAATTTGTATTGGTTTAGGAGTTGTGATCACATTTTCACTCCTTAGCAGCACGTGACAAAATGCAAATCTAGTTTACATGTTTTATGTATCTTGTAAAAATATATTTATAAAATTTCAGCTTTCTAACTTTAAAGAACATATAACAATTATTTACATTGTTTTAAGAGTTGTGATCACATTTTCATGCCTTAAATAAAATGCCTAGGCCTAACCTAAGATTTCCCCCCACTAAATTTACAAAAATATTGAGATAAAAAATGTTTTTATCAAAATTAATTATAGGCTATGTTACTTAGGGATAGTGTAGCTTTTTATTAGTAAAACTATTTTTTCAATTGGTTCAGTAGTTTCAGAGATTACCCCCTACATATAAAAAAAACAAATTTTACCTCTTTATAATACAGATAAAAATACATCTCTGTATCTTTAGTGTAGATACAAATACATGACCATGATTAAAACACTAAATCCGTTAAATATTAAAAATCTAAATATGTTTGTTTTGCAGTAAATATTACATGCAGTAACAATTAGATAAGAAACATACTTTAAATTTGTTGGGCTATCTACACGTTAAATCCTACTTTTAATCATTTCAGTTTTAGAAAAAAGTTTCGGTAATAATTTTCCGACATTCTACTTCCTTTCTATCAATCTAGCAACTATTTGACAATTTTATAACACTTAAGTATTTCAGTAATATTACAATACAGTTATGTAAGGCAGAACCAGTTACATATTAGTGTTTGAAAATGGTTATTTTAATAAACTGATTTGCGTTTTGACTTAAACCGCACCTTTAAAAATACACCTCCCCAAAATTTTACAACCAGACTCGAACCTTAATTACCCCCTGACTGCTCCCCTACGTGGAAATATATATATATAAGTTAAATAACGTTATATTAATATGGTTTGAGGTATAATTTATGAGGCGTATGTAACGCCATATGTGTTTATACACCACGGCTGGTTATAATGTGGCATTGCGGCAAAGATGAAGGAACATTAAACAGGGGAAGTAAAACTTACGTCATATTTATGGATGTTTCTTGGATTACCTTATAACCCTGAGGAAGAATATGGATAACATTACTTAAGACATTCGTGATAACTAGTACACATTATTTAACTACAATGCTTTAAATAACTTATAACCATTTACATAACTTTAAAAATGTTTTTTTAAATGATTGTTTGTTCGTACATTTGCCAGCAGTTTTGTATAACCAGAATAATACCCGAAGTTTCTATAATATAAACCAACTCACGTAGGAAAGTGAAAACTAACTGCTAAAATATAAATAAACTAAACGGGAAACAAAAACCTAAAATAATAGCTTATTAACTAACCTAAAAATAAAATTAAGAATAAGAACTAACTTAGGTCTGTAATAATAATTTGCAGTACTTCACAGTTTTTCTTATACAAATATGACAGCAGATTTTTGAATGAACAATTGAAAAATTATGGATACACTATTATTAGAAAATCATAACTTCCTTACAGCAAATTCGTAAATATGTTCTCTACCAAATCTCAAAACGGAATAAAAAAAAATGTTTATGTATTTTCGCTTTGCTTGCTATTTAATATTGTGTATTAATTTTAAACCTTTTCTTCGTAAAAAACATTAATAAATTCTCTCGAAACGTCATGTCAGTGGCGTAACGTTTTTCTGCCATGCCCGTAAAGATGTACGGGGCCCCAGTTTATTGACAAATTTTTTTAACACATCACGAACAACCATGGGCTGGTCTTTATTTGGACTAATAAAATAACATGTTTTGAAAAAAGAAGACTTTCCACTAACAACAATTCAATTAAAAATAACTACTTACTTTGTGTCCGTCACGTGAATTTCTTCTATTTTTATATTACGCGTTTCGGAGATTTACTCCATCATCAGACGCACATCACTCTTGTGAGGTCGTCAAACATTACATAAAAACTCATAAACACAAACACTGAGAACATATTCAAACACTTTTTACGCTTTGGATGCATCCCGCATGGTGATCCAAGGACAACTGTCGTTACAAGGTTAAGTAACCATGCGGTGAAGTTTGTTAGCAAGCCCCGTTATCTTGTAAACTGGTAGCAGTGTCATACAGCGTGTTCGAGGAGAAATGCAGATAGTCGTTCATGACTTGGTTTTAATTGTTTTTAAACGCTTTGTATATTTCGTACTCCTCGATAGAATCCATAATTTTACCTTTTTTGCATGTATGCAATGGTATCAAATTGGTTTCAAAGTCAGTATTGCCATGGTTTTTGTCTTATCAGGTGGCGTGCATAATATTATTCTTACGTGGGATGTTTAAATGTAAAAATATGAATCCTACAATGTATTTATTCATTGTAACATTTATTTACTAACTTACGAAATATATATTGATGTAGTCTCCTGCTATTTCATTATGTTGACACAGCCCAACAGTATAATTAATTACTCCATTACTCAAATTGGTTTTATTTCTTCTAAAATTACATTATTTGTACCAAATTTATTATATCCTAGTGTAACTAAATCTAAACACATAAGAAGAATAAATATGTTCTTCATTAGATTAAGTCAATTTCATATTTTTGAGGAAACAAAATACCTGGGTGCAGACCCACCACCCAGAGAAATTGTGGGTAACTTTGAAAACATGATAAGGAGGCCCCCAAAAGATGTAACATCTACTTATAAAGCTAGACAGTAACACTGATTCACTGACATTAATTATGAGGCACTTCCTGTAATCGGAACCCCCTCAACCTTATACTTGAATTAAAGCTCTCGACGAGAAACTTTTGGACAAATTTATTTTGGAAGCACCTTTTGATTTTTAAAATTTTTTCATTTTCCACTTTGATCGCGTTTTGTAAGAAAACGTCAAAAAATGTAATTTAAAACTATCGATTTCCATCAGATTTAAGATCCAATTATCCGTTTAGCCGATATTCACCCGAGAAGGAGCTCCGGCACACAATTCTTCAAATTTCCCATGTTAATCTTATGGAGATAATGTTTAATGAGTTTGAGTCAGCTGTCAAATAAAACAGCTGATTTATGCTCGGTCACCTATATACAAACGAGCCAAAGATTAACGAGATTCTTTAGCGAATTTTCCAACTGAAAGCGAAGCGTCCAGGGGCAGAGCCCCTAGTATACCTATATAAATGTTTGTGTGTTACATAGTAATTAATCTAGCTAATATTAACAATACGCAGCAGCTATTAAATTATGTATGATATCCCCGAAATGTGTTAAAGTGATTATTCAGGTTGTATTAATTACTTTACCTAGCCATTGTACATACCGGGTGTCCATAAAGTCCCCCCCCCTTAACTTTCAAACAAGTAGAAAAAAATAAATGAGCTTCGGTGTATCTTTATATGACAAAGGGAGATGATTTTTTTGTAACCGACCATTTCACCCCTTACTCCAAAAATTGTTGATTGAGAGGGTAATTCAAAAATCTTAAATACAAATCCCCATCAAGTGATACCTCATTTTAATGGGCTTGATAAATTAAGAAGAATGGCACAAATCAACCCTATCGAAAATGGCGGCCAGTCAAAGTTGAAAACATTTTATTATCACAGATTTTTAATTAAATACGTTACAATACCTTTCATTGTTAATAAAGCTAAAGATTTACCTTAATTCTAAATTTAGATTGTATACTCAAAATGACATCCATTTACTTCTTTGCGAAAATAAAGCCTTGACTCAAAAGAACTTCTTACATTACTTAACATCTGGATATACAGCATTGAATAAACGCACTGTTTCGTGTAAATTCCTCCTTGCTTCCCTGTATCTAGAAACTGCAAATTTATTCGTTCCTTTTAAGCTTACGCCAAATTGTGTAAATATGTGTTTAATACTGGATTTTGAAAGACTCTCTGATTTTATAAAATAACAAGCAGAGAACCATTATTCCTTTCCACTCGAACATAGTGTTTGTAACGTAATTAAAATTGTGTTAACAGAGTATTTAAAATTTGACTGGCCGCCATTTTTGATAGAGTTAAAATAGAGACCTCTTATTTGTGAAATTCTTCTTCATTTATCAAGCCCTTTAAAAAGAGGTATCACTTGTTGTTGGTTTGTATTTTAAAATGTTGAATTACCCTCTCAACACTCCATTTTGGGGAAGGGGAGAAATGGTCGGTTACACCAAAATTCATCTCCCTTTGTCATATTAAGACACCCCGAAGCTCATTTATTTATTTCTACTTGTTCCAAAGTTAAGGGGGGGGGGGGGGGGCTTTATGGATACCCGGTATAATATTTGAGTAAAAGTTATTCAAATCATTACTGTGACTGCACTGATCCTTTTATCCAGCTACATGTTTGGCTAAAGTAGGCCTAAACAAATTCTATTAAATTCTATTAAAAATTAATCACTTTTAAAATCTTATCCTAGCTACTATGCATTTAGTCTAGAAAAAGTTATTGGTCTTTTGAAAAGAACACTATTTTAGCCAAATTATATTAGCTATTATATTAACAGAACTGTTTGATAAGTCATTATACATAGTTATTACTTTAAAAATCGTTAGTCATGTACATAATCGCTATTAACTACTATTACCGTAACATTTATATTAATATACAAATTTTGCGATGTAGGGCCTACAAGTGATTTTTTAAATTATGTATTCAATAATATAAACTCTAATTTAAATTATCAAGTCTAATGGAGAAGAAGCTTAAAATGTACATGTGTAAATGAACTGAGATCAGGTTTATGCCTACTAAGGTAACTAGAATTTTTATCTTAAACTAATTCTTGTTATGATAAATTAATATTTTTTCAATAAACAATATTTTAACCTCTAAGTTGTCACGTTTAAGGTTAAGTCTTACATTTAAAGTTAAGCTATGAAACATTTCAAAGTTTTACTTCCATTAACGTAAAAAGGAATAGTGGGTTAGCCAGAGGGTTTGGAAACTTAGCTTGTAAAATCTGATTGCAACATATAAGCCTTAAAGCAATAAGTAATTTGTTTGAGAGTCTACATTTATCAGACCACGGTGAAGTGAACTATTTGTTAAGATTCCTTACGTGAAGCTGTCTCTATTGTGAAGATAATATCTTGACAAGGAAGTTTAATTAGGTTAACTTGGTGAAACGCTGCAAGGTCTAACTACCTTTTACGTAAACAGTTCATTTATTATTTTGCTAGATAACGTGCAGTAAAGTAGTCTTCATTAGTTTATCACTTTTATAAGTTACTAAGGAAGACCCATCGGCTACAGAATTAAGTAGACTGGACAAGTCTAATGCAAGAGTGAAGCCAGTTTTAGAGTCAAATAATCACACAATATGGCAGATGAAAGTTGTGAGCCGCCCGCGAAAAGAAGCTCGCGTTCTAACTGTTGTATGATAGAAACTACAATAGCTAATTAAAAAAAAAATACTTTTCGGAAAATGTAGCTTTTCAGCTGCCATAAAAAAGAAAATTTTTCTCGCAATGCAACTTTTTTCATGTCACGAATTAAAAAGTATAAAAACGTTTGGACTTTATTCGATTTTTAAATTGCCAAACCATTTTTATTTTCAAATTGTGAACACACCATTAGCGCCCCACTCTATTAAACTGTAAGTTTGTCAAATTTCAAAGATTTTCGAGCATTTTCAGCTATTGAAACTACGGTGTAAGTGAATAGGGCGCACTGAAAATTTCTCTCCTCTCTATGCCCGCTCGACGTTCCTATCCTCAATCAAGATGGCCGACCTAGCTTCAATTCCCAAAATGTACAGGCTTATGGCGTGACCAGTCTATTAAATTCTGTGGTCGCTGGTAAGACCCTTTCGTGCTCCGCACTCCAACCCCGTTGGAATCTTCTATACACATATGTTATGTTTTCTTTATAATAAAGGTGAAGCGAATTTTACTATTTTCCCAGTAATTTCTCATCGGATTCTCTTCTGTTTCCAACAAAATTGAATGTGTTTTCATTATTACCATGCCTGAGGTAAATAGACAATCAAGGCACTAATCACTACATTTGTTATAAATAACTCAATAATAATAAATGTTTCAAATTTTGAAATCAGCTGTTAAAGAAAATATTAGAGCAAACAACTGATTACTATAGCAACACTAGACATATTTAATTATTAGACCTATTTGTTATGGTGCTTCCATTGCCGTAAAATATTTAGTGTAGTGTATGCTATTTTTAAGTTCAACAGAAAGATGGTATTGTTTAGGAAAACCTAATTTAAAAGTTATATATCTCATAAAATATTAATTTTTCATCTTCAATACATAGTTGTGATATCCGAGTGGTATCAATTTCAATTGAGATTTACAATACATATACATTTTAACTTTAAAAACTAATTTCTCATTTTTTTTATTTATTGAAAACAGGTTAAAAATTTAAAATGTTTTTAAATTTTACGCTAATGTTGAAAGTTAATTTAATTTACTATAAGTCTTTTAATACGACTCTCTAAAGCAATTAAAATCACATTATACTTTATTGACAATAAACTATTAGTATGAATCTAAAACTATTCAGTATGACTGAATTTAAGATAAATACTCATTGAAAAAAGTTGATAAGTTTCCACGGTATTATTTTGATTTAAAATACCATTTGAATAAGTTTGTGTTGTTTATTGATAAATTAAATATTGTTTATCAATACAAAAACTTCTGTCCACGAGTCTTGACAGTAAAAATGTAAAGACAAGAACTAACATAAATTTATTTTAAATAATTGTAGTTGGTTTTTAATGTAAATGTTGTAAATAAACAACAATTTTTTAGATAGATATTTTTTTTAAATAGGCAAACAATATTATTAAAAAAAAACATTCGGTGTGCTTAAGACCACACGCTGGAAGTGATAACTTCTATGACCGATTTATATTTTTATCAGTATTAATATTAGAGGAGAATAAAGGTCAACAAATTGCACAAGTTAATATATTGTCCAAAAATATTATATCATATTTCGAAATTGCATAACTATAATATTATAATAATAATATTATAATATAGTAGCGAATTATAATATTATAATAAGTTTGCGAAAAATAGTGATAATTATAATGTAAGCAGTATTTATTTAGTAACTAATGAATTTGAGTGAGGTATTAGTGTATGCACTCTCTACATATAATTCTAAGAATAATTTAATATGTAAGGGATAGTTATTATAATAATAATTATAATATTATAATAACGTACTATAATATATTATGTATCGTCTATTACTTCTCCACGCGCTTACTTTATATACTATTAGCTGACAGGACAATGTTCTCTATTGCAATAATATGGTTACAGCAAATGTTACATCTTAAAGTATTTTAGCTGATTCTGTGTATATTTGAGACAGTGGTGTTTTACCTCTTGCCTATGTGCTTTTACGTGATTTGTCTTAGAAAAACGTTTTCGTCTTTTTTAACCTCTTTTTTTGGTATTTGTTCTGGATGCGACCGAACTGCATCAGAGGATGATGTACACTGTCCTGATAGGGTTGTAAGTTGAGAAATTTTGAGACCATCGTCTGAAACCTGGGATTGGGGAGCTGACTATATTTTCTCCACTCTAATATCCATTGAGTTGTCAGGTAAAGAAGATGTGAGAGGAATGAGAAAATAAAAGTGGCCTCTCGTCAGTTCCCCAGTAAGCCTCCCTACTCCCTCAATCGGTTTGACAAAACTCTCCCACAACATATAACCATCTCTGTACACCTAAAATTCATAAAAAATATTACGGATGCTGCTTTAATTTCTCAGGAGGTTCCAAAAGTTACCGGCTTACTCATATTCGCGATATATTCTGTTTTTGTTGAATAAATATCTCCTGTTACTTTTAAAGTATATGTTTGAACCTGCGCCAATTGTTTGAAACATGACTAACAACTCTGGTCCTCACCTCAAACCCCAGTGAATCGTGTCATGTACAATTAAAGACAAAGAGTAGAATAAGCATTGGCCATCTGGCCTAGAACAAACTACCCTGTGAGGAATAGATACTCCATTAACGTGTATGACCTCCTTTGTTGTAATATGATGCTAAATGTTATATTTAAGTTTGTAGTAATAAGTTACAGTAAAATAAAACAATGTAAAATATTACTTTGTCAAAATGTACAAAATGTAACATTTTGACTAAACTTAGACAAAAATCAATCTTCTTTACAAATCTTAAAACGCACAAATACAATTATTATTATAATTATCCCTTACATATTGAATTATTCTTAGAATGCTATGTAGAGTGCATACACTAATACCTCACTCAAAATCATTAGTCACTAAATAAATAATGCTTATATTAAAATGGTCACTATTTTTCGCATATTTATTATAATATAATATTATTATTATATATTGATATTATTATTATATATTGATATTATAATAATTATAATAACGTATTATTATATACTATGTATAGTCTATTCCCTGTTCACGCTCTGACTTGTGTGAACGCAAAAAGTTTGCGTGACGCGAGATTTCAGAAACATAGTCAAGCGAAAGTGCCCAACGGGCCTATAGAAATTAGTACTTCAAAAACTTTGATTGTTCAAAGAAAAAGGTGTCACTGATAGCGAATTATACTTCTTTTCAGTAATTTCTCATCGGATTCTCTTCTGTTTCCGACAACCGACAAGCTTAAATATTTTCATTATTACTATGCCTAAGGTAAATAGATAATCAAGGCACTGATCACTACATTTGTTTTACATAATGCAAATACACACAAAACCTATATCTTGACAAACTTGAATGACAGTGCAATGAAGACATTTTAAGGGACTTATGTCTCTTTTTCTACCGCTTCAAAATGTATTAGTAATATAGATTCACCCATAGACAAAGATTTGTGCTATTATAGGCCTACAATGTTTAAGATGGCCTCTTAAATGCAGGCACCATTGCACAACGATAGTTTTATTTATGTTTTCTTATATTAAATAGATATTTGTAAATTATTAAATATCTTACATTCAACAATTTGGCTAAGTAAAAGATATTATCCATTATGTATTCCGCAGAAAAGTTACAATATTACAATTTTCAATTGTTTAAAAGTTAAATTGAGTTAATTAGAAATACAGATTACCAAATAAAAAATAATTTTTTGGACGTGGTGAGTCTATAGAAGTTTACACTTCAATAAAAAATAAAAATATGGAAATATACTCTTAGTTGGAGTTTGGACTTTCTATAGTCTATGCATCAGCACTGAACTATCAATCAAGTTGAACTTTTGATATTTCATTTGAAATCTTTATACATTTTCAGCTCTATTATAATTTTTCCAAAGTTGAACATTTAGGTAGTTAGACTGGACTGTAAAATATGTTTTTTTTTGTAACCAAACTAAAAACTCTCAATAACGAATCACATACATTTTGTCTTACTTAAGAAGATTTTTTATATAAAAAAACCCTCTTATTTATGAAATGTAATTTACTGGTATTGTGTTTATTATCAGTTTAGTAATAATAAAATCCAGCGTTTTGCCATAACCAGTTCCAACTGTCTTTAGTCTGTACTTACAGTATTTCCTTTCAACAATCATGTTCTTAAAGTTACAATTAATTGAATCTTCCCCTGCACTAAAGTTTCCTTTTATTGTAATCTAAATAATGATTTTTTACAATTTCTATTCTAATAAAGAATACTTACTTTGAAATAGCAAAATAATTTTTTTAAATTTTTATCTTGTCGTCATTTTTTTAAAGTTTTCTTTAATTTACTCATATTAGGTGTACACCTTCACATTATAGAAACAAATAGCCTACGTTTACAAGAATAACAGATGGAAAATAAACAAACAGTCAATGTATTTCTCTTATATTTCTTGTTAATATACAGATTAAAAGTAGATCAAATGAATATTCGTTTGATCAAAATAATTGTTTCAATTATTTATTTCTGAAATATTTATAAAAATAATACATTTTTCTCCACCTACAAGTTTTAAATAATTTAGTTTTATTTTAGAATATTCTTCAAAGGAGTTTATCAACATAAACCTTGGCTTTGAGCTAAAGCACTTATTTACGTACATTAATATATTAACGGTAACTTAAACGTTATAAGTAAGTACATTAATGTACGTCATACAAATTAATTTCATTATTTACATGCTTATTTATATTATACTAGGGAAAACCCCTGCGTGCTCCACACGCCAACCCCGTTGGAACCTTCTATACACATAATCATGTTATGTTTTCTTTATAATAAAGGTGTAGGATTAATAATAACAAAAAAGTTAAGATGGTAAATAATGTTAAATGTTCAACTCAATTTAATTCGTATATTTTATAACAGGAGTTATAATAAAGGTTAAAAGAACCAGCAAGGCTCAGGTCTACACTTTAATAAAGAGCAATGAGATGCTTTATCTGTTATTTTATTCAATTGGTTGCTATGGTAATGAATGTAAATACATTTAAGAAATATGTGTTGGTTTATCAGTCTAGGCCTTACCTGAGAATTTTGTCCTACTAAATTTACAAATATTAAAATAAAAAAGTGTTTACCAAAATGAGTTATAGCCTATGTTACTCAGGGATAGTAAAGCTTTTTATTAGTAAAACTATTTTTTTAATCTGTTCAGTACGTCCAGAGATTACCCCCTATGTACAAACAAATTTTACCTTTTTATATTAGTAAATAGATTAGTATATAGATATAGACGAGATAAACTGTGGTGGTTTCATCGTGTAATGGAATATCACTTTACTAAGAAGTATTGTTCTAAAAAATCACCAATGTGTTTATAGATCATATATTACGGGGAAAATAGTGATGAAACAGAGATATATAAGCAAAATTAATCAACAGAAGAATATACAACTGTATATTAGTTCTCAACAATGTAAATGCACGTAAAAAGCAAAACAAAGACTGACACAGTGAGTAACATAGAACAAATTTAAGCAATAGAATAATTAAACATATATTAGATTATCTATGATAACATAATTCACATACATTTTCACTCACTTTATAAATTATAAATTTTTGAGTGACAGATGATTGAAATTCTTCAAGATTATTAATTGTTAAACATTTTAAATGTGTTATTGTTCAATTTAACAATATATATTGCAACGGATGGGCCTTATGCAATGTGTGAAAAATTGAGTTTTGCAATAAAATGCAAAAATCAAGATTTCATAGCAGAAGTTGAGGTGCACCCTATACTTAAATAGATTAAAAGAAGACAAGTCCTTGCCGAATGTACTGAGTCAATAGATATGGACTTTTGTCCGGGAGCTTGTTTCAAGTTGATTAAAAGACTTAGACAAATTACTTATTTTATACAGGAATAAGGTGTTAAATAAAATTATAAAATTGATGAGTTTTATGGGTAAAGGGGAAACACGGGAGGTGTAGACATTGGTCATGGAAATCACAATTTGGTAAATTAAAAAATGGTAAAGTTAGAAAGGGTTAAAGTTATAGAAAATTCTCAAATTTGATCAAAAGTAAATGAAAAAGATATTTTTGGAAAGAGTAAGAGAAGTTGAATAAAAAATGTTAAATAACAAATTAAGAAATTTTTGGTATTGTAGAAGTTGGAGATAATTGTTAAAGTTTGAAGGTGAAAAAACACCTGAAAAAATGAAAAAGTAAAAATGAAAAAGTAAACAAGTATTAAAGGAGTAAAAGTTTTATAAGATAAAATTTTGTAAATTGTTAATTAATTAAAATAATAGGTGAAAAGGTTCACACCTATATTTTGCTAAAAATAAAAGGAAAAAGGTGATAAAATAAATAACCTAGTGTTAAGAAAGTAATAATGAAATAAAATTGTAAATCTCAAGCTAAAGTATCAATTTTTCAAGTAAAATTTCAAATCCAAAAGTAAATGTTAAAATAGGCAAATTTACAAGTCCCAAAAGCAGAAGAAAAATCATCGGACAGAATTGAAATTTTGGCTAGTAAACTATAAAACCATAACCAACAGATAAGAAAAAAGAAAAAAGATTTTCTCTCAAAAACAGAAGAGTTTCCGCCAGGAAAAACCGCGGAAAACGCGATGTAGCGCCGTAAGCAAACTAAACTTCGTACGACCATCACTCAAGTTTGAGAAGAAAGAAAAATGTACCAGGAATAGGATTACGAAAACAGCAATTCTATAAAACAAGTTCCAGAGAAACTACAGGGAATATAAAGAAAACAATGGGACAATATGCCAGTAGAGGGAGAAGCTGTAGCAACATGAGATGTCAAACTAGAAAGTTAGTTGGGGTAGTACAAACCCAAGAACTTTAGAAAAAAATACAAGTCGCATGGCGAGATGGCGAATAAGGTATAGAAAAGCAGGGAAATAGTTGGTACCCCGGAGGCGGCAAAACAGTCGATAAAAGGAGCGTACAGCGTCAGAGACAGGAGACTTTTCGTATATACTTTGCGGGGAGACTTTTTCAGAGACTTTGCGGAGAGACTTTTTTCATAGACTTTTTTTCGGAGAGACGTCTCGAGAGTACTTCACAGTAGAATTTTTCTCTGAGTAGGGATGTGCTGGACTAGTGTATAATTTTCTCTTGAATAGATATGTGTTAGAAAAAATCTGCGATACTAAAGTAATGTATTTTTCAAGTAGAAGCAGTGTTTTATCAAGGCAGCGGTACGAAAGGTGTTAATCGAGCAGTGAACATTTTAATTAATTAAAATATTATGAAATATAATATTTCAACGAACAGTTTCTATAAAAATCCATCGAACTTATATACAATTTAAATAAATGAACTGAGATTGTGTTATATCGGTTATCATTACAGACAGTGAAAAAACAGTCGAACAATTTTAAGTGAAATAGGATATAATTGGTTAATATAGCAGGTGCGTCTAAACCATTGTAAATGACGTAGTCTACGACAACTACAGGACTGATGTAATGGCGATAACTGGAACACCGAATGGACTTTGAGGAATTACTGGAATAAAAAAGCGAAAACCAAATCAGGGAAGGCGTTAGAAGACTTCAGGGAAATTCAAACCAGGAGAAATTCAACCAGGCAGAATCGGAAACCACGGGAGACGTTCAACTACATCAATGATAACCGGACTTCAGGGAGGCGTTATTTCCATCAACATTCCTGGTAAAGCAGTTCAGAGTCAAGGGTCGCAGAAATAAAAGGTCTGTCAAAAAAGTTACGATGTCCCCTATTAAAATATTGCCTTAGTTGAATTTAAATAATTATTGATACTGGGTTGAGATAGTTAAATTAGGTTTTTCAAAATATAAAATTATCAGTCTTGTAAATTAAATATTTAAAATCATTTTCATAATTAAATAATTAAATAATAAATATTAACAGAAGGAATAATTAAGTATGAATAAATATTAAATGGTTCTACCTAAAAGAGGTAATAAAGTGATGCAAATAGTAAATTTAGTTTAAAAATCTTTATTTTTGTAGTGGAAAGAACCACAAAGAATTTTGAGTTTTTTTTTGTTGAATAAATTCTCTTTTGATTTAAAATAATATAAATAATTTACCTTGTTCAAGAAATTCCTATTATCTAAGTATCCTATATGATAAGTTGTTTTCAGTGTATGATCAATATCGAAGGTTCACATAGCACAAATAATTTAATTATTCTAAGGTCAGTTCCACTGTTCTCACTCCTCAGAGATCGTCGTATAAAATTAAAATTAATTACTGAGCTGAGCATATTTAAAGTTAATAGTAACTTCAATAACTGGAAGAAATTTAATAAAATATTTTTCATTAAGGTAGGCATAATTATCCTAACCAGAGTTATATCACCTAGGCTATCAAAATTAATGTGCCTTATACTTCCAGTAGGTTGTATAATCTCTTTATTTTGTGACAAAGTGGGGAAATCCTACAGACAGACAAATTGTGCAAAGTTTGCGCGCTCTATCGTCGCAAAATTTGCGCTCGCAACGTTAGCACGCGTCTGTCGTCGCAATATATATATATATATAATATGTTTAAGTGACTTGTTTTATGCAATTGCATTGTCAACCACAACGGAATAGCTATTTGTGTAACAAGAGCGCAAAGTAGGTCATTGCAGCACGAGAAAGAGAAGTGGCCGTACGAATAATATACAAAAGAATTTTCCCAACACTTTAGTTTACTTAGACTTTCGATGAATTTTGGATTTTAACTCATCAACTGCTTGCATTACAAAGTAACATATAGACATAGTGAGGAAAAGTAATGATGACTATGATTTTTAAAATTAACTTTAATAACATATTTTCTGATATAGCGTATATTTTATTTGCTAATAAAACATTTTAAGTTGTCATACGTACCTTTTTAGTAAGACACCAAGATTTGAATTACTCATATCGCTTCTCATATTATTTCATCCTTGATTTATTTGGTAGGAAGTTCCATTGTCACTTCTCTAGCTACATCATAAATTTCAGGTGGTGTGTTATTGTTTAAACTATCGCTGTCAGAGTAATCCATTTCTCTGTTTGGACACTGTTTCATTGTAGCGGGCGCAAAAAAACAGTGCGCAAATAATGAAGTGCGGGAATCAGCTGTTTTGAAAACTGGTTTCAGTTAATAATTAATTAAGGAAGTTTGCGTAGTTGTTTTGGGAAAATAAATAAAACTGTCACTTTTTTATTCACTGTTTAACTTGAATTGAACTGGTTTGATTCTAACATTGAGATTGGATGTTTAATAAAATGTAGGGTTGATGTATCAATTTTTACTTAATGGGGGGGGGGGTAAGGGCACTAAACTTATAAGGTAGGCCTAACAACATAGAGAAATCGATAATATTATACATAAACACAAAATCTTAACAAATATTCCTACATTTTTATAGTCCCTATAATTGTACACATTTACCGAGTTAAAAATCCCCATCTGCATAGGCCTAGATAAAATGTTTTGTTTTTTGTATAAATGATGTATTTCTGATGTGTATCTACTTAATCCGCCTGTGATTTTTCACGGGGATTTACTAGTTGTAGATAATACTTTTGGGTTATGTTTACAACGTCAATCATTTTAATTTCTTGTGAAGTTGATTTTTTTAAATATGAGTTATAGTACGCTATAATGTGCTATAATAAGTTATAATTGACCGAGCGTAAGCCAGGTCTCCCTTTTAACTCGACCGTTTGGCATTTCGTCTGTGTGTCTGTGTGTCTGTATGTCTGTGTGTCTGTCTCACGATTACGGCCAAACGCCTTGACCGATTTTGATGATTTTTTGCATGAATGTTCCTTATTCCTAGGCCGAGCCATGTATATATACGGGTTTTTTCCATTTTTCATTTTTAACCCCTTAAATAAAATAAAAATGGCGGCCGGACCGTTTCTCTCAGTGTAAGCTTTTTTCCAAAGCCAGTTTGTGACTTAACCGTCAGTCGAATTTAAAAACTAATAACATTTTGCTAAAAGCAAATTAAATTTTAAACAAAATTTTATTCTTGATTTTTTTTCCGTATCTCTAACGGTGAGCTCATAAAATGGCCGTAAACTTCGAATTTGTTAAAAATCGTCCAAGTTTTTGTATTTCAACCTTGTTTTTATACGTTTATTCTAAACCAATTCAAAAGTGTTCCACAGATTTTTTGTAGATAAAGGTTTAAAGAATTCATATATGCCAGTAAAAAAATTATTGAAGTAAAATTAAGAAAGTTATTAGCTCAAGAAACAATCACGTTCAGTAACAAAAGGAAAATGTTTAACTTTAGGCCTACATAAAAAGTAGTAAAAATTATTGTAATTTTTTTCATAAATGTAAAAAAGTTTCGTAATTTAGTTCTAAATGGAATTGTATAAAAATATTTATCAATTTCAAATTTCTTATTTTGTTTTGAAGACACCAGTTTTTATGTTCCTACTACAAGACTGCTAACAAAACTAGGCCTGTTTTGAATAGCAATTTAGGAATATATCATTTGCCCAAAAATGACATATTATTATAAGAAAGTGTATAGGGTAAATCAAAGAATCAAACTTTATACCTGTAAATTATCATTGTAAATTTCATAAAAGTATTTGACTTAGCTTTACGAATTACAAAATGAGATGAAACAAATGAAACCACGAGGCGATAAAGGACATACAAAAAATGACCGTAGGACAACGTGGAAAGTGTTGGTACATGGGTTGAGATCACTATCACGATGTTTTAACATCGTTTGTTTTCATTATTTCTAATATTGGAATATGATATATGATATGGAAGCTGTGGAACTGTAAATACATTGTTAAGTTTAATTCGGTATTTAATTTTAAATGTAATAAATGTTACATATATTTTTTTTATGTAAATGTAATTATTAAAATATACATGTTTATTTATTAAACATATTTAATTCTATGTTTTCCCTCTATAACGCGATATTTTTAGCTATCTTACGCATTATTAACTTAAATAAAACACAATGCCTCTAAAAGAAAATCTTTAGCAGTTAAAGCTCAAGAAAAGAAATAAAAACGAGAAGTAGAAATCCCGGAATCGCGGGAATTGTAAATAATGTTTCACTGGCTAAACCTTGTGCTTACTTCCTTATTGGCACACTATTTTTAACCTAAGCTCAAAACCGCATTTGTTCTTTCAACGAGCGAGGTCTACTGTTCACAGAACTACTAGTATTTGCTTTGAGGCAATAAACTGTATATAAATACAACCTTTCATCATCAAAATATTCGTTTATACAAATTTAAAGAAGATATAGCCTAACTTCGGAAACATTCGTACATCTTCGTATAACATATAAACATATTCGATTATTAATTTCTTTACTATAATATTAACAACTTCTAAATAATTTGATCTATAAATATGAAATAAAAATCAATTAAAAGATAATATTTTTATCTTTGTTTAAATATATAATAACTTATTTAATTAAAAAATTTAAACAAATAGGCCTACAGTTTTATAATCTTTATAATTGTACACAACGACCTAGACTTTTTGTTGTTATGCTTTGAATTACTATTTAGTCGAGCGGGACCATTTAAAATCTGGACTTTATCAAAACATCCCTTGTACACATTTAACGAGTTAAAAATTCCCGTCAGCATAGTTAGGTAGGCCTAGATAAAGTCTGTTGTTTTTAAGTAGTATTTTGTATAAATAATGTATTTCTGATATGTATCTAATTCTGTCTGTGATTTTTCACAGTGGCTTACTAGTAATATTAATAATTATTCTTAAACGTTAAATAAAATTAGAAAATAAATTATAGTAGCAGTTGTGTTTATAAAAACTCTCTTTATTACTATTTTATAATTCATCTGGCAAACTTAAATTTTGTTTTTGCGGGGCCTCCCTAAGGTCGCACTTGCCTAAGGCCGGCTGTTTCTGAGATTATTTAGGTGTACAATAGTGCATACATTGATTCGTATGTACTTTATGTACTGCTCGGTTGGTATGTAAGACTATATAACAGTTCGAGCTAATATGATAAGCTTTCTAACAATACTGTCTCAAATGGTTCATTGTGGTTTACAATTATGGGTAGTTTGTTGGCCCATTAGGTAAAAGATTCGACTGTTCCTGACATGGTTCGGAATAATTTTTGTTTTAGCCGTTCAATTGCCATTCAGCCACAACAATGGTATAGAGATGTCAACAATCATAATAGCGCCATTTCATTTAAACAACATAAAATTATACTAATTTTAAAATAAAACAAAGCAAGCGTTAACCAAATAACGGTTGATGTTAGTTTTGGTAATGCATTTAAGAATAAAACTAAATTTTGAGAATAAGGAATTAGTTTGGATTTCGTGAACAGTAACATTTTGTATATGCAGTTTCACTGTTGTCATGAAAACCAACTTTGTAAACGAAATACATAAATGTCGCAATAAATTAAAACGTTTGAGAGAAGAGAAAGTTTTGAAAGATTGCAGGTCGTTAAATCTACCAGATTTCGCACATAACCACGCTTATCTCTGTAAAGTAAAATGTTAGCCTTAAGTTTTACTCATTCATTCCTCTTTTTGTAGGTTTATGTTTAGTTACATTTGTCTGTGTTTTTACAACGCTGACATCGCTGTATTTGGACGGGTGTTTGGCTGTATTTATGGTTGTTAAAAATGAACGACAAATCTTAAAACCAAACTAAATTAAAACTTTTCCTTTATTTAAAGTCATAATATATACAAAGTCATATGAATATGTATATTTATATAAATTGTATTTATTGATATAAAATAAGATAACTTTATTTTAAGTCTAAAAACAAGTTCTAAAATACTGTATAGATTAATATATATATATATATATATAACTATATAAATTTATTTGAAACATATATATAACTGGTCTTAAATAGGAACGTTTATAAATTATAAAAGCTTTAGTGGTTAAACACCTGAATTGATTCCAAGGAACATCTGTAATTTTGATATTACGTAAGAACAAAATACACATGTTTTATTGAATACAATTATTTTTTTAATTAAATCCCTGAGGGAGTGGAAATTTATTTACAAATCGCTTTTGTTAAAAAACAAATGATAGGTATAAGTTTAAACAAGTATGTAGGTTGACACTTATTGTTTTACTGTCTATCTCATCGTTAATTGGAAGCAAATACTTTAAATTGAGTTATGAAAATATGTAATTTGATAAAAACCTACGTTAGTGTTGTAAATTCCTTTTATAATATACAACGTGTCCATTTTAACTGGGCCACCATTGGGATCTCCAAAAGTACAAGATGTACAGCAAACTTTAAATGGGGGATTTCACCAACATTTTAGTGACCATTAAAAATATAAATTTGAAATTTCAAAAATTGGCCGCCATTTTTCCAATATTTTGTTTTTACAACTAACTTTAAGGTCTTTTTTTGTTTTTGGTGTTTTTTTTATACAACTAACCGTTTATAAGTTAAAGAGGTATAAAGTTTTAAAAATACCAAAAAATGCTGTTGATATTTTGGTATGGAAATGTTTTGAACTAATCAAAACGCTCTTAAAACGAATAAAGCATTTTTTAGACAAACAAATAACTTTTTTTAAACCAAATACGCTTTTCGTTATTTTTAAAAACCTTAATACAGAGAAACTATGAGACAAAATTACAAATTTGTCACATATAAAAAATGAAGTTGATAACAGATGTTCAATATTCTCATTGCTGCAAATTGTTGTTTAACGAAATCCCTTTCAAATTCTCATTTTAAAGTATAGTTTTTAATGTTTTTATATTCATCGTTAAAACGGCCAACTTTCGCAAAACCCTATGTTCTGTGGGTGTTTTTCAAAACGAGAAAAACTTGAAAAAAGAGCTAAAAGCTTTTTGGCCAAATCTCAGTTTGGCTTTCCTCACTCTCCAGGTAGTCCCTTATCTAGAGGATACAAAGCTTCTCTGATGAAGAGGTTGACACTAAACATAGGACAGCTATAGTGGATATAAATAGGTGTATTAGTCAGATATACGTGGAAATCAGATTTAAAAATACATTCATGTTATACATACCACTTTGTATATTTTAGGCAATTTTTTACAATTACTTTTTCAGAATCAAACCTTCCCATATAGAATTATGTTAAATATGTAGGTCTATATATTCTAACAATGAGTTAACATAATACAAGCCCGGAAAAAGAAATACGAATGAGTAACTTACTTTAAAAATCGTCAACTGATGAAGAATAGTGCCACTTGTTGACAGGGTGTTAGAAACTTACTGTGACTAAAGACTATAATTTAGAACTTCAGGCTACTTTTTTAATGCTTGCGTTTCTGTTATACATAAACAATAATTAATAAACGTTGTAAACATATATAAGTTAGAATATATAAGTTACTAGCTGGCCCGATCCGGTTTTGCACGGATAGACCAATCAAAGTTAAATGTATACTAACCAAAAAAACATATCAATAAATATTTATTATGAACTATATATTTCTTATGGGGATTTTTTGAAAACCTTTCACAGCGAGCACCTAGGACCCTAGAGGAAGCTACATACCGAATTTCATTCCAATCCGTTCAGTGGTTTTTGAGATTTCGTAATGAGTGAGTCAATGAGTGGTATTTGGATTATATATATATATAGAAGATAGATTGTCTATGTATAACAGAAACGCAACAGTAAAAAATAACCTGAAGTTTTAACTTATAGTCGTTAGTCACAGTGTTTCCAATTTGTATACATATATAAGTTAGTATATCACTCAAAACATGTTATATTACTTCCGTTATCAATAACAGGCGTTAACGTAAGCCTACAGTTCGTTGTCGCACCAAATGGATTTGAACAACTACATGGCGCCTTAACAACTGATTAAAACCGCCCTCCTCTGACCTTTTAACAAATTTTAACAAAACTGCTCGTTGACCTCACTTAACTTAAATTATATCTTGTTGTTCCGGGTCTACAAACGTGTTTATTTGTCAATTGCAGTCATTAGCGATAACATATTATCTCAATATGTTAAGGTTTGCTTCAGACAAAGTAATAGTAAACAATTACCATATTTTAATTATTTACATAAAATGCACAATAATACTTTACTATTGTCGTACAAGAGACTAGTTATTATATTAAGCTAAAGTTTGCATGTTTCTGGCTACAGTAAAAATACGTATTTCAATGGTAATTAGAAATGATTATTTATTTACATGTAAGTTATCGTATTTATTCGAAAAAATTTTAAAATACTAAATACGTATTCAACTTACAGTTATGTATTTATTTTTGATATGGCAAATAATGTAATGAACGAAATAAAATGTTTTAGTAAATAATTTTCACGTTTGAAACACGTTGAAACATTTACATTAGTATGTTAAAAAAGTATTTACAATATTTTTCATCTTCATTAAACGATAATTTGAGAATATCATGTAGTATTCAAAGTGATTAAATAATTAACTACGGTAGTTATGATTATAATTTTATCTCCGTACATTCTCTGAATTCTCGTGTTGCTTGGGTTTACAAGTTACTCGAGTGAAACGACGGAAAATTATCTTGCAGCCCCGAGGCAAATTGGATGATATACGGAGCGGAAGAAATGATGCCATACGATGGAAACGTAATTTAATCAAATCTATTTCGAAAGATGACAATATTTCAGAAGTAATGTGGTATTTCATTCATGATGTCTCTGGCAGGTAGGATTGCACATGGTTATAATGTAATGTTGAACTCTTCGTATTAGTTATAAGTACCGGGTGACTGAGCTCGGCTTGTTTAACCTTTTATTAAACTATTAAATTTATAGGATTTCAAATTAAATTGTGAAATCAAGCCTAAATATAGTAAGAATTATTGCAGGATTAACCATAACCTCAAAGCAATGCTTCAGAAAAGAGCCAGGCTTATATTACAAAATTGACAATTCCATATCAATTTCAGAAAACTTTTACTTTTGTGTCAAAAATTAAATTGTAAAATCAGGCATAAATATATTAACAATAATTGAATTATTATTTCTGATTGCCTTACTGAACTGGTTGATTTAACTATAATTTTACTTTGTTGTGTACTTACAGCTTGCAGTAAGTTTTTTGAGTAGTTTGCAAAAAACGATCGCGGCCACACGTACGTTCGGCTCGCGTAATTATGAATAAAATTTAAGTGTCCCTATCGAGTGTTGTATTGAGTTATGTGTTACATGTTGTTTGTGAATGTTTTGTATAAGTGTTTCATTTTAAAAACTTGACGCGCATTAACAAATGTAATGTACTAGTGAAGTGTAGGTTTGAAAATGCCTGAATAGAAAAGGCGAAACGTACGTCACCAGGGAATAAAAAAGAAAAATAAAGGACTGAGAGCTGTATGTACACAAAAAAGTAAAATTATAATAATTGAATGATTAACCAATAACCTGAAAGCAATAGTTCAGAAATGAGTCAGGCCTATATTAAAGTTGACTAATTCTCTATTAGTTTAGGCCACTTTTATTTTACTCTGACAAATTAAATTATCAATCAGGCCTAAATATATTAACAATTATCGTAATTATTAACAATATTTGTCAAACGTTCCTTGTAAAGTGAAATAGCTATATTTCACAACTAGTAGGAAAAGTGTGATTTTTCAGATGCGAGTCGTAATTTTTCACGATACTACTGGAATATCAGTTGCATTTTCTATTGCGTATATTGCCAGTTAAAGTTCGTCATATCCGCACTAGTGAGGATAAATTATATTCTCACTAGTGAGGATAAATCAGCTGATTACAACAATACAATATTGAAATAATGCCCATCTGTTTAAAACAGACGTGCATGAATGGATTAACGAGATTCCTGCTGTTCCTATCTACTATCTAGCGAAACCATCGCCAAGGGACGGGCTTGAAAAATTAGCGGGGAAAGAAGACCCTGTTGAGTCAGTAAGAAGAAAAATAAATGTAAATAAAATAAATGTTAGTAATCATATTTTTTGCTGTTGTATCAAATAATTTTTGACTGTAGTATTGTGAAAAATAGTGTTAAAAACTCGTGGGAAAATGTTCTTTTCAGATGTTCGTTCTCTTTAAATTGCTCGTCTACGACTCGCAATTTAAATACGGCTGGCATCTGAAAAATCACACTTTTCCCACTAGTTGTGAAATATACTATTTCAATATACTACTGGAATATCAGTAAAGTTGCTTTCCTATAGCGTATATTGCCAGGTAAAGTTCGTTATATCCGCGCTAGTGAGGATAAATTATATTCTCACTAGTGAGGATAAATCAGCTGATTACAACAATACAATATTGAAATATTGCCCATCTGTTCAAAACAGATGAAGAACACTATCTCACAAAACCAAGAAACAGTTCAAGTCCGAAACAAAATTCCTAACAAAGGAATTAACATTACAAATAATACAAACTGCGCAATTAACATCCACTTAAATATAAACTAGGTCTTTTATTGTTCGTTTGAATATTGTTGTTACATTATTAAAATTCTTGTTAAATATAGGCCTAATCCTATTTTTTATTCAATGAAGTAACATTTTGATTTTGTAAAAACATAATTTTTTTGTTTGTTTGTAGTAAATACGAGTAAATAAACTTTTTAATTTGTAGTAATCATATTTTTTGCTGTTGTATCAAATAATTTTTTGCCGTAGTATCGTGAAAAATAGTGTTCAAAAGTCGTGGGAAAATGTACTCGCACCAGGAAAAATCACACTTTCCCCACTAGTTGTGAAATATACTATTATTGCTTTCTTAGTTACAGCTAATATAGTTTACTTTGTTTATTTCTTCTATTCTTATAGACGAATTACTGCACTGATGAGTGAAATGATAAATTTTTTTTTCAAAATTCGTGTGATACCCATTTTTCTATATTATGAGACCAAGCGCAATCGATTCTATTCACCTTAAAACCCTTATATATGAAGTTTGATAAAAATCGGTAGAGCCATTTTCATATATGGATACATGCATACATACAGAAGTCCCTCGTTTAGTATTATAGGATTAGATAAGGTAGGCCTGCATTTAAATTTAAATAAGAAAACAATACATGACACTGTTAGCGGTCTTAATGATGCAATTGTTACTTTCAATACTTTACATAAATATTGAACGTTAAGAGAATCGACATTTTAATAAAATGCGTTCAGTACTTCTCGAATTTCTATAAGCCTACTGATGAAAAGTAGAAAGTATGCATATTTAGAACCACTTAACCAATGTTCATGCCGTTATAAAACTGCCGATACCTGTACAAAATGCCGATTAGGACAACGTGTGGGATGTTTTCAGTTACGTTTAGTTAAAATTAGTAAAATTTGTTTCAGTTTACTAATACGTAGTGGAACTGTAGGATGGAAAGACTTTTAAAAAGTACTTGTTTTGTTTGATTGTTCCAAAAATATATGTAAAAATATTTTTTTTTTTACAAAATTATCTAAATGGTGTATCATTTTGCTGCATACTTTTACGTAGATTGTGGTTTGAATATGTTCCGTAATTTTTACATAATATTTCTCAGCTAACTATGAAACTTGGGACTACGCAAAATTACGAAATTGTATCAATTTATAATGTGAAGATGGATTGGAAAATTGCTAGAAGGCTTTTCAATTAAATTAATTACCTTAACATATATGTTTTTAAAGTTAGATTTGATTAAAATTACAATTAATTAAATATTTGTCTCCTTACTTTGATACAGCATACATACATATTCCGTACATACTGAACCTAATAAGTAAAATAGAGATGGAGCAAAAAAAACAACTGTTTAAAAACGCTTATAATAGCATAATTAATTACATTTACTTTAATGGCTAACACACATAGGCACTATTTTAACCTTGGCTGTTATTGAAGCCTCCTACTTTGAATACCTTATTTAATGAAAGTTGAATATGTGTTTAGTGTTTATTACTCCTTGAATGGAACATGGAACGGTTTACAGCTGGTTTATAGTCGTATATATTTACGTAATGTAATATGATATTACATCATGTAATATTACTGTCGTAAAATTTTGTGAGGTTGTCTTGAAAAGGTAATTTCAGTAAAAGAGAGAACACATTAATGGTTTGTATTAGAAAAGATATCTGTTCAAATATCTTTTTTATTTTGCTGGTTTAGTTCTTTAAATTGTGTACCATCAACTGGGGTAACTTTAGCCTTAAGGGTAACTTTTTCCATTGGTAGCCTTAGCCCAAATCTTTGAAAAAAATAGTTAGATCTACTGTTGGTTACCAAATAAAGCTTTCGACTTGGTTCTTGTGATAAACATTAAGAGTAACATTTTCAAAATTCATGTTCATTACTTTTGTAAAATTTTTATTTTCATTTTATTCTATCCCCAACTTATTGTACTTTAACTACCTACATAAAACCATAATTATAATTGGGGTAACATTGTCAGACATCATATTTGAAATTGGTTTCTATGACATTTTACATTTGGGACAATGTTACCCGAATTAAAGGCAAGATTTTCATACATTTTCAAAAAATCTCATTAATAAAATAAATAAGTTCTGAATTTTAAAAAAATAGTCAATATGCACTTTGAATTACACAGAGTTAAAAAATAATAATAATAGTACATGGAAGTTAATTATTTTTTACACATTCTTTTACATATATAAAAATTTAAGATTTTGGGGGGCTTGTTGGGGTAGGAAGTTAAAAATTTTAAATATACAGGTAGGTCATGTGATACACCATTGAAAAGCTTATTAAAAGAGAAACAGAATGGCCCAAACTAGAGCTTAGTATCTTGCTTCGTTTGAACGTAATGGACAATCAAAGTTCTAAAAAATTATATTGTTATCATAGCATCAACGCGGGTTATTAATTTGTTAATATTAGGAATAAGTACTTTGTATGCTAATTTCAAGAACTTTATTTTCCCATTATTTTGAAACGCAGGAAGATATTAGGCTCTAATTTGCACCATTGTGTTTCTCTTTTAATAAGCTTTCAATGGTGTATTACATGACCTACCATTATATTTGAAATTTCTAACCCCCCTTGCCCCCTAAGCCTCCAACAATCGTAGAGGGTCATATATGTCAAATAATTTGGTTTGCTATGCAACACAAGAAATGTACAAAGTTTTGTTAACTTATTTTCAGCAACAAAAATAATGAGGGGGGTTAAATGGACCTTATGAACACTCTGTATATATATATATGAGAAATAAAAGGCAATGTATGTGAAGAAACACAAAAAATGGGTCAAAGTTACTTCAGTTGACCAGTATGTGTATTTATTTTTCACGCACCAACAATAAGTTTTATAAATAATACGAATTGCTATTTTGAAATAATATGAAAATAAATTGTTTCCGATTTATTTATCGGGAAATTTGACAAAGTGAAAATTTGTTTCACATTTTAACATTTATGGATAAGAAAAAATTCTTAAACAGTTCAATAAATAATTAAATCGTATGGATAAGTTTCTCATAAGGCGAAAACTTTAGTTAGATAATAATAATCTAGCATGATAATCCAGCTCTATAATTTATCTAACAATAACAAATAATATAATATTGCAAGAAATTACGGTTGAGTGTATGAAAAATAAAAACAATAAGTTTTAACAACAGATTTTAGAATGTCAGTAAAATCACAAATAATTACACATCACGGTTTATTCGTTTATTGGGCCCAGACTGTACGGAAGGTTTGTGTGGCTTAGTATTTGATAAAAATTTATAAATTTCTAAACAAAAAATATGTATTTTAAACACGATTTACTTGACAGCGTTGAACTATTTCTTGATGAAACCTCTTTAGCCAAAATTTGTAACAAAACTAATACGACAACTTTTTATAGGATATCTCGCTGTTGTACACAATCTTGAATAGTACTAAATCTATTTGAATAAAAACATTGGCAATTAATAATTATGTTTTCTTCCAGAAAGGAGATTTTTTCCGGATGGAGGAGGAATGCATTATACTTTATCAAAGAGTACGTGTCCCCTGGTGTGTGGGACTCCCGGTTTATCCGGTATACCCATTTCCTGTACAGGCAGAACCTCCACTCTGGAACCGCTATTAGCATTACTTCACAGTGGCAGCATTAATGACCATAGCAGGCGTCTTCTTTTCCTTATTGCCTGGAGTTTTATAGCTTAGCTTATGTAATCTTTTACCGTAGAATGTGTTCGCTATAGTGCTGAACCTGGTACCATGATGGCCGCATGACCATTGTTAAAAATATGTTAAAAAAGCTAATGTTGCTGAAATAAGTTAATATAAATAAAGCATAATATGTTCTATTCTAGTGCTGAACCTGATTCCATGAGTCCTCGCTTATTAGCATCTTTGCTACAATATTGGCAAGCCAATCTTTTCCTCGATGTCCCGTCTTTCTTCTTCCCATCTGACACAGAAGAAAAAGTGTACTCAACATCGTTTAACACGGAATCGCCATATGGTCACACTGGGCTTTCCAGTTTTCCTATTTTTGCCAGGTACGCCTGGAAGCAACCGTGTCCAGTCAGGAGCTGGGTCATATAAAAATTCACCTCCACATGTGGTCGGTTTATCCATTATGAGATGTTGTTAATGAAGCCAGCAGTCCATCTTCCTCCGGTCTCTTGTTGCCATCTTTCCTGCCAGAGTCTGAGTGTCTGCTCTTTAGCTTCCTCTTTTATCTTGGCTTCATCCCTTCTCTAGAATATAATAATTTTCTCCATTGCCATCAAGGATAGGGGGGATACACGCAATAACCAGTACAGCTGGTTCCGACACTTTCCTATAGGCACATGGAATTCCTAAGTGCCACTCTCCTTTCCAGAGCTGTCATCTTATTTCGATAGGATTTTTCTTCAGCGCTTTCCTGATTTCACATCCATACGGAAGAACTGCATGCGTGACCGTCATTAGCAGTCGTCTTGTTCCTGTCGTTGGACCGCCTATGTTTGCCTTTAGTCGAAATAGAGCCGTTGTGACTCTACTCCGTAGCATGCCTAATCTGCTCCCAATAACTGATACAGTCTAACCCTACGCCGAGGTAATTCACGGTGTTTTTTGATAGTAATTTTTCCGAGCCCACACGCAACGGGATAACTTTTCCAGAAAGGAGCTTAGAACTTACTAATAATAATGAAGATATAAAATTGTTTAAATAGAGAGTACTATAATGACGCCTACAGCACCAAGCCTACGATTGAATAATAATTAAACCTTCTGAACATGATTTGCCCCTCACAGTATGGATTTCTCAAGTTTACTATTTCTAGTTAACTTTTATCACTATAAAAGTTAGTTTTAACCATTTCTTATAGTGTATATTTTACAAACGGATTTTACAACTTCACTTCTGAGTCTCGATTCTGCAAGACTTCAAGCTGGAATCTTAAGATGCACATATATATTTCAATTTTATTACAAAACTTGTCAAACAATAGAGTTGCTATTGGATTATTTTATAAAGTTTTGCTTGAGTTACTGCAAACTGGGAGTGAGAAAACTATTTTAATGTATACGCTAGGAATGACACAATATTGTACTCAATTTATTAACAAGTTAAAGTTTATGTTTAGGTTGAAAACTTTTATACTCATAAAATCAAGTAATAACTACTAAGTGTTTAAAGTTTAACGAAGTTATTATTTTTAATTTTCCGCTTACACACTTCCTCAGCAAGGGTTCATTTAATTAAATTACAAGTTAAAAAACATGGACCAAGGCCGGGATTTGAAACCGGGACTTTTACGATTCCGATTAAATTTATTAAATTAAAAATAATAATACCATTTTAAGCTGCAAAAAATAATTAAGATTGTTTTCAATGTTGTATACACGAGGTATTCAGTCTATTAATTCAATAATTGCAGTAAAACCGTACAAGTGAGATAACCTCGACCAATATCTGGTCTGATCAGGGTGGCTCAGATGGTAGAGCGTTACAACGGAATCGTAAAGGTCCCGGGTTCAAATCCCGGTCTTGGTCCATGTTTTACTTTCTCACTATACTATAGTATAGAGAAAGTATAGTGATCGCAAAAAAAATAGATGTTAAGATTTTTGTGGAAATATCCGTTTTGGGACCCCCTGAGTCCAAAAAAGTGGTTTTTACAAAATGTCTGTCTGTATGTATGTATGTCTGTATTGTATGTATACAAGCTAGAGCGAAAACTATTCGATCAATTTCAAACACATTTGCACCAGACATATTGTCAAGTATGCCTGTATAAATGCACGAAAAACGGTTTTGAAAAACAACCCTCTTTTTGGCAAAAATTCCAAAAATATCTGTTATTATTTTTTTATAACAGACTCTAACGATTTTGATAAAGTTTGGCTATTTGTAGCTTTAATGTACCCTACCATATGCAAAAAACGTCATCTTTCTAAAAATTCTCGTTTAGCTAATAATAATAACTGATTTTTGGGGGATTTTTGGCTATAAATGGGATTGTTTTTAAAAAAATTTCAAAACCTTTTTTCGTGCCTCTATACAGCCCTAATTGACGTGTTTGGTGCAAATTTGTTCGTAATCGATCGAATAGTAATATCTCTAGATAATAATAATAATAATAATTTGTAATTATCATTATCAATATTATTATTTGTAATAATAATGACAATAGAAAATAATAATAATATTTATTAGTTAATCTCCTACTTTAATAAATAACCTCTTCTATCCCACCCCACATACAATAAAATTATGAAGTCACAGTGAATCTGTTTAGTAATTTAAATATATTTGTGAGAAAGTATGTACCAGTTCCTGGTACCGTTTATTTTCACTTGAAATTTAATTTAACGAAGTGTTTGCTCACAATTTAATTTAGATATTATTTTGCTAAATTAAAATAGACCTACATATTTAATTGAAAACGTATAAAAATTCACTTTGGACTTAGAATCAAAATTGCTAACTATGAATGAGAAACTGTAAACATTCAAACGTCATACAAATATATTGTTAAAGTAATAGTTCAGTTAGGCTTAAACTACTTTCAATGTTGAAACTATTGTAGGTATCATGAAAATCATTATATCTGAACTTTCGTTACTGTTACACGAATACAAACTTACTTAAAGAATTCAAAAGTTTTAAAGTTATACTAAAGATATAAACTGAACAAATATTCTAAAATGTTCATATATATAATCAATTAAAATGTCTCAATTTGTCTAAATTACCTAAAACACCTCTTTTGGTAAATTAACGTAACACAATTCAACATATTAATAATTGTAAATCATTAAATGCAGATTACACGTTAGATAAAAAACAAAAATATCACATTTTAGGAATGGACCCAGAACTATTATCATTTACTCTCCTATTTTGTGTTTAGTTCAAGCATTTGTGCATTTATTGAGATCTGCATTAAACATTTTTTTTGTAATTAATTATACCGCATTTTACAGTATATTCGCCATTAACAAAGAATAGGTTTCATTATTCTCTTCAAATGCATTTAGCTATTAACTGAATATTAAATGAAAACATTTGTTGAAATAAAATTATGTAATGCGTAGGAAAATTTCGAGCTTTTTACGTCAGGTTTGGTTTAAAACCTACTACATAAGTTTTTTACTAAAGAAAATAAATTTGCTTATTTGATTTGTAATTTCAGTGGTTTATTATTCGCAGAAATTTCTTCTTTGCATATTTGTATAGCAATGTAAACTTAATACTTATACACATTGAGAAAAAAAAGGTGTATACAATACTCGTTGTATTTCCCTTTTTTTTTAAAAAAATAATATGATAAATTTCTTCAAAATTAATATCCCAAGACGAAGGCCAGGTAATCTATATCTATATATATAATCCAAATACAACTCACTCATCACGAAATCTCATCATCGAACGGATTTTAATGAAATGTGGTATGTAGCTTCCTCTAGGACCCTAGGTGCTCGCTAAGAAAGATTTTAAACAAATTCGAAATTTTAGGGGGGTTTGAGTGGGTGGGTAAAAGTTACTAAAAATCCCCATACTAAAATACGAAATACGTTGTATAATATACTTATTGAAATAACTTTTTTTAGTTAATATACATTTAACTTTGATTTGTCTATCCGTGCTAAGCCGAATAGGGCCAGCTAGTTACGTATAATATTATAGGAAGTGAGACAAGCATTGTATGTTTTTCCTGCCCATTTTATGTATTTAAAGTTAGCATAATTATTTCAGAATTATGTTTATAGACAAAACTGTATGAACAATGCTTCAGTACAGGCCAGCTTTAACTATTTACTCCATCGCAAGATGACTTCTTTGCTTGCATCCTCCTCTCTCTCAGTCTCTCCAACTACCTCTGTTTTCCTTCTTAGTTCCGGATCACACAGATTTACTCATTTGAACTGAAACCGTAATGATAAGGCTTACAAAAAATGGTGAACGATAATTTCCTTCCCAAATCTGTCTGATTCCTTGTTGCCATGGATTCCAGTGTCCTGACTTCCAGATCAGCTTCTCTAAACGTTGTTAAGTCTATCAGTAATTCTTTATACGCACTTATCAGTCGTGAAGCCACTTTTAGTCACTTTATGGCTTTTTCAGTGATGTTTTTTTCTTCTTATCTGCAGCTAGAACCTCCTCTGACCTGGTACGTTGCATGATAACCTATGAATCTGTTTCAAACAGTTTGCGTATTTACTAGACTGATATAATTAAGTGTAGCCCTTTTTATGTCTAACGAGTGGAACTGGCAATGCTTGATTTCATTTTAAGGGTGGGTATTCCTTTTCATCCCTTTTAATTAAGTAATCGAATTGTAAATGTGTGTTTTTTTAATATCAATTAAGAATAATACTAAATAATTTTAGATTTATAATTAAATTATAACTATTCACTTGTTCAGCCATTTAGGAGGAGTTGAGTGACATACACACTTACAGAAGAATTACATAAAAATATGATGATACGTTAAAAATACACTTAAAAACTATTTGACAATTATTATTTTTTTAAAGTTATAGTTGTAATCTAATTACTTCTATCTTACTATATTAAACACATTTAAATTTATAAACTAATCGATATTAACTGGATAAAACATTATATTGACAGATAGTTAAGTTTGAATAAAATTATATATTTTTTGCAAATATTACCGTACTGTAAATATGTAATACAAAAACATAATAGTATAACTGTATAAAATTACGGTTGTTAATACTCGGAACAGATCAAGACTTTAATGTGAACATCAACAATTACAAACTTTAGTGTTGTTCTTACATAAGAGTGTGATACTTTTTATTAAAAAAACAGGAAATTATTCTACAATACTTTACTTTTTGTTTGAATTTTCTAGGTAAAATTATTTTTATAATAAACAGTACAATTCATCATGTCTTGTCAATAACATCTTAATTACTAATAAGTTTGATTGCATAGCAAATGTTATTGTTAATATAGCTAAGTCTGTCGTGAATGTATATACACGAATGTGATGTTACGATTTGAAAACCTGAACCAATTTAAAGCAGAAGCTAATTAGTTATCCAAATTTTAGAAGTTTAATTGAAAACATTGCAAGCAAAATGTGTTACTGCTATTATTATAAACACATAATAAAATAGAACAATGCACGTATTTTACGAAATCAAGATACACCGTGTATAAATTGTAAAATCGCTCTGTAAAATAATGTTATTAGTTTTCGTTTATCCCTGGCGGAACCGTGTAATATCCGTTTGTTCAAAGTGTTTTGTTTTGTGTTTAGAGCAATATTGTGTAAAACGATGTCCAAACGCTTTGTTGTAGAGTTGTGTGTTTTAACACAAACCCATTATAAATGAAAGCAAATAACAGTAACACTATCGCTTTTGAAATAATATTAAAGGTATGTTATATAGAATAAAGTGTTACGTAGACTATAATTAATTTATCATATAACTAGTAAGCCCCCATAAAAGTTAAAGGCAGATTAACACACATTCAGAAGTATATAATAAAAATAAAAAACTATTTAAAGACAACAGACTATATCTAGGCCTACCTAACTATGCTGACCGGGGTTTGTAACTCTTTAATTGTGTACAATTATAAGGATTTTAAACTGTAGGCCTATTTGTTAAACAATTTTATTTATATATTTATTATATATTTAAAGAAAGATACAAATATTGCGTTTTAATTACTTTTTATGTCATACTGATAGATCAAATGATTTAGAAGTAGTTAATATTATATTGAAGTAATTAAAAATCCAATATGTTTATATGTTATTCGAAGATGTACGAATGTTTCCGTAGTAAAACGGATAGGTATCTCTTCTTTAAATTTGTATAAACCAATATATTGATGATAAAAGGTTGTATTTATAAACACAAATACTTAACACACAGTTACACATAACATAAAACACTTAACATCCAATAAAAATAAAAACGAATTCATGAGTCGTTTGTCTATCATAGTGTCCCGGTACATAGCCTACACCTCGCTTGAACACATTCACATTGAATTGGGTTTACAAGACACGAATGAAGTAACAAAAAAGATAAACATTTATATTTTACGTATAACCAGGAGTTATTCAAAATTGAGAAAAGCAAAGAAAAAAAAACAAAAAAAAATTGATGAGATTTTTAAACTGATGAGATCTATAAACCATCAATCAATTGGTTCGATGTTGTTTACTATATTATGAAAATAATCAATCTAAAAGAATAACAACCAACTAGTGTAGATGTAATCCTCATTACTGCTTTATATTCTTTATATTCAAGTACACACGGACAGTAGCTGAATATTTTCATAGCAGTTCCCACTTGTGTGACCGGGCGAGGCGAGTCCAGCTACTGTCATGCGAGTATACAGGTGAAGCAGCTGTCCACTGTCAGGTCAGCAACTCGTATCGTGTAACCAGGCCTATAGTAAAACAATAAAATGGCCCGTCCATGTGCTCGCTTGCTAAACACAACAACGGGAAGATGTTCATCATATTAAAAATATATTATTTCAAATATATGAGATGCCTTTAGAGATACCACACTTTGCAATCTATTTCTATTTCATATAACAATTCAGTGTACCAAAACATATTTTCATTTTCACAGACCTGATGTGATAGGTTTACAGACCTGATTGTAAAATTTCTCTGGGACTATTAAAATTCAAAACACATACCATTTTACAGAGCAATTTGATTACCTACCTATTGACGTTTACAGCTCATGGGATACGAGTTGATTTAGCAATTTACTTAAAATGCTGTAGATATTTAGTAGATCATTTTTGAACGTATAGCGAAAGGTTTAGAAGATAAACAAACTCTATACCTTCTATAGCGAAAGGTTTACAAATAAACTCTATATATACAAAATACATTATGCAAACTCTATAAACACAGTATGTATATACTTTAGTATACACATAGTATATATAAACTTTAGTATAAACACAGCGTATAAAAACTTTAGTATAAACACAGTATTTACAAACTTTAGTATAAACACAGTATACATAAACTTTAGTAAAAACACAGTATATAAAAACTTCAGTATAAACACAGGATATATCAACTTAAGTATAAAATCAGTATACAGAGTGTTCATAAGTGCACAGATTGTTCGTTATATTACAATATATAAATAATTATCACTTAAAAAAAATTAAAGTAAAAAAAAGTGAAATAAGTTGGATCCTTTAATCAATTAAATCATTTAATGTTATTGTTAATATTTAGAATTAATCAATACTCAGTTAAATTTGTGCCTTTTATTTAGTGTACTAACACTTTTCGTCTTAAATTACTGCTACAAACTTAAAGCATTTAAAAAAACTGCTTTAAAATATTTATTTAAGATGAAATGAAAGTGGTTCATAAATGATGTTACACTAAATACTTTAGTTCTTTTGTATTTCTTGGTTCATTTTGTGTTAAATAAAGTGTGTCTTTTCATTTTTTATTTGTTTACATTGATTTAACTTTGAACATTTCTTTTATAGCCCTATTCAAAAATCAAATTCTTTGCTACACAATAAAATAAAAATAAGAAGAAACATCAAATGAACAAATAAATGGAACATATATAAAAAGTATTTAATAATGTTAAGGAAACAATTGTTATGAAATAACTAAAAAGCGTGATTTTTTTGTTTCTTTTACCATAAGAAATTAGCTTAAGAACTCATTTCAGGCAGAATATTTTTCAACAATTTTCCTTTGGAGGACCCCAGATCCCCCGGCGTGCCGGGTTCACAGGTCCTCACGGGCGCAAAATATAGGGGCCTTCTCTACTTATTCCTTAAACTCAAACATATAAAACCTGAATATTTATAATACGTGTCTTAACATATACCTACAACATGTAAATTTAGAACGAACATTTAAATATAACATTGCTGGACAGATGTATTTAAGCAAACCAATCTGCTGTTACAAAACATTGCATGGCATATTCTTTATTTAATACGACTGAGATTTATTTAATATATAGATATGGTTTAATAAATAACAACAGGAAACCTTTCCATAGACAGCCGAACTATAGAAACAGAATCGATTCTCAGGTAAAACTATCGCCACAATTTCCCACTGTTTTGATGTTAAGCACTCCAGCTGCATCGTCTATATATATAAATCTATAAAGTGACAATTTGTGCACTCACCCAATCACTATATATCCTACTATAAATAACGTCTGACCTAGCTTCCGATGGGCTCTGCCATTACTACAAACACTATACATTCCATGATACATTTAGTGTCCAATATTTGTCAAGTAATATACTGAACAAACTTCTCCCCCTTTTCATTCAATCAGTTTAGGAGTAAAAACAAATTAATATCATAATTTTATAAATTGCAAATGGAAATTATTTATTAAGAAACAGTAATAAAATTTAATTTTAAACTAATTACAAAGAAGTACTTTTAAGTGATTAAACAATATTGGTTTAAAAAACGCATATATTGTAGAGAAAAACTGCAGCATTAGTTATGATGCGTTATAATAAACATGTCAATTTGTACAACTTGGTTGGACACTTGTACCAAAGCTAACCGGTCAGTAATAAATCATGTTTGCAATATAGTGCCATAACTTGTTAAACAGTTAGTTGCGATACAAAAACTAATAACGCAAGAAATTGGTCACTAAAATCTAAAGAGCCCACAAACAATCAGTTTAACCGTGCAGTTTATCACGTGTAACGTTTCAGCGATAAACTGAGTAAACTGCGCAGTTCTGTCAGACTTTTACGCAGGCTTGTGGCCTGAGCGAGAGACTCTTCTTTGCACCGATAAACGGCGCAGTTATATCAGTTAATCGAACAGTTTGCACAATCTTGACGAGTCGTTTCTAGCCATGCACGTCAGCTCTTTACTGTATTATTTACTTTTCTGTTATTCACCTCCATGAAGAAAAAAATAAAAACTTCTGAATTTCATTGACGCTTATGCTGTGAACGTACATCACAAAACTGAGAACTGAGAACAGAACTGAGGAGAAAACTGAAGTAACCCACACACCACACAGTTCTCACAATTGTACAGTTTTATTTGCACAGATAAACTGCGCAGATTAACTGATCGTGTGTAGGCCCCTTTACTCCAAACAACGTGTTATATTTTTTGATATATTAGGTTGAAATATTTCTTTCTATAATATGGGGCGTTCAACTTTCCCTCCTCTATTCTGAATAAATAAACATTCTAAATTCTATATCACAACAATGACTGCACAAATGTAATCGGAGTTTTTCATTTTATCATATACACTTCAACTTCCTAAGGTTTCGATGGTCTTCCGTATAGCGGGAAACAAGTTAAAATATTTAATAGAAATAGTTTACAATATTTTAACAGCATTCGACTAAGCGACATTACTTTATTAAGCTAAATTGTAATATCATAAGTTTAAAGGTACTTCACTTCTCTGGATGATTGAAAAGTACATTACTTACAAAATGATTGGACAATTTGTTTATATAATTGTTTTTAGATAATCTAAGAATGTAACACATTTTCATAATTTTTTTATAATTTTTGTATTTTGTAAACTGATATTGTAGTAAACGACATCAAGCAGGCTTTGTATTTTATTTGTTGAATAATATTGACAGTTAATTGTATTATACATGTTTTGTTTTAGTTAACCTAAGTTCGTTAACCATAAATTGTTAATTAATTAATTATATTTTAGCGCGTATATATAATTAGGACCTATTATAGATATAGTAACTTGCTAATAAATAACCTTTAAGCTATAATCTTAAGTAATCTAAAGTATATTTTTTTAAAACTTTAAATGCATGACCACGCCTAAAGGTGTTTACAACTTTTCAAAGAACATTGGATCTTATGAAACCCGTTGTTAGTCTTAGATCTACATATTTTTGTAGATACATACATTTGTAATATATATAACATGATGTGTACAAATGAGTTTTTAGTGGACATAAATAGCTGGCCTGATGATGCTGCTTGTGGCAGTAAAACATGCCACGTATAATTAAGGCATAGTAAAACCAACTAAAAGACTACAATAAAATTGACACAAAGCAAATAATATATTATTAGTTTATATTAAAAAAATAACACTATTCTCACTCATATAAGTTTAATTACCAAACGCGTTTCAACGACAAAGTCGTCATCCTCAGTGATATATGAACTACAACTGACAGATTATAACTATTAGTTGATTATATTCAGTGTTGTTAGCCTTTGATCTACATAATATATTTGCAGATACAAACATTTACAATACATATAACATGTTGTGTGAAACATAAATAGCTGGCCTGATGATGCTGCCTGTGACAATGAAACATGTAGCCACGTTAAATTAATGTATAGTAAAACAAATTAAAAGACTACAATTGACACAAATTAAATAATATATTATTAATCTATTAGTTTCTAACTTATACTGATTTTTAAATAAAGTACCAAATTAAATTAAGTGTGTGATTAATTTGTTATTTTTAAATGTTTATAGGCTACTATCGCAGACTTGTACACTTTAATCTTTTATTTAAACATATTGTATAATTAACTGCGAGAAAACCTTGTTCAATTTGTAGTACTTTAAATATAAAAATACAAACTTAAAAATGCTTAAATATCTATCAAATATTTATTAATTTTATAGCAATAATATGTTTAGTAGCGCAGTCTAGATTAATTATAAAACCGGAATCACTTCTCAATGTAACAACTATATTCCTAGAAAACACTGACATGTTGTGGTAGTTTTTAATAAGAGTATAAAGGATATACTTATTGATGTGTTGAAGCTGTCAACGGCCCTAATTGGTTTTACAGACATTGGGACTGTCAGATAAATAACTACATTGTTTGGTTTAAAATAACATGTAGTGATGCACTTTAGAAGACACCTTAATGTGTTTTTGTCACTATAGATGCACAGATAAGCTATTTCTAACAGTTTCTATTAGTTTACCGGAACTTAATTTTGTACATTTAAATACAGATATTTATGTTTAGTTTGAAAGATAACTGTACACAAAATACATATTTTTGAACAAAAGAAAATTATTAGAAACATGAAATAAATTTCATAATGTTACCAACTGGTTTGTGTTATTTAATATGTAACGAGACAAATTCAGCTTTTTTATAAGCACATTGATAAAAAAAAACGGGAATCTGTGAAACCATTAATATGTAAGACTTAGTCTAATGTAATATTATAAAAGTTTTTTTATTTATTTCCTACACAAGAAGTAGGAGTTATTTAAACCTACATACGTACCCAATAAGATTATTGATATTATTTAATTTGTCTATTAACATGCCGGGTTTATTTTAAAGTCCCAACGACTAGGAGTACATCCAATAAAACTATGGTATAATGTACAATAAAATTCGTATTTAAAAAGTAAAAGTATGTAACAAAGCTTTCAGATTCTATTTTCCACATAATTCCTCTAAACTAAAAAACAGGTCGAGTTTATTTCAACATGTTTCAAATATTAGGAAGTATTTGTTTCATCTGGAGATTTATAATCGGAGTAAAAATAAATTTTGCACATTATTTTGATGTTTTTTTTAGATATTTACAAATTGACATAAGCCTAATGTAAATCTTAACTTCATAAAAACATAAAAATATTTTTAATCTTTAGCACACGAGAAAATAATTTTGTCCTTTATTTTTTAATATTTTATAATAATTGTAAACAAGAAATATAATAAAATAGTAAAGAAAAATAATATTTTGAATTTGACTTCATTCTTGTTTTAAATACATACTGCCCAACTAAGCAATTATACTACTGTACTTCTAAATAAATTATTAGATTAATTAATAATTATATATATATATTTGGTGACTTCATTAAATTCAAAACCGGATTTAATTTGTAATTAGTGGTTAATTTTATGCATCTACTTCAGTTTATATAAATAAACTAAATGAGAAGTTGCTGTTAAATATACCTCCGTTCCATTTTGATATATAAAGGCCATTGAATGTACAATATTTCTTATTATATGAATAAAATTTCATGAAAATTAATATATTTGTACCATAATTGTTCAAGCAATCTAAAACGCCAAAGGAGAATTCATAAGTATTGGCTCATTACATTATTCTCGTATTTAGAAAAACTGGGAAACATAATTTATGAAAAGAAATATAAGTTGAACATTAATGTTTTTTCTGGGATTCTGATTACAGGCTAACCTTTAAAATAATATTTGAATGCTTAGAATCGAGGTGAAAAGAGAAAAATGTTCAACTTTGGTTGTTTAAAATACCGTTAACAATCATACCACGCTTCTAATAGGAATAGACTATGATTAATCTTAATTCAACTTCATGACTGTTAGTTGTACAGCATAGGCCAAGGACGTTAACTGCCACAGCTAGGATAACTGTGACGTCAGTTGTTGTCAACAGCAATCCTTAGACATTGTTTTGCCTAGTGTAGTCGTGATCTGTTGTGAACTTGACTACAGTTCTGAACTCTACAACATTTACGCATAAATTAGTTGACACTAGCAGTTTGAAGTTATTTTTTGTTGTTTGTTATATGTTATTTTAATCAACGATGAATAGAAAGTGAAGTACAGAACAGCGTGTACTTGTGTTACAATCATGGTGGAAATATGACCATAATTGCCGTGATGTTTGTGATTCGTTTGTGGAACGTTTGCCAAACGTGGAACCTAAATCTCGACAAGGTATTCGGAAATTAAATGTAAGATTCGAAGAGACTGGGACAGTGGCGGAGCTTTCTCGTTCAGGTAGGCCAGTGTCTGTTACCGTACTACAAAAGTAAATCTTAATGCTGTTGAGCAATGTTTTGTGCAATCACCTACTAAATCTCAAATGAAAGCGTCCAAGGAGTATGGAATATCAATAACAAGTCTACGAAGGTCGCAGAAAAAGCTTTTGAGAGCATATAGACCACCTATTTTACTTCAAGGCCTACATGAAGATGATCCGGACAGGCGTTTGGAATTCTGCGAGTGGTACACAATCCGACATAAAGCTGATTCAATGTTTTACAAAAGCATTATTTGGAGCGACGAAGCTATTTTTAAGGTAAATGGCAGAGTGAACAGACAAAACAGTGTCATATTATATTGCATGTGAGTACTCACGTCTGTTGATCCTTTTTGTTTTTTCTCTCAATAAAACAATTGCAATTTCGGGCAAAACCCATCATCAGGTTTTTATAAACATATCACATACACAAGAACACAAAAACACACATATATTTCACTCCGTGTGGAGATCGTTAAAGTCAAAACACGCACTTTTTTATTACGAACATTGGTGTGCACACCGCATTAGTTGTTTAAGATGGTACTGATTGAAGTTAGGTTATGCAACGATTATTGGACCATGTCCTCCTCCCTTGTCTTTTGATTAGCGTGTCATACAATAGGTTTGACTTAAATGACAGCTGATCATTCAATATGTTATTGGGTTCAGCTTTTAAACCTTTGCAAATTTCGAATTCCTCTAACGCGTTTAGAGTATATCCCTCCTTACATTTATGTAATATACTGATATTAGTGTTAATATCAGTATATGAATGGAGGTTATTGATAAGATGTTCGGCATAAGTGGATTTGATAACTCTAAGGTTGCTAGGTGGCAAATGTTCCTTGTACCTAATGTTAAATGAACGTCCAGTTTGTCCTATGTAGAAACTAGGACAATCATTGCATATTAACTTGTAGACACCGGTTGTTTTATATTCATCGAATTTATCTCTAGTTTTTGGTTTAAGCAGAAATTCCAACTTATTAGTGGTACGGAACGTGAGAATGATGTTATTATTGGCCATTATATTCCTTAAAATGTTGTTAAACATGTTACCATAAACACATGAAGCATATTTTTTCTTTTCACTATTATTACACTTAGTTGTTATTTTTTGTGTCATTTTCTTTTTCTTATGCTTACTTATTAATTGGTCCACGATAGTTGTCCTGTAGCCATTAGCTTGTGCGATGTGTTTAATAATATTCCTTTCTCTCTCATAATTTGTTGCGGACATGGGTACGAATAAAAGTCTATATACAAGGCTATTATAAGCGGCTAGTTTTTGCTCTAGTGGATGATGAGAGGATTTGTGTATGGTTTTATCTGTAGTTGTAGGTTTTCTGTATATGTTGAATGCGATTCTTGTATTGTTCCGAGATAAGTTCAGGTCTAAGTAATTCAGGCCATTGTTATTTTCGATTTCTGCGGTAAAGGTGAGGTTGGGATGTATATTATTTATAAAATTGGTTAAAAGGCATAATTGTCTGTCGCTGCCATTAAATACAATAATGGTATCATCGACATATCTGTTATAGAATATAATTTTATTTCTAAACTGGTTAGAGTCAGCAAACATGTAATAGTTTTCTATGTAGTTCAAATATATTTCAGACAATATACCAGATAGGGGTGAGTAGCCCAAAAACAGTGTCTACTAGGATTTAGAATAGAACGCTCCTGGCTTGATTGTAAGGGCAGGGATTTTCAGCTGAGGGCTAATCGGGTCGTATTTTTTTAATGTGGCTGTTAATGCTGCTAGATATGCTTCACGATGTGTTAATAGAACTAGAAAACAAACCATCATTTGAAAATCTCCAACTGGTGAAGGAAAAGTAATATGGCAACAGAATGGAGCGCCTCTCATTATGGACTGGACTCATTATGAGAGACTTTCTCAATGAAAACTTTGATGACTGGATTGGCAAACGGGACACTATTGAATGGCCTCCACGATCCCCAGATATCACACCCATGGATTTTTCAGTCTAGGGTTTAGTAAAAAGTGAGCTTTATTCCGTCAAGATTCGTGATGTTGAACATTTGAAGGAAAGGACCCAATCAGAATTTGAAAATTTCCAGTAACCGAAGATTTGCGACAGTATTTGTAAATTATTGTTGAAAAGATGCAATGTTTTGTATAGAACAGCATGGAAACTACTTAGAGTATCTTTTGTACGTAATTTTTTTGTAATAATTTTTGAAGGTTAACTTTTTTAATAAAGTTGTACTTTATGCAAATAAAGTAGGGTTTATTTTCATTTTTGACAACTGACTTTGAATAACTTCAACATTGCTACTAATTCTTACACAATCAAGTGTAACGTTTAACGTTTACACACTGAAATATGTTTCAAATGTTTACAAGTTATTTAAAAATGTATTTATTTATGTTGTAAAATCATTGGTTTCATGGGTTGTAAGAAATTAACAATATTTACATGTTTAATTAATCCTTGAAATGGGTTTTAGAGAAGTAGTGTTAATCTGTAGCCTACAGTTTAATATCTTACTCATTTCACTAGTCAGTTAAATAATTAGTACTCAGTTTAAACGTATTCTGTAGCATCTAATTATAACAATGGTAATGCAAAAGAATTGCTTCCTGTATTGTTAAAGCTTGCAATGTTTATAAATAAACTAGGGCGACACTTCGTCACATTGCTAAGCTTGAGAGATGTATTTGTTGGGGCTTGATGCTGGAAGACATTACACACTATAAATACGTCTAAATTAAATTTCATGGATAAATATCAGCAGTATTCCATTACATATCGTGACTGCAATGGCGTCGGAATGATAATATTTTGCTGTTCTAACCATTAGATCAGTTATATTCCTGTACCCATTGTGTTGACTATTCTACTGAAATGAATTCTATAAAAAATAATAAACGTGACAACCCATCTACATCACATTCGTCGACAGTTATGCAATTGTAAGGTAATGTTACTGGGTTGAATAGCAATGGGAAATCCTTTCACATGAAATTGATTTCAATACAAACAAATATAACACAAATATAATGTGCTCGTTGATGAGAGAATCCAGTTTATTGGCCCTCGTGTTACTCCTGAATGTTTCTACGATAACTTTAACTTTATATTATTATGTCGTTACAAGAATTAACGGACATTATAATCAACTAGTAAGCCCCCGTGAAATATCACTGGCAGATTAATTAGATACACATCAGAAATACATAATTTAAAAAATACTATTTCAAAACAACAGACTTTATCTAGGTCTACCTAATGTTGACGGGGATTTTTAACTCGGTAAATGTGTACAATTATAAGGTTTATGTATTCCTATTTGTTAAAATTGTTTATTTACATCCATTCTTATATATTTAAAGAAAGATACAAATATTATATTTGAATTACTTTTTATTTCTTATTGATATATCAAATGATTTAGAAGTTGTTAATATTATACTGAAGCATTAATAATAGAATATGTTATACGAAGATGTACGAATGTTTCCGAAGTTAAACGAAAAGGTATCTCTTCTTTGAATTTTTATAAACGAATATATTGATGATAAAAGGTTGTATTTATATACATTTATAACATCAAAGCAAATTAAACAAATAAAAGAGCACTGTGGCGACAAAATCACTCTGATTTAAATAAAAACCCCGAACCACAAACAAGGAACAAAAACAATAACTAAACAACTAAATTGTAAGTTATGTTTAATACGTTATCCTTATGTACATTTCGATGCGTGGTCATCATCCTCAGAGGGTTTTAACACTACTTCCCCCCCCTCTGAGGGTGAAGTTATATTGCATGAATCACTCCATTTAAATACAATGCACGAGTAACAGCTGTAAGCCTCGATGTTGCAATAATATTGTATAGACTGCTTCTGAGCTATCGCAGCTTAAATTGCAGCTGTCTCCTCTTGCACTATTTCCATTAACATCGGATCAGTAGATTTTGCATCCATTATCATGCTCTTTAAACTATAACAACTTAAAATCAGTAATACTATGTCAACAATAATTTTCATCTGTTACCTAACTGCCATTCTCTGTTTTGAAGTTATCATTTATTAATGATAGATGTTCAATTTTATTATTAGTTAATCGTACATTAGCCATCGTTTGTGTGTTAAAAAAATCAATACACAACTTTTCGGGAATATAAATCAACTCCTGTTATCAAGTGATTAACAACTAAAGGAACATAAACCTAGAGATCTAGGCCTATGTAAAGTAAACAAGTAAAACTAAAATATACCACTAACCTTAACCATCTACATAGTAAATCTCAGAGCTGAAAATGATAAGTAAAAAAACGAAATAATACAAACACAGACATGCACAAACACCTGAAGGCAAACCACTTGTTTACAGACCGGAGTCAGACAAACATCTAATTGGCATAACGAATAGGCCTACTTATAATAGCAAGTAACTATAGAAGACTTGAATTATCTTAGCCATTTTGACGCTTATTAAATGAAATTGCGTATCAATTATTCTTATAGGTTTTAATATTTTAATTAGAGCAAAGTTATTATGACAAAAAGTTCTATTATTTACGGGTTGGTTTCGAGCAGTATAAAACTTTATACATTTGAAGAGTCAGTTAATTATCTGAGTGAGCAAAACGTTTTGAATAAATAACATCATTGTTCTCCAAGGAAATTAAAAGAAGTCATCAATACAAACTATTCGTTTTAATCAAACTAACCTCAGATTACTACTCCTTTAATTATCAGCATTGAACAACAACACGTTATTTAAAAAGTAAAAACAGCTTCAGAATCGACTGATAATATTGTAAGTAAAATTAAGAGTAAGTTAAACACAAATTACTACCTAATAATTTAAATTTTTGTAATTAAGTTATGTATTATTTACATTAAAATTAATGCCCAAATCTTAACGCCCAATTTCTAACGCAATTGAGAACGTGAAGTTTTATTTTATGCATATGCTGAGTTACATATAAACGCATTAGTATATGTTTATCATCGGCAGATAATAGTTTTAGAGTTCCATTGTAAAACCAATCAACTATGAATATTTTGGCACGAAATTCCTTAACGTGGGTTGCGGTAGGAATTAACAATTAGAAAATGTAATGCGTAACGAACATTTTTTTTATTAATTAGTTGCAATGGCAATGACAAATATAAAATACGAGTAACGAAAAAGCGTTATCAAATTGGTTGCTATGGCAATGAATGTAAATACCTTCAAGAAACATGTGTCTTGGTTCAATTTAAATTAAGAGACAATCGGTTTCGACCGGGGTAGTTCAGATATTATTGTCAACAGCTGAAATACATTCAATAAACATAAAATGTTGGTTCATCAGTCTAGACCTAACCTAAAGTTATTGTGTGTATATTTAATTTATTTTACTTGCCTTAACGGCAATATACATACAATAATTTCAGGTTATTCCTAGAAAGTAATTTTAAGTCTAGGCCTAAACTAAAAGTGTTGTATGTATGTTGCCGTTAAGACAGGTAAAATAAATTAAACATACTAACAATAATTTTAGGTTAGGCCTAGACCAATGAAACAAAATTTTATGTTTATTGAATGTATTTACAATGAATGGACACTTAGCTGTGTTTACCATCTTAGCTTTGATGTTTTTATTAATTCTACACATTTGTTATAATAACATTAAACGTATGGAAACAGTTAATATTTATATAAAAAACAAACAAATAATAAACGGTAATAATTGAAAGATTAGGTAAAAGAATTGAAGGAAAGGGTAATGGGGGCTCCACGACCTGAGCCCATTTACTTTTTTTCCTCTTTATAATATAGTATGTATAGAGGTTTATATTATATGTAGTTACAATTTTTATAAACACAATATTTTAATGTCATTTCGTATTCAGTTTTTCTTGGAAATCAATTCAACAGTATAGTCACGAAGATCTAATCTTTATTGAAATTGAATAGCTGACGTTGTGTGCAATACTCTTATCAGTGAAAAATATAATTGAATAAGCGTCAATTTACAGCAGAATGTTGGGTTTTACAATCAACTCCTATAAAAGCGAGAGTACTTACGTGAGTAACAATATAACGTAACAGCTGATTTCACCCATTATCTGTAATACTTAAACAAAACCTAGAGTAGATTATACTTTGGGATTATGTTTACAACTTCAATCAATAAGTCTTGTGAAGTTAATTTATTTAAATATGAGTTAAAACACTAATGCAGGCTATAATACATTATGAGATTTGCTTTGATCTTATAAAATGAATATAAATACAACCTTTTGTTATCAATAAGTTTATTTATATAAATTTTAAAGAAGAGATACCCATTCGTTTAACTTCAGAAACATTCGTATAACATATAAATATATTCCATTATTAATTTCTTTATTATAATATTAATACATTTTAAATCATTTGATCTATCATTATGACATGAAAAGCAATTAAAAGATAATATTTGTACCTTTATAATAATGTATATAAATAAATTTGTTTAACAAATAGGCCTACATTATTATAACCATTATAATTGTACACATTTACCGAGTTAAAACTCCCCGTTATTACTTTCTCGCTATACTATAGTATAGAGAAAGTATTTATTGTGATCGCGTTGAAATTTTTGTGGAAATATCCGTTTTGGGACCCCCTGAGAACAAAAAAGTGGGTTTTACAAAATGTCTATCTGTATGGCTCTATGTCTGTATGCATACAAAGCTAGAGCTAAAACTATTCGATCGATTCCAAAAATTTGCAACAGACATGTCAAGTAGGCCTGTATAGATGCACGAAAAAAGGTTTTGAAATTTTTTGAAAAACAACACCCTTTTTGACAAAAAATCCGTTATTATATTTTTATAAAAAATCGGCTCTAACGATTTTGATAAAATTTGGCATATTTGTAGCGTTTAATGTACCCTATCATATGCAAAAAACAGCATCTTTTTAAAAATTCTCGTTTAGAATAATAATAATAACAGATTTTTGGGGTTTTTTGCCATAAAGGGAGTTGTTTTTCAAAAATTTTAAACTTTGTAACTATGAACTATAAACTCGTATAATATTCAACGACTTCGATTGTATAAAACAAGTTTTCACTAACTTCTTTTAAATATTATACATTTTTATATTCAGCATTATTAAACAGAATGCGTTATGATTAAATTAAACTCTAATGGAGCTGCCATAATGGACGTCTTAATAATGTTACTGAAAGCATTATGCTGTAGAGTAAATTACTTATTGTTATTAGTAAGCATTACTAAAATGCTTTACTACTTGGTCTCTTACATGAGAAGATAAGTGTTAGACATAATGTGTTCTTATAATTAATTATTCCGTTAATTTTGTTTGTATGTAACTATTACGGAGAACAAAATGTAGTTTTAGTATCATGGTTACTTTACAAAGTAATTACTACGGTGGAAAAATCTACTTTATCGAACCTAACTTAAACAAAAAGCGAGACAAATAATAAATTAAACCATA
>JAGFPH010000573.1:342039-363465 GCA_018207615.1 Philaenus spumarius
TTACTAAATCACGATTTCTCTAAAACTACTGAACGGATTGGAATGAAATTTGGTATGAAGCTTCATCTAGGGCCATAGGTGCTCACTAAGAAAGGTTTTCAAAAAATACGAAATATTACTGGGGGTTTGGTGGGTTCAAAGTTCCTAAATAACGATTTCTCTACAACTACTGAACGGATTGGTATGAAATTAGGTATGTACCTTCCTGTAGGGCCGTAGGTAATGATAAAAAAGGGTTTAAATAATTCGAAATTTTAGGGGGGTTTTGTATTTATATTTATTTTTATAATATATATTTTTTTGTTAATATACATTTAACTTTGATTTGTCTATCCGGACCCGGGCAAAGCCGGATCGGGCTAGCTAGTATAATAATATAATATGGATGTGTGTTACATGCATCTAATATTTTCTATGGTAACATTTTCATACTTTTGCAATTCTAAATAACCACCTCCTTTGGTACTTTTGGGAAGGTATCAAGTTTCAACTGGGAGAAAGTATGTGGCAGTTATCTGGTACCGTTTATTTTATCAGAATATTATGTAAAATTAAATTAGATTTGTTTCTATATTTTTAAAGTTTGTATTTTTGAATTGTCTTGAACTCAATATAAAAAAGGCAGCAAAGTCATTGTTTTAAGGATACTAACTACTTATGATATGCGTTTACTTCTGAATCACAAAGGTTTAAAATCTAAAACGATCATTTCACATAAGATTAGTTCAGATTCTAAAATATAATACTTAGTAAGATCATGTCGACCATGAAAAACTGTATAGTACTAAAATACAATGAATTTTCTTCGATCTGTTTTATCCCTTTTAAATTGTTATTATTTTAAGTTAGTATTTCTATAGATCAGAACAAATTTATTTTAATATAACTAACGGCACACATATACAACAATGCATTTTAAACTGATATATTTCGTTTACATTTTTAAGTGCTAAAGATTAAGTGTAATCCTACAAGTAATATTATTACAAGTTATTATGATAATGTAAGATGAAATCATAAAATCCAGAGTTTTCTACACATGACTAAAGTTAAATGACATAGGACGCACAATATCCATCTGGTCTATATCTGTAACACGTTATGTCTTACGATACAGATTTGATTATTATTTCCTGCCATTCTTCCGCTCGGAATAGCTTCCAATTTCCCCCAGGATCCAATTTTCCATCGTTTAACTCCAGTAAGTTGTACTACCTTGTAACCAGAGTATTCGTAGTTAGGTCAATGATTTAAACAAATTACTTTTTCCTACAGCTTGTTTAATAAAGTACGTTTTTCCACACTCACAGCAGTGCGCAAACTAAATTACTTGTGTTCAGGGTCAAGTCTAGTAATGATGCCTCTTTGTTTTACTTTTTCGCACGGCTAAGCACCTGGAGTGTGTTAAAGTATCTCTAATCTCAGGAAAAAAAGATCTTTTTAAAAACTACAGCACTAATTTAAAATGTAGCTGTAGGAAAAAAGTTGTGTGTATCACGGGTGCAAAGTTTAATTTGTCACACTCAATACAACTCATGCGACAAACTCACCTTTGCACCCTAGATACAGAAATAACGATTTCCTACGCTTGTTATGAAAAGTAGTTCTTGTCACACTACTAACAGAACCCAAAGTAGGTGTTTGCCGCACGTGTGCTGCAAAAATTGCAATGTTAATCAAATGGGATTTGATAACGTTCCCTTGGCAGTGGTTTCATTATAGACAAATGTTTATCTCTCTATTATATAAAAAAAGTTTTTCTACTTCTTCTTTTCATAATGAATTATAAAGTAATAAGAATAGATTAAATACTTGTATTGCGGAACGGTGACAATTGCATAACTTTCAGGCGCACAAATTCATGAAGTTGATTATGAAGCCGAATTCAAGTCGAAAAAATAAAGTTGAACGGGGCCCCCCGGAGATCGCGAAGCGATCGGAGGTGGGGTGGGGGTTGGCGAGCGGAGCGAGTATGGGACAAGCCCCCTAGTAATATATCATAAATATATTTTATATAATATTATATAATATATTTTATAATACAGCTGTTCCATTATTCGTTTATTATGTCTAACCTGACATTGTTATTATTGATAGTGAGTTGTACTTAGGCTATTTAAGAGTTGTTATGACTTAAGAAGTAAATAATTGCCGACTCGGCTTCAGCAAGCGTAGGAAAAATCTTATGTGCAACACGAGCGCAAAGTGTCTTTGCTTCATTCAAGAAAATTGCCGCCCGAGGCTTGTTTCTCTCGTGCAGCAAAGTGGCACTTTGCGCACATGTTGCACAAATAGCTATTCCATACAGCTACTTAATAAAGTGCGTTTTTGACACTCGTAACAGTGCGCAAACTGAACTAGATGTGTTCCTCAAGTAATTATACCTCTTTGTTTTACTTTATCGGTAAAGTAATATTTTCCTCAGGCCAGCTGTTTACTTTAAGCACTGTGCGCAAAGTAAGCAGCTGATGTAGTCATTGTTTTGAAAATTTTGATTGTTGTCGGACTAACCTCTGTAAAACAGATCTTTTTTAAAACTAAAACACTAATTTAAAATGTAGCTGTAGGAAAAACGTTGTGAGTATCACGGGTACGAAGTTTACTTAAGTTATGTTGTCTTTTGCTACGTCTTTTGCGTCAAATGTTTTTTTCGTGCGACAAACTCAACTTTGCACCCTAGATACACAAATAACTATATGACCATCAAGGTTATTAATGCCAATGGAGCCATCATAGTATGTATGATATTAAACACAGTTCAATACTATTAAATTTAAACTTACATAGAAAGATAGTATAGGCCAATAAAGACGAGATAGTTTGTATCTTATAATAAATGACGTTATTATTAGTACAGTAATACTTGATTACGAAGAAAGCAGACCACAAGAATTTATCGCACGCAAACTTAATGCATTTTTTTTTTTAATTATTTTCATCAAATGTTATCTTGAAAATAGTTTCAACAATTTGTAGTCCGCCACTTGTGCTTTTAAGTACCTTAGTGTGTATCACAAAATATAGAAGTCGATTTTACAATATATTTGGGGTAAGTAACCAATTCTTGTATACAAATATGTCGACAGTAATTAATTCTGATAAGTTTTAGTTGACACAAAACTAAACAACAACTAATAAAATAGTTGTTTGTGTCTTAAGGTAGGAAAGTATAAATTTTCTTGAGGGCGACTAAAATACTTATTCTACAGGCGGGCAGCAAAGTAAACTCAATGCTTTTTATATGTGCACTTTACCACCTCCGGATGATAAGTGGTTTTTTCTACCCTACTAAAGAGGCAGAAAATACATCTTAAAATAGTATCTGTAAGAAAAGTAAATAAACGTGATTACTTATTTAAAATATTGTTACTTTGTGAACGTGTAACTAGATATTACGAAACACATAACAATAAAAGCTTAAAAAGCGTTTCAAAGTATAAAGAATAATATATAATTATAATCCTACCCTGAGAGTTATAAATGAACAAAAATATGACTCACATTTTACAGTACAAGATAAGCGTAATAATCTCTGGTAGATTTAATGACTTGCTATCCCTCAAACGTTTATCTCGCCTTTCGCAAAATATTAGCAATTTTGTTTGTTTTGTAAACAACTGGTTTTTTTTAGTTATGAGTATTTTATAAGGCATTTATAATTTATATATGTTTAAATATTATTGTTTGTTGTTTAAATATATTATTTACTATGGGAGACCCCTGAGTGCTCCGCACGCCAACACCCGATGGAACCTTCCAAACACAAATGTTACGCTTTATTTTTAATAAAGGTGAATGATTAATAATAACCTCAAAACTAAGATGGTAAATAATGTTAAATGTTCAAATAAAATTATTTTGTATTTTTATAACAGCAGTTATAATAAAGGTTAAAAGAATCAGTAAGGCTCAGGTCTACACTTAGTAAAAAAGTTAGAAATACAAATAATTGTTTCATGTTTTAAAATCACCTGTTAATATTGATTACTCGCTATCAATTACCGTATATTATCAGTAAATAGGCCTACTATTAAGTTATAATATGTCTTATTTATTTTTAATTAGGATGTAACATAGTGGTTTCTTATTTTTAAATTCCTTAACACAAGTTTTTTATTGTGTGTATTGAAACATGTGTTGGTTCAGTCTAGGCCTAACTTAAAATATTATTATGTACTAAGCTGGACATCCGAATCAACAGTTTTATCTGTTATTTTATTCAATTGGTTGCTATGGTAATGAATGTAAATACATTCAAGAAGTTGGTTCATCTAGGCTTAAACTAAAATTATGTTTAATTTATTTTACCTGCCTTAACGGCAACATACACACATAATTTATGTTTTTGTACACATCTTTGAATGATATAAGTTTCATCTTTCAATTGTCGTTTTTCATAATGTCAGAGGTTTCCCCTAGTACTAAATGCAATGCAAATGTTAGGAGCTTTAGTTTTGTTTATTAATAATTTTAGAGCAAAATGTTTACTAATATAGTACAAACTTAACCTAATAGTTGTTTTATATAAATAAAATTAAGGAACATACTACTCGTATTATTTTACATTTATGTTAATACATTAATGTGGGTAATTGTTAAAAACTCAGTACACTAAGGGTGTCATTTTATCTCGTAAAGTAAATTACCACTTGCCTTATTGGCAAACAACTGCATTACTAGCAACACGATTTTATTTACAAAAATTGTTCGTAATATTTTCTACGTAATATATCTTAAGGGCATCCTCTTGTATTAAAAAAAAAAAAGCATAGCTTTTTATAACAACAATTACACATAATACGGGATTTTTATCAACCGTTAAACTAACTAATCATTTTCAGTAGTTTAGTTTCTGTTTATTACACGAAGTGAAAATGATTTACATTTGTGTAAACGTTAATAACAGAGAAAGAAACACAATTTTCACAATTTCGGTAAAGAGTAAGAATGCATTCGTCAGCCAATCAAATGCTTTTTATTAGAGTAGAAATGCGTCTATTAGAAGTAAAACATTGTATGCCACTAATAAACAACATAATTTTTCTCTCAATCGCATCCTTCCTGTATAACATACCATTAAACATATTCGGTTTCAGTTGGCGGATTTGCAGCATGGTTGTTACAACTCCGTAGGGATTATTCAAATTCCAAGCCAAATCACAAGTGTCGCTTTACAAAGCAATTTAAATATTTACATATCGACATATTATACAGCCCGTCGAATACGAGTAGAGTCGGCAATATACGTAAGCTTGTGTGAACATTTATATTAAAACACTGACAATAAGATTGACTACAAATACGCTACAACCGTAATAAAGGTGGTCGATATTAATAGTACTATAAATATTTATGCACTAACTTTGATTGGTGTCCCATTTATTTCATACAAGGGGTAAACCCCGTTGCAACCTTCTATACACATACTCATGTTATGTTTTCTTTATAATAAAGGCGTAGGATTAATAATAACCCAAAAGCTAAGATGAAAAATAATGTTAAATGTCCAAATCGAATTATTTCATATATTTTATAACAGCAGTTATAATAAAGATCAAAACAACCAGCAAGACACAGTTCTACAATTTAGTAAAATCTAACCTAAAAGTTAGAAATAGAAATAATTGCTTCAAAATTTGAAATCAGCTGTTAATGGAAATATTAGAGCAATCAGCTGTTTTATCTGTTATTTTATTCCATTGGTTGCTATTGTAATAAGTGTAAATACATTCAAGAAATATGTGTTGGTTCATCAATCTAGGCCTAACCAAAGAATTTTTTCCGACTTAATTTACAAATATTGAAATAAAAATGTTTTTATCAAATTGAATTATAGCCTATGTTACTCAGGGATAGTGTAGCTTTTTATTAGTAAAATATCTTTTCAATCGTTTCAGTAGTTCCAGAGATTACCCCCTACATAGTCTACAAACAAACAAACAAAAAACAAACTTTACCTCTTTATTATGTATTTTCATATAGACATTTAAATAATATATTATATTAAACGGAGGTTTATAATGGAGTTGTATTTAATTAAAAGTGATTATGTTTGTTAATGTTATGTAATTTTATATCGTACTACAAAAACGTAATTACAAATTTATATTTCTTTATATACAGGGTGTCCCCGAACTCTCTAGACCCCTTTTGTGGTTATGTTCCTGGAATCCAGGCAAACAAATTTCACAATAAATATAAACATGGGTCTACGGTGCTTATTTTTTGGTCTGTCTGTCTGTATGTGCTTTTTACAAAATACTTAATATTTTTGGAAGTAGGAAAGATATTGAGCTCAAACTTTGTATACCTGTTTGTTGCATAACCTTTTATCACTGTGGGCAAAATTATAACCTTATTTTCAATATATTTTAAAAATGGAGGCCGTTTATAATTTGTAATGTTAAATATCTCAAAAACCGCTAATTTTACAAAAGATTTACAATAGACAAAAACGTTTACATTTTTAACGACAAACACATTGATGTTTCTTTTTTGTCTGTAGCTCAAAGGATAAGAGCTTTCAGACTTTCAACCAGACTTTCAGACGAAAAAATAAGCACCATAGACCCATGTTTATATTATGAAAAATGTTTGCCTGGATCCCAGGAACATAACCACAAAAGGGATCCAGAGAGTTCGGGGACACTCTGTATAATAACTGATATAAAGCAACGACGCGACGTAAAACATACAATTAACATTAGATAAGAAGTCATTAGTTCAATCTGGTTAATTACAGCCATAACTATTGCAAATCCGACAGTGTCATTTACATTTCAGGCTAAACCACAAGTAACATTGTGTGTAGGGCAATTTAAATATGCTGGGTGATTCAAGACTATTCAGCAAGGTCTTGGTGGCTTTATTCTATAACTGAAAATAATAAAAAAAGTTCACGTGAACATAGGCCCGAAAAAGCTTTGTTTTCAGATATCCGCCATTTGGTTTTTTATATAAAATCATTCAAGTGTAAAATCGATTATATCCAATCAGGCGTTTCAAAATGGCGGCTATTTGAAAATTTCAAACCTAAATTACTCAAAAACCTTAAATTTTAACAAAAAATTTCAAAAGGGCTACAAAAAATGTGTCTTGACATGTTTTGTTAAAATGTACTGTTTTTGAGTAACTTACATTCGAAATTTTCAAACAGCTGCTATTTTGAAACGCATCATTGACCGAGCGAAGCGAGGTTTCCGCTTTAACTCGCCCGTTCGGCATTTCGTCTGTGTGTCTGTGTCTGTCTCACGGTTACGGCCAAACGCCTTGACCGATTTTGATGATTTTTTGCATGAATGTTCCTTATTCCTAGGCCGAGCCATGTATATATGCGGTTTTTTAATTTTTTTAACCCCTTAAATTTATAAAAATGGCGGCCGGACCGTTTCTCTCAGTGTAAGCTTTTTTCCAAAGCCAGTTTGTGGCTTAACCGTAAGTCGAATTTAAAAACTAATAACATTTTGCAGGTAGCAAATTAGATTTTCAACAAAATTGTATTCTTGATTTTTTCCGTATCTCTAACGGTAAGCTCACAAAATGGCCGTAAACTTAAAATTTGTTAAAAATCGTCCAAATTTTGTATTTCAACCATGTTTTTATACGTTTATTCTAAACCAATTCAAAAGTGTTTCATAGCTTTTTGCAGATAAAGTTTCAAAGAATTCATATATGACAGTAAAAAATATTGAAGTAAAATTAACAAAGTTATATTAGCTCAAGAAACAATCATGTTCAGTAACGAAAGAAAAAAGTTTAAATTTAGGCCTGTATAAAAAGTAGTATACATTTTTCGTAATTTTTGTCACAAATGTAAAAAAGTTTCGTAATTTAGTTCTAAATAGAACTGTATAAAAATATTTATCAATTTCATATTTCTTATTTTGAAAACACCAGTTTTTATGTTCCTACTACACGACTGCTAACAAAACTAGGCCTGTTTTGAATAGTAAATTAGGAATATTTCCTTTGCCCCAAAATGAAATATAATAATAAGAAAGTGTAGAGAATAAATCAAAGAATTAAACTGTATACTTGTAAAATTATCATTGTAAATTTCATAAAAGTATTTCACTTAGCTTTACTTGAATTACAAAATGAGATGAAACAAATGAAACCTCTCGTCAAAAAGGACATACAAAAAATGGCCGTTGGACTCCGTGGGAAGTGTTGGTTCATCGGTTGAGATCACTATCACGACGTTTTAACATAATTTGTTTTCATTATTTCTAATATTGGAATATGATATATGATATGGAAGTTATTAAACTGAAAATACTGTTAAGTTTTAGTTATTTAAGTATGTAAATATTTAATTCTATGTTGACCCTCTATAACGTGATATTTTTAGCTATCTTACGCATTATTAACCTAAATAAAACACAATGCCTCTAAAAAAATCTTTAGCAGTTAAAGCTCAAGAAAAGAAAAAAAGAGAACTAGAAATCCCGGAATCGCGGGAATTGCAAAATAATGTTTCATTGGCTAAACCTTGTGCTTACTGCCTTACTGGCACACTATTTTTAACCTAAGCTCAAAACCACATTTGTTATTTCAACGAGCGAGGTCTACTGTTCACAGAATTACTACTTAAATAGGATCGATTATTTTCCGTGTGATAGATCATTGTCCAAGTTTGAACTTAATCAGTCTAACCTTACTCTAGATGAATTATTTTGTACAAAAAACAAAATGGCGGATATTTGGAAAACAAACCGTTTTCGGGCAAGGACGTAGCCAGGATTTTAGTTTGGGGGGGAGGGAGGGCCCTAAATTTTCTTTATTACCATTCTTACATTAAAAGTAGTAACACACAGGGAAAATTAATAACTAAAAAAGTTTAAATTTTATGTTTTTTTTAAGCTTATGTAGGTATATTATACATATTACAACGGAAACCTCTACGTTGCAAGCACCAAATTTTATTCAACAGCGTTCAGCCCCACTTTGGCTGCGCGTTTTTTACTCTAATTTGGCCCCACTTTGCAACGCAAGTTTCTGTTATAAAATAAATTACGTTCACCTATTGGAAAGCAAAAGGCTACTTTCTTTTTTCACCCAGGTGAAGCAACTTAGTTTTGAATAAATTTTGTTTATTCTAATCAACAATTAATTTTACAACTTCCAGAATTTAACATCACTAGCTAGAGAACACTGAAACCGCCTTAGTAACGTATTTGTGCTTTTAAAACCTTTTCATATATTTACTCTTAATTGTATAAAACACAGGACATAATAATGGATAATCATCAACACATGTAATTTAAAACTCAAGTAATTTTTGTTCTGTAAATAAATGATAAATTTTATTTATCAAAAAGCAAAATTAAAATAAACTCTCAATTAATATGTTAATATATTCCTTTAAAAACTTTTCTTTCAAACAATAACATTTACACTTAATTTAACACAATTATTACACAAATAGACAGAACGTTCTAATTTACATTTACTTTATCTTTTTACTTATTGAATATATGATTTTGATTTATTTTAAAATTTAACTTTACTTTTAATGACTCTACTTTTTTTTTGACTTTAAATTTTAAAATAATTCTCAAGAGATTAATTAAACTTATCCTACCTAACCCAGTATATGAAATACATCTTTTTTAAATTTAACTTCAGGCAAATTTTGGGGACAAGAAATAAAGTAACATATGCTTTTCACAGACCTTAGGTTTGCTTGTAGTCGTCCTGAAATGGTATGCGGTTAGTAGGTTCGGTTCCTAGTTGTAGTCACTGTAGTCAGGTTTCCCTCGGGTCGTTCGTCTCGCTATTCCATCAGGAGTCTAGATTCATGTGTCGTCCTGTACCTCGATTACTGCGTAGGAGTCTTGAAGTCCAGATACGTGAGAATCTTATTTAGAAGTTTCATGAAGATGAAGAATTATTAAGACGCACAATTTAGAGAAAACTTTTTCAGAGAATAATTTTTTAGAGAAGTTTTTCATCGTAGACTGTTTTTTTAGAGAAGAATCACATTTTAGAGAAGTTTTTCATCGTAGACTTTTTTTTAGAGAAGAATCACATTTTAGAGAAGAACGCGTTCGACGCGTCATCGGCTTATATAGGGTTTTCTCCTACCCCTTTCACCCTTGATTTTAGTGATTTTTTAACTTTCTTGAAACTTAAACTTTTTCAAAGTTTTTTGGTACTGGCTTGTAGTACAAACTATTTCATGAATTGTCATGTTATTTTCATCCTTTTTCTTCCATAACTTTCTTCGCAATATCGTTTTTAACTTTTTGACTTTCCCCCAGAAAGTTCCTAGGTTTCTCCCTTCTACTCTTCTGCCGTAGGCCTACTGTTTCGGTAGTCTATTGTCTTTCTTAATTTCCTAATAACTTTTGCAGTTTTCCTCCGATTTTGAATTTCTTTCAAGATTCTTAATTAGCATGATGTCTTCTTTCTCCTCGAAGTCGAATCGTTGTTGTGCGATTTTCCGTTCTCTTTTTATTTTAATCTTAATTTTTCGCTTAACGTTTTTTGAAAAAGTTTTTCATTTTTTACTTTTTTCAATTTTCCTTTTGACACCTTCATTTGACCTGTGAATTTTGTTTATGGCCGCAGTTTCACTTAGTTTTTCTTTTTTAAAGTGGTTTTTCTGGGACTTAGAAATTTTCGATTTTTCTCAACTTTTGTTTTAATTTTACTCCCGAAATTTATTTCAAATACTGGTGGTTTACAATACCATATAATACCTATGACTCTATTCAATCTCTTTACTAACCTTAAAACTTAATTTTACTTTAACTCTTTATTTTTCAGTGTGAAATTTGTCACGCTTTCAACTTAATTAAATTTACTTCTTTCTTTATTTTTTCTTATAAAACTTTCTTTTCTTAATAACTTGTTTACATTTAATTTACTTTAAAACTCTTTTTTAAATATTTTAACTTTATGCAAACTTTGCACTTTTCTCTAAAATCTTTAATTATCAAAATTATGAGTTTTGTCATATAACATTTCTTTCTTGAAATTACTTAACATTTTCAAAAATACCATTCTTTTTTAATTTTGAGTTAATTTGAAATTTTCCCTTAACTTTTAACGCTTATAACTTAATCAATTTTTCTATCTACGATTCAGGAATAAGATGACCAATACACACGTTTTTAGCGTAATGCAATAACCAAATAATATTCCCAAATTGGTAAATTCATAGATTTCGGTTATTACCGCAAAAATCAGTTTTTTTCGGCTAAGTTAACTTTCCTGTACATTTTTGTCGAGGTCAAGAGTCGCGTTTTGTTTGCATAAGCCACTCCTGTCTGGACTTGTCGATTCATGACTTACAAACGGTTGCTACCCGATGCAGACTCGAAAATTCGATTTTTGCAAACTTCTTTTTACAAAACTCAAAATTCCGAATTACAGCAGGGTTTTGCCCGTTGTAATATATAAGTAAACAGAAAACAAATTACAAAAGGAGGCCAATTTTTCGTGGTTTTTGAGCCATTACTTCAATTACTTCTGTAGGCGATGGTGACATTCTACGATGAACTGAGAGGAGTGCTAGTGCTGTTAGTCTATCATTGGTCATTTTGTTTCTTAAAAAATGTTTGATCCTTTTCATAGTTGAAAATGACCTTTCTGCACTTGCTGTTGACACTGGTAATGTTGCCAAGACTCTTAACAAGTGATGAATGTTTGGGGAAAATATTTTATCACAGTTATCTAGCACTTCTGAAATAGTCATAGTTTTTTTGTTTTTTTCTTTGCGAGTCAATTTGAGATGATACGCTATCAGTTTTCATAGACATAGCCTTCAAAAAATTATCTGCAGATACTGTGCATTTCTTATGATAATTGCTTTTTGAATGGCTGTCAAACTTTTCTAGGGCATCTTTCTACTTGGTAAAAGGCTTTGAAACCAAATATCCAATTTTTTCATGGGACCCATTACCTACAGCATCAGTGCAGAAAGCAACACAAAATTTACAGTATGCACCGTCATATGCTTTTGAATAAGCCAGCCAAGAAAACGTTTGTAACCACTTTTTTTGAAAAATGAAGTTTTTTCTTCTCTCCTACTTTTCTGGTTGGAAATATATAGGTATCTTCAGGCACATCTAAGTTTTGAAGTGTTTTCAGCCTTAATACTTGACAATTTTGAACAGATACATTATAAAAATAGAAGTACTCTGCAATCTTACCAATATCATTAGTATTACTTGATACAGTTGCTACAGGACATTGCGTAGGACTAACTGAAACTGATTTAATCTTTTCAAGTTCTTCATTTAAGCTCGAAGAAGACGCACAACAGTCACTAAACTCATTCTGTAAATTATTAACCTCAACAACTTGCACATCTTTATGTTTAATTTCACTTGGATTTTGCGGAACTTGTCTATGTTTAAAGAAATCATTAATGCCAGATTGATTTAATCTACGTTTCATTTTAAAAACAAGTAAAATAACAAACAAAACTCACCGTTTACCACTCAGAAAATATACACGATCAACGCAAGAAGCATAACATAACTCAAAGCTTACTACCGGGCTCAAGTAGGAATAGGATAGGCCTACTGAGCCCAGAATTGACAATTATGCTGAGACGTGTTAAAAACCGAGTGAGCCCGGAATCGAGTATTAGGCTGAGGTGTGATAAAAATCGAGTGAGCCCGGAATAGAGTTTTAGAAATTAACATACTGCAGACGTCTCGTCTGTACAAAGTATGTGTCATTTAGAACATTTTTAGAGCTTATTTATCGCTTAAGGCATATATTATGCTGTATAAGTAATAGTAGTCATGTATTAATAATGAAATGGTCTTATCTTTATTACATAAGATATTCAAATACCAAGAGATCCGCCTGTATAAATAGATTACTATCCAAATTTTGGGGGGGGGTCCGGACCCGTCGGACCCCCCCCTGGCTACGCCCTTGTTTTCGGGTCTATGTTTATATGAACTTTTTTCTTATTTTTAGCTATAGAATGAGCTACCGAGATATTGCCGCATAGTTCTAAATCACCCTACGGTATTTAAGGTACATATTCTAGGGTTTTCGATTTAAGGAATGGTTTACCTATAGTGAAATCTGTAAAAACTCAGTTCTGCGACTTTTATGCGCAAGGCATATGCTCCTTACCGTGTTGACAAAATTATGTTTCTAAAATGTATTAACTTGTAGAGTATATATTATATTATTAATTGATTGGATTATGTTTGAAAATGTTAATCTATTTTTGTCATACTTACAATTATGATTATATTATACGACTATTCCTCTAAAAGTTATAATTGAATGCTATGTTTTTATAAATACAATATTATGTCCATCATAGGAGAATACTTTAAATACCAAGTTGTCCAATCTATTTCATTTAACAATTCTAGTAATTTAATAATATTAGAATTTTGAATATTTTTATTTTTACAACCCTGATTGTTGGAACTCCAACGGGATTATTGAAATTCCAATTAAAGTATATTGGCCACTGTAAAGAACAAATGAAAATATTGATTGACTGATGTTTCAACTCGCGGAATGCAAGGCAGTTTGCACTCAAATTAATAAGTTCTGCAGAATCGTAGTGTTGCAACTTTCTGATTTGTTTCCTATAAGTAAGTTATTACTTTTAACCATAACATAATTATTGACATACAGTGTAGTATATTATGTTTTGTTTGAAGACTAAACTAAACCATTGAGTAATTCTAAACGAGCCTCAAATAATTCTCTATTGAATTATAATACAATGCAATATATACATTTCTCATATTTTACTCTCGCCCTAATGACTTTGGTTCTTATTGCGGCTTTTGAATTACTGTTTATTTTTATAACTGCGTAAGTTGGTAACACGTTCTTTTTGGTTATTTTTGTGTGCAAAGTTATGAATAAAAAAAACCCAAATCTTAACGTTTTGGAATTTGAATATTATAGACGCTTAACAGGTTTAGAAAAATAAAAAAAAATTTCTGTATCCAGGGCACTATAGTAAAATTCACCTCAGAGTGAGGCGGAAGTTCAAGCCTACGGAGGGTCAGCACGGTCGACTGGTTTCCGCTCTACTCCGACCTGAATTTTAATTTTTTATAGTAAAGTTATGCAAACTTTTTTTATAACAAGAAAATATAAAAATAAATCACATAACGTTGTGTATCACGATCGTCTGTTTATTTTGATACCAAATTTGAAGTAAATCGGTAAATGTTGAGTAATTAAATGGCATAGCTTTTAATGTAACTAAGAAGTATTTAATTACTCAACATTTACCGATTTACTTCAAATTTGGGGTAGGCTTGAACTTCCGCCTCACTCTGAGTTGAATTTTACAATAATTAAGTAAAGGGTGGTCCAATAAAACCTGACGGTTTTCAAAATAAAATAAAGTTATAGGAAATAATATTTACATTATTGATTCAAATAGTTAAAATATGTACATAGTTTTGCCATTTTCATTTATGGAATGTAACATCACTTAGATGTTCTAAACCAACATCCATACATGTTTCTAATCTTTTCTGAAAATTTGCTATTACTCGCCGTACCATTGACATTGGTATTGCAGCAATTTCATTTCCTATGCAGTTCTTTAATTGTGCAGGGCTATAGCCCTGTACTGGGTCATGGTAAATGATCAAAATGGTATAGCCCTTGTTATAGAGCCCTGACAAGGAACAGCACCATGACGAGGAACATGGCAATTGTTACGAAATAGCCGTTGCGTAGCAGTCGCAGACTCATTGTTTTAAAAAAAGCTTCGATAACAAAAACACGATGTTGAACTGTCTACTGAAATGGCATTAGATGTGTTCTTAATTGTTGCAACAATCAACATTCTAAACAAAATAACAGATGAGAAACAGCTGTTTAAAAAGTGTCAGAGTTTATTGAAACATACAATATAAAGGGGACCTTACACGATCAGTAATACTGTCACTCCATTACCTTATCAAAATGACATTAATACTGACCGTGAAAGGGGGACAAAACTGGAATGATGCCTAGTAATGACAAGAATCCGGATTTTCTGATTTCAAGTCGTCCTTACTGGCTTTTTGTGGTTGTAATGTCATTAATAATGATCGTGTAGGGTACGCCATCAGCATTTCATCAGTTCATTGTTAAACACAGTCCTGTCAACATACGTACACAAAAAGTAATGTCATTCCAAATGATCGTGTAAGGTTGGAAAGTTATGAAGGAGTAATGATGAACTACCACACTTTTATGATCCGTCACGTGACCTCTTAAAGGTACATCACCTCTCAGTACTTTATTAGCCTATATTTATTTAGTGACCTGGATAGAAAAATGAGTTTATTGAACAATAGTATGAAGTGTTATCTATTGTAATACCCTACAGTAGACTACACAATCATCCATTACGTTTGTGATGGAGAAATATTTATACCACAATGTGTGCATTCTTCCGTTGTGCTATATATTTTAACATCAACAACAAATATAGCTTTAAACACGATTAATTCTCTGATCTAGTTAGTGTGAAATATTTATCTTTGTAATATGTTATAAAAACCTTTCTCTTATATTCCAAAACACAGGACATCTCAACAATGGACGACACAAATTTTAAACTGAATTTATCATTCTATAGCTTACATTACATCTGCCTACAATAGCCATAGTATTTGATGGAAATACTTTTCAACATTTAAACACTTTTCGTTTAATTTAGTTATGTGTTATATATTATACGGTACAGGTGCAGCTTCACTTTTGTGGATTTAAAATTGCATACGTTACAAAATAATAGCAAAATGTTTTCTACAAATATTTTAAAATTTCATAAAAAAATTTTCTCTTTTAAAATATTTAGATTTAGAAAAAATCACTTTTCACTTATTTTTTTTTCAAACCACACTTAAAAACCTCGAGTGACATCAAGTTGGCTTCGTAGTGCAATAATTGCAATGATTTTATAGCAATTTTGTATTTAAACCTAAAATATATATTAATAACAATCTTGAATAACAATAACAATATTGTTATTGAATAACAATAATAGTAATACTTGAATAACATTAGTTCTATGTTATCAATTTCAAGTAGTGTATATTTATAGTTTTGTTACAATCTAATACAACAACTATGCATTTGCTATGGTTGTTACAAGTAAAATATATAACAGAGATTGTGTCAAAATTTAATTGGTAGTCTAAATGACCAAATTAGTAGTCTAAATAAAATGACAAGTAACAAATTCGTCAATAACTTACACACAGAGTTGGGTAGAATGTAAATTATGAAATTCTTGCAAAGAATTACAGTAACTATATTGGCAACTGCTTCTTTTTGAGCTTGTATTTATATAGTCCATGCAATATAAATTTACAAAGGGCATCTTACAATTTTTGTAATATTGATATAGTGTAGCATGATATTGTAAAAGCAATGATTTTTCCTTTGAGAAGAAATGATAGTTCATTATAAACAGACAAGCAATATGGGTATTATTATTATTTTATATAATGGCAGTGTTTGTTTGAAATTAGTGACAACTAAATACATACAAACATTAAAGCATAAAAACAATGCACGTCATGAAATTGTTAATTGAAAATGTAAAACTACATACAAAGCTTTCAGATTTAATTTTACACATCATCGATTTTAACTACAAAACATTTACTCTTTGTGTGAACGGAAGTACATGTTTCTGCTGGAGATATTTTGATGAAAGTCAAAATTAATTAAATTACATATTTATTATTTAGTATGATGTGAACAAAATTTGCTTTTCAAATAACTTGCCGGGTTCGCACAGTAAGGTTATGTAAGATTAGCCCTAGTGCCAACGCACCTAAAACAACACCGCTTTTTCTGGCCTTCATTATTTGGATAGAGTCTTCCTCAACAACCTGGCCCCTTTTAAATATTATATCCTAATTACATATTTATTAGGAAATTAAATTTTTTTTATAAATTCATCTATAGGAAATATTGATCTCATGTTAACATAAGCTAATTATGAATTACTTTTATGAATTATTTTTCTCTGGTTTTATAGTAATTTTGACTAAAAAATATGCACTATAAGATATTGAAAAGTTTTCTTTTTTATAATTTAAATATAATATAAAACTAAAATAATATTATAAACTATACTACTTTTAAAAGCATTCATTGCATCTATTTTGTAACTTTGATAAATAAAACCGGTGGTTTAAAGAAATTGGGTGGTAGGAAAAAAGTGTGTACGTGCTACTTAATCCTTATTTTAAGCACCTACTTCCATTGATATAAATAACTTTGATAAGTAGCTATCAGGAAAAATGCATTACTTACACTTTAAGAGAGATCCTTGTCAGATGCTTTGCGTACTCAACTTTTTCTATTAATAAAAAAAGAGTACGTGCTTCATTGACTGCTCTTGTGTTCAGTAACCTCTTTACCTTTCTGAACTTTGTAGAAAGCAAATAACTATAATAATAATCCTTAGATAAAATAATAATCGACCGTAAAAGTTGACTACCGTATCTTACACAGATTAAATAATTAAAAACAACTGGGTGTAACTACCAAAAGTAAATGGTGCACTAACCAACAATTGTGTGAGTATGCGGATTTCCGCAGATACACTGGAGACTCAGGATCTAAGAGTGATGTTGGAGAACTTATAAAGTCTTGTTGCCAATCAACAGAGTGTTGTAAATATATACAAAGTAATAGAAGAAGATTCAATAAATTTAATCAGTTCATTTCTTATATTAATCAGTTTGGCAATGCATAGTGTAATAAAATACAGTTTTCATTTTGATATTGGGGCAATTAATTGACTGCTACATTAAAAAAAATATGAAACATCATTTTAACTTCAACATTTTAACCCACGGATTGGAGAATTTTATCAATTATATTAAGTAGGTACAATTCCTGCTTTGTTGTCTTGTATCCAATCCTAAAATCACTTGGTGATTACCTCGGTTTCGGGTAACCTATGTACCCATCTTCAGATAACACAGATAATGAAATAAATCCCTTCATCAGGTCGTCAAATACATTAGAAGTAATCACAGAAAGACTTTACGAAACACATTCATTTAAGACTCTTGCATTGTACCTAGTTCATTAATTTTGATATAATTTTAATGCATAAAAATATATAAATTTTAACATTGACATGTTTTACCACTGGTGTCCAGGACACAATTTCGTAGCAAGCCAATTCAAATCAACTGTCTAGCATCTGCTTTAAGAATGATGTTATGCTAGGAGCAGGTGCTAGATAGTTGCCGTTGCATCACCTGACTTGTGAGGAGGTACTAGCACAGTCTATAGAATTGCTAATTACAGAGTAATTCTATAGTCTGTGGTCTATAGTCAGGATTAGTTCAAATTAAGAACATGCTTACAACTAATACTATTAATTTAAAGCTCAAGGTTATCTAGCATCTGCTTCGAGATAAGATCTGGTCATGCTTGAAGATCTTGGCCCTGGTGAACAAAAATAAGCAAACACTATTATGTAAAAAGCATAAGGTTGTTTAAAATCTGCTTTAAGAATAAGGTTATGTTGGGTGGCAAGTTTCAGGCCGATGAAATAGTAGATGACACATAGGAGGAAGGCAAGGAGGGTGAACTGAATATTACACTAATTATTATGTTCATTGTAACTTCGTTAAAATAAACACATAGCACATTTAACACAAACACAAAACACGTCCTACAATCTAAACGCACGTGAACGATTCATGGCAATAATTCCATTCCAAGTTTTTTAATAAATGTTTCGTGGTTGTGTTTTGTGTTCATGATAAATGTGCTATTTGTTTATTTTAACGAAGTTACAATAAACTGAACTAGTGTAATATTTGATTTGATAATGATCTGAAAGTTAATAGATCGAAACCGGTCATCTGTGAAGGAAAGACAGAAAAAAGGAATACAAGTTTACGTCTTTTCAATAAAGGTAGGCTATGTTTGATAGAATAAACTTAGAACACAAAATCTCACAACTAATACGTTTATTAACTCAAACACGTTTCAACGACAAAGTCGCCATCTTCAGTGATGCACGAGCTACAATAGTCAAACTATAACTAATCCTACAGATTTATATCCCCCGTATTTATACAGAATTCAAAGGGGCGTGGCTTAAGACTACGTTACATTAGTGGGGCGTTACTAATTGCCTTGCGTTATTATAACTAGCCTAACAATTACTATTTAACTAAAAAAGTTACTAACCTAATAATAATCTCATACAATACATCATTTTTATATTAATAATAGAATTTTATATGGGTCCTAATTCATTATTTACAATTATTTTACTATGTTTGTTAATATAAAAAGTTTCCCAAGCTTCTATTGTGTTAAACATTTTTCAATAATACAGAGTTTTCTATTTTAAAATGATGGTTTTCATCTAAACAATGTTTAGCCATAGCAGATTTATCTGGCCTATTGTACTTTATATGAAGATGGCGACTTTGTCATTGAAACGCGTTTGAGTTAATAATCGTATTAGTTGTGAGATTTTGTGTTCTAAGTTTATTCTATCAAGTATATCTTCTCACAAGTCAAGCTCAATATTTATTTTTAAAGGTATGTTATTAAACTATTAATATATTTTATTCCGGAGGCCAAACCACCTAAAGCTAATAATAGTTTTAGTATGTTACCAGTTATTTTAATAAATAACTAATGAGCTTGACTTGTGAGAAAGTAACTTTTAACCAGTTATGTTATAATCTTACCACAAACACAAGATTGATAGCTAGATTTATGTTAAATGACTCGAACTTATCAGTTTTGTATTCGTATTATATGAAATTTATCTTCTACTTTCTGTAAAATGTATTAAATGTTTACAAGTTTTATTTAAACAGGTGGCTTGCAAAATAGCGTTTTTCCATTTATTTTAATAACTTGCGATAGTTAACCAATATTATTTTCATACAGCTGTTTAATAAAATGCGTTTTTCCACACTCACACAAGTGCGCAAACTAAACTACACGTGTACAGCGTCAAATGATTATACCTCTTTGTTTTAATTAACAGCTGGCGTGAGGTAAAGTAATATTTTTTGCACTCTGTTTACTTAGCGCATTGTACGCAACGTAAACAGCTGATGTAGTCTATGTTTTGCAAATGTTTATTGTTATTAAACTAACCTCTGTAAAACAGATATTTTTAAAAACTAAAACAATAATTTAAAATGTAGCTGTGAGAAAAACTTTGTGTGTGTCACTGGTGCAAAGTTTAATTTATCACACTCTATAAACTCCAGTGTTTATCTCGTGCGACAAACTCAACTTTGCACCCTAGATACACATATAACTATTACAATATAATCACCTCTCGAATGGGGATTTTCTTGCAGTTTAGTACTATGCAGTTAAACTTATTTATTTATTTCACTATTAATAATTTATTGTAATAGTTACTACTCAATGTACAAATATTTTATAGCATTTAAATATAACATGGGTAATGTCGAAGAACCGTTCCTGTTTAGAAATGAATTTGGGCAAAACGTCGTCATTGTTAGGGTCTAAGTGATTTATTTGTTCTAGCTTGATGTTGGGTTATTGCTAACGTACACGTGGCTTTACGCTACTATAAATAAAGTTGACTGACATTTTGCCAAAATGAAATTCACATTACTTCAATAAATATCAATAATGGAGAAAAGCCGCTACCAAGTTTAACAAGGAAAAATATATTAATACGTGCCTTGACTTCAAAGCCATAAAGTCCTTAGCTTAGTGTTATTAAAATCTGAAAATCAATCTCAGGTTATATTAATTTAATTAGGCTGTTGAATGTTTTTCTAAAATTAATTCCATAAAAAAGACTATATATAACTAGGGGAGACTCTTGCGTGATACACACGCCAACCCCGTTGGACCCTTCTATACACATATGTTATGTATCCTTTACAATAAAGGTTAGGATTAGTAATAATCTCGAAGCTAAGATAGAAAATAATATTAAATATCCAAGTCAAATTATTTCGTATATATTATACCATAAGTTATATTAAAGGTTAAAACAATCAGCAATGCTCACGTCTAGTCTAACACTTAAACAAAACTCTACCTAAAAGTTAGAAATATAAATAATTATTTCAAATTTTGAAATCAGCTGTTAGTGGAAATATTTGAGCAACATCTGATTGCTGTACAAACACTAAACATATAATAATATGTAATAATTATAATAATATATAACTAATTATTATATAATTTAATAATTATTTATTATGGCGCTCCCTTTTCCAAACATTATTTAGTATAGTTTGTGTTGTTTTTACGTCCAACAGATGGCGCTCTTTACAAAAACCTAACCTAAAAGTTAGAAATACAAATAATTGTTTCACAGTTGTAATCAGGTGTTAATGGTAATATTATTATTATATTATAGCAAACAGCTGATTACTGTTATTATTATTGTTATGTATCTAATGCATACAATATATCTCTTAGTTCAAATATTGC
>JAGFPH010000573.1:370874-392279 GCA_018207615.1 Philaenus spumarius
CTTCCTCATTTCGTAAGTTGTGTTAAAAATTTAACATTGTGCTTCCTCATTTCGTAAGTTGTGTTAGTTCAAAAGTTTACACTTCTCCCGTGTGGTCTTAAGCACACAATTACATTTAAAAAAATATTATTCTCTTAACATTTCTATCTGACGGATTTCCATCTGTGACATATTATCAAAACATACTTGTAAAGCTAAGCAGTATACAAAATATTATTTAAATTTTATTTCATTCAGTAATAATTTCAGTTTGTACTATTAAATAAATGTAAAAAAAAATATTGTAATAATCATATTAATTCAATTTTAGCTAAGCAAAACGATTGGTATCAACATTGTTACAAGAAACAACATGTTGAAATTATACAAATCAATTAATTAAGACAACATAATTCATTTACTTAGGCAAGCATCTAGTGGTAGCAACAGGTTACAGCCCATTTGGTTAAGAGCGATAAGCAATATTATAATTAATTGTATAACTACAAACAGAATCATTTAATAATTAATTTTAACTTTAAGGCTATGTTTTAGAAAAATCCCTAATAATGTTATTGTATTACTAAAATTGTTTACATCTCGTGTAAAACTGAGTGCTTGGACTTATTGTTAAAAATCCTTATGTTTTAAGAATATGGCAAGTAAAATTTGAACGATATGTAACAGTTTCATCATAATCAATTTAAATGTTTTGGGGGTAAATTATTTCAAGCAAACAAAGATTGTTGCTTGTTCTCTTTAAAATATGCTTAGTTTTATTTCATTTGAGTTTCTACTGAAAACTTTCTAGAAGGGTACTAATAAATAATTTGATGGTTTTTCCCTCCCAGTGGCAGACTGCCCAAAGTAACGTTCTCTCAGGCGCAAGATGCAGCTATTTCGACAATTAGCGAAAATTTGCATACATTTGCATTTTCGATTAATTAATTCACTTAGAATTATCCAATCGTAATAAAACCGGCACCGTTGGAAATACAATGAATTAAACTTTAATTTTTGTATTTAAAACTTTTTCGTAAAACATATATTTACATACGTAATCATCGTTTCAATATTGTAGAATGTCAAACACCTGTTTTCCGTGCGACATCGCGATGTTAAGAACGTAAAAACTTCATCATTTTCAACGGTCTGCAACTCCTCACAGTTATCAATTGTCACAAAGATCATCTCAGCATCAGGATTCATTAGACTTTTATCTTTCAAGTGGTATTTTTAAATCATCTGTGACTAGATTAGTTTATGAGATCTAGAATTTAGAATAAAGGCTTTTATTGGTCTAAGATTGGGCCAATAAGGAAGCATTTTGTAAATCGATTTTTACTATCAGAAATCGATTTATTCATAAGACGTTTATTATACTGTTTTAAAGAGGAAATTCAAACGTTTATTCTATGTTCAGTTCAAATAATTTGGGTGAAATTTAGTTGGCACAGACATAATGTAAATGAAGCGGTCTAAGCCTAAAAACCATGTTCACTGTAAGTTTTATTCGTCTTGATATTTTAGTGAATTGAAAGTGTTTATAGTTTATAAAATAGTGTTATATTGTGTTTTAGTTATAAATAAATAAGTGTAGATTGTGTTTGAGTGAAATTAGGCTTATAACAGTGTTCTAATAAAACGGTAAGTGAAGAAATAACATTAGGTTTTTAGCCTAGAAATAAGGTTTTATGTAAAATTGCCGCTTTGATATTTTGATTTTTCATTACAAAATGTAAAGTTATTTGAAACTGGGTAGAATGCTATTCGATTCTACATTTCATTCTCGAATTATGGTATAAAAAAACATTGTTTGTAGTATAAAATTTTTAGGCCTAGTCACTTTGAACTTAGTCTGATTTGCAGGTTATGTAGTAAAAACATTCAAAGTGTTATTTTGAACTAAAAAATTGTGAAATTGAAATATATTTTTACATATTTCTATTTAGAACTAAATTATAAAACTTTTGTGTATTTTGAAAAAAAATACAAAAATTTTTTACTATTTTTTATGTAGGCATAAAATTGTTTTTTTTCCCTTCCGTTACTAAACATTTTTTGCTTTCTAAGCTAATAACTTTTACAATTTCAAAAGAAACAAATTTTTAGTGGCATATTTGAATTCTTTGAAGTTTCTTCTACAAAAAAGCTACGGAACACTTTTGGATTGGAGTTCATTTACTATTTTTGGCGGATTTTTAAATATATGCTTGCAAAACGCTAAAAACAGGCTTTTCAATTTTAGCTTTAACCATGCCACTTGGAGGGTTTTAAACACAATATTCATTTTATAAAAAAATGTATAAATGTTTACAATTATAAATGTACAACTATAATAGCTACTTAGAAGAATAATAATTATAAGAATACATTAAAAAATATATATTTACATTCCACACAAAATACATGTACAAAATATAAAACTCTTGAATCTCAATCCACAATAATTCTCGCCTATAGTAAAAACCATAAAGAAAATCCATTATTTTGTTACCTTAATCAAATGCGAAAAATTATCTATACTAATATTATAAAGAGGTAAATTTGTTAGTTTGTATGTAGGGGGTAATCTCTGGAACTACTGAACCGATTGAAAAAATACTTTTACTAATAAAAAGCTACACTATCCCAAAGTAACATAGGCTATAATTAATTTAGATAAAAACATTTTCTCTTTCAATATTTGTAAATTTAGTGGGAAAAAATCTTAAGTTAGGCCTAGAATGATAAACCAACACATGTATTTACATTTTATTACCATAGCAACCAATTAAATAAAAGAACAGATAAAACATATGTTGTTTGCTCAAATAATGGAGCTGATTTCAAACTTTGAAGCAATTATTTGTATATCTAACTTTTAGGCTAGGTTTTAATTAAAGTGTTGACCTGAATATTGCTGCTTCTTTTAACCTTTATTATAACTGCTGATATAAAAAATACAAAATAATTTGGTTTGAACATTTAACATTATTTACCATCTTAGCTTTGTGGTTATTATTAATCCTACACCTTTATTGTAAAGACAATATAACATGATTATGTGTGTAGAAGGTTTCAACGGGGTTGGCGTGCGGAGCGCGCAGGAGTTTCTCCAAGCTAACTCAAGTATAAGCGAATTCCCCGAGGTAAATTTAACTGAAAGGCAGAATTCAATCTAAGAAACAATGGATCGTGGCATATTGAAATCCTTCTTTATTGCTCAGTTACACTCGTTTAGTTTTTCTTCTTACTTACTTAGATCTTACAAAGGTACTTTCAAGAGAATTAAAAAAAAAAAAATTGTTAATGTATTACATTAAATTAACGTTTTGTTGTAGCTGAAAAAATATTTATTGTTAGTACATTTTACAGATATTTATGTAAGTTTGAACTAAATCAAATTATAGTTACTTCTCACACGTATAATGCTTTTAAATATAATGACAAGCTTAAAAAAACTGCAAAATGAATTAAACACTTACTCGTAATTTAAAATGGTTACACTTAACCTGATTATAAAACCGATTTCGGCAAAACACTGCCTGATTATTTCCTTGTATACTCTTACTTTGACGTTCTACTTAAACATCCAACTCTGTGACTTACATCAATTTTAATAACAACTGCGATATTACCTTATTGTGATTGCTTATACAATTCTACTATAGTTAAACATTTATCAACATTGTTTTCTCTAACAAAACTGCCTAACAATTCATTTCATTTCGTAAAAATTGTCCTAGATTTCCTACTCATCCCCTTGATCTTAATGACTGTGTTCTGAAACACTGCAAAATAGTAATTCTTTCTGAAACTCACATAAAAGATGACTTAGATATTGATTTCCCAAATTGTAATTGCATGGTTGCAGTTAACACTATTTTGCTTTATATTTTTTTTTTTTGCTAAATTTATATGTGATAAAGTACATTGACAATATTGCTTAACTCGGCTATTATGTACATTTGGTCATTTCTAAATGTTTGAATAGACTTTCATAGGAATTGACTGTTCCAAAAAGAAAAATTGTACCTTCTTCTAACTGAATTTTTAACGTCTAATTCTAATGAAAAGATTTAAGTTATGAACTTAAAAAATTAAGAAGGTGTGGAACTCCTTGGCATAATAGCTACCATGTCACCTAGCTTGCTACCTTTGACTTGCAACGCAGTTGGTTAATTGCTGGAGTTAAAGTTTTGTATGAAACGATACTCCCACGTCTACTGGCATAACTTATAGAAGTTAGGCAAACACAAAATGGAGGCTTAACCTGTATTAGCAATTACTATCCCAAATTACAAATGCTAAGCAAACCCCACTCATTACTTAGATTTTCTAACATGATGCAACCCTCGAACACTTTTCAAGTTATTTTAATTTAGAATTTGTATAACTATAAACAAACTATTATACAGTGACATTTATTGATAAACTCTAGTTTTGACCAAACATGCAAATTAAAAATGTGTTAAATCAGAGTGTATTTCACAATTAATTAATTGTTGAGCAAATAATACACTTAGAAGCATGTTGATAACCTTACAAATTACATTATTCATTTCCATCTAAGTATTTCCAAGGGAGTAAGCTTGTGGTTTAACCTGAAACAGAAAACGTGTCAGGTTTACTCCCTTCATCACTTGGGTTTTCTCCAGGGTGCCATATCAAATCACACAACGTAAAGCATCACCTTAAAGTTACCATGCAGTAAATGAAAACCATTAAAATAATTTAGTAATGACTGATCGAGAAAATCTTGATGTAATATATTAGCAACTACAATAAGTGAGCAGTAAATGGGGTTAGTGGACAAAAAAGTCGTTTTGTAACAATGTTTTAAGTGTGCATATAATTTTACCTAATAAAACGTATTATTTTTTGTTTCTGAGGATAGCAACAGTTTAGGTGAAACACGATTGACAAACGAAAGTATATTATATGGTAATGAGTTTACATTACAACAATTCTGAGAAATAATGTCTCAGATATAAGCACAATTAATATTTCTAGTTTCTAATTTAAAAAAGTAGTATGTGTACTTTTATAATTCAAAGATGTTAAAATTTTTATTACGATGTAAATTTTGATTTTACTTTTTTTTAAATAAGCCTTTGTTATTAGTATTTGCATAAAAGAATGAATAAGTCATTGACTTATCTTGGGTTATATACAGTTAAAGATGAATAAAAACGTTTTTTCGTCTGAAATTTAATATATTTAAAACAATGTATAGCCAAAATGCTTTTAATCTGATGGCTTATTTTGTTTCAAACAATGTGTTAATACTCTGAGTTTAAATTTAAAGAAAGAAAATGTTGCCTTATCTTTTAAGTATTTCAAAACGTTTTGAATTAGGCGGCAGTTATTCAATTCTTCACAGCCAATGACTATCATTCAACTTTTATTTTTTACTTTTTAATTATTCCTCAACACAATTTATTTAGACCAGTAAATTATCGTACATTCTTTTTGTTTTAAACATTTTCTTAAACTTTGGTGAAACTTTATACAAAATTAAAAGAAAACAATTTAATTTCATAAAATTGTCTATGGTACTTGAGTTACAACTAATAAACTATTGGCTCAAGTGTCACTGACTTTGGAGAAATTGTTAATGAAAATCGTTTCACAAAGTATTTTTATAAAGAATATTTGATTGTTGTATCATTTTAATACAAACTGGGTAGTATGTATAAGAAGTTTGTATTTATAGTACTAACACCGTCTCGTGGTCTATTTACTCACCTTGTAAAGGTTACCGCGGTTTCGAAACACTAGTTTTCCATCTTCAGGCCATACAAAAAACAGTCAAACCAGTCAATCGAGGTCGTCACATAAGTTAACACAATTGAAAACACAACACAATACACAAACATTAAAAACACTTACATGTTATTTCGGCCGATGTTGTTTGTTGTACCGGTAAAAGGCAAATCTAGACTGCGGAACTAATTAGTTGTCATTGAGATTCCCTCCCCTCTTTGTTATCTGTCTTTGTGGTACGATAAGATGTTTGTTCATCAATGTTGGCTGTCCTTAATGCGATGCCGTAAATTAAATTCGATTTAAAAGAGAGTTTGTCATTAAGGACATTGATAGGATCTATTTTTACAACTTTGTAGATCTCGAACTCTTCCATCATCAATGTACCTACTTAAAAAAAAAAAGAAAGTGCAATACAGTACAAAAGTGTACGTCCATGTTACTGTGGGTATGAATGTATTTATGATTCTTATCGACAAGATGTTCGCCGAAAGCAGAGTTTGTGGCTAGGTTCCTTTTAAGCAAGTGTTCCATAAATCTTTTGTTGAAAGAGCGGGCCGTCTGTCCAAATTGGGGCAGTCGTATCGTGCTTATCACTTACGTTTTTTATTGGCTTATTTAAAAAAGAGGATAATTTATAGAAGTATTGAGAGCAACGGTAATGTTCTCTTTTGCTAATTTATATTTTAAAGTGTGGCTCAACGCTGATCCATATTCCGTGGAAACGTAAATTAGTTTTTTCTTAATAATGGGTTTCTTATTGTTATGTTTTTTGATGAGCTTGTCAATGACTGAGCTATTGTATCCATTAGAAACAGCAATGTATTTAATTGTATTCACTTCCTGCTCGTACTTCACTTTGTCCAAAGGCACTGAGACTAACCTGTGAACGAGAAACCATTGTAAGCTACCATTTTTATATTATGTGGGTCATGAGAAGAAGTGTGTATAGTCTGGTTTGTTTTGGTAGGTTTTCTATAGATGTTGAAATTAAAACTATTATTTACTTTTGAAATTGAAAGGTCTAAAAAGTTTAAGTTGTTATTGGAGTTTCGGATGCAATGTGTTTAGGACGTTAAGGAGAGTTTTGAATTGCCTATTGTTGTCGCCGACAAGTACAATATTATCGTCCACGTATCTGTAATAGAAGACTATTGTAGACCTATTTTGATTCTTTTCAGACCAGAGATATTCGTTTTTGAGAGGTTTAAGAATAACTCTTCGAGATTACTAGATAATCTTAGCTTACCTTAAGACCTTAGCTAAAAACCTGGTGGTTACCTTGTCGATTATATTGTCAATACACAGATCCATTTATTTTTCATCCATAGATTACTTATCACAAGCAAAACTAAATTATTTTCTTTATAAATTAAGACTATATTTTCATAAAAACGGTAAAAATTTTGTAGTTAAATTATTTAGTTTAAACGTTTGAAAAACTAAGCCTAATACTAATAATATATTATTAATAATACAGTAAAAAATTCAACAATAAACTTAAGGCAAAGCTAAAATCAAATCGTTTACTTTTATTATTTGCACCAAATCTTTGGTTATTTCTGATAGCAAACCTTCTGTGTTATAATAAAAATATTGTATATAACAAGGTACAGTACTTATATATATGTGTGGTTAATATTTTCTATTGTAAAATTTATTTTTAAACCAGTTAACTGTTCGTTTCAAAATGGTTGAATGTAAAATGCTGATATTTAAAGAAATACAATTTATCAGTATACTGTCACTAAGAAATTTTAGTTAAAACTAATATTTTTCGAACTACAGAAAGAGTAAAATATTGTTTTTATTTTCATATTTTTTCATTTTTAGGCACTTAGAAAATTACTGATAACTATAATACAGGGTGTCTTGCAAACATATATATGAACAAACTTTATCACGTTATTCAGCATGTCAAAAGAAACAAAAAATGTAATATATCATGTGTTTTATCTCACTCCGTTTTCGGTCTGTCTGTATGTGGTTTTTACAAAATACTTAATATTTTTAGAATTAGAAAAGATATTGAGCTCAAACTTTGTACACCTATTTTTTGCGTAACATTTTATCACTGTACGAAAAATTTGAACATTATTTTAAATATTTTCAAAATGGCGACCGTTTAGAATTTTTAATGTCAAATATCTAAAAAAACCGCTAACTTTACAAAAAAATTACAAGAGACAAAAAGGTTTACTTTTTTAATGACAAACACAAGGGTTTTTTTATTTTATCTATAGCTCAAAGGACAACAGAGATATTGAAAAAAAAGGAAAAATGTATTTCTTGGTAGTTGTCAACAATAAACAGAATTACTCTAGAAACAAAATATTTTAAGGTTATTTGAGCTACAATAATAAGTTATTTACATAATGTTCCGAGCTTTTTTTGAACTGATTCTACTGGTAAAAAAAAAGAAATTATCGCGGTTTTTGAGATATTTGACATTAAAAATTATAAACGGCCGCCATTTTGAAAATATTTAAAACATTGTTCTAATTTTTCGTACAGTGATAAAAGGATAGGCATTAAATAGGTGTACAAAGTTTGAGCTCAATATCTTTTCTAATTCTAAAAATATTAAGTATTTTGTAAAAAAACACGTACAGACAGACAGACCGAAAACGGAATGAGATAGGACACACCTTATATTACATTTTTTGTTTCTTTTGACATGCTGAATAACGTGATAAAGTTTGTTCATATGGGTGCCAGACACCCTGTATAATCATTTACACATCAAAAATATTGTAGAAATCGTTTTGTGAGTTTCATTGAAAACAATACTTAAAAAAAATTAGTACCAGTAATTACTTTAATTTTCTAAAGCTTCTTAGTTAAGTCTACTGCATTATTCAAATAGCAAGCTCAAATTAGATAACAAATTAATACCATATTAACTATTCATTAACATTACTTTTCAATGTAAATGTAATATGTTCACAATATGTATTAACAATTGTCTTGTAAATTAACATGATGTGTTTTGTAACTAAATGCACAGCTGACCTACTTCTATCAGTTTATATTAGTTTAATGTTATTTACTTCAAGTAAGGCTGGTTGGAATAGACTGGGAGATAGTAATGCTTATCAAACAAATGACACATATTTTTCAATAGATTTTTAATTTATACAGTAGGTATACCATTCGTCAAGGTAACATAAAAACTATTTAAACTATTTTGTCTAAAATTATTTAAACTATTAGTCATTTACGCCAAAATGTATATAATATTCTTGAAAAAATCATATAAGCCTATATTTAAAAGCATGTAGGCCTATTAAATAGGAATGTTGTAGTTTTTCATTTATGTTTCAAGAAATTTGAGATCGTAAAGTAAAATAAATAAATATTTGCATTTACGAAAGATTTAACACGGTTTTATGAAGATGTGAGTTTGTACAATGGAGGAAGTTTGTGACAGTATATTACAGTGGTGGCGAATAATATTGCAAACTATTCGTGCCCGACAATGGATCCTGTTTCCTGCCATATAGCCTAGCTGACCGGCGGAAGGTTTGACAGATGTAATGTACTCGATAAAATATCCGACTTAATATCTTTAATTTATTTTTGTAACAGAAACACAAGCTGTATTTTGTAGTAGTGGAGAATAGAAACTATATTATGGTTATAACAAACGCTCTATTAATAAATGGTACCAGGAGACTGGCTCATACTTTCTCACAAACATATTTAAATTGTTAAACAGATTCACTGTGACTTCATAATTGTATTAAAGTAGGAGAGGGGATACATTAAAGTAGGAAAGCTATTGTAGTATTATTATTAGCTAGAGAGAAACCTAGTAGATCGATTTCGAACAAATTTGCACCAAACATGTCAATTAGACCTGTATAGATGCACGAAAATAGGTTTTGAAAAAAAAAACATTTTGTCATAAAAACCCCCAAAAATCACTTATTATTATTATTAGCTAAACGAGAAATTTTAGAAAGATGAGGTTTTTTGCATATGGTAGGGTACATTAAGGGCTACAAATAAGCCAAATTTAGTCAAAATCGTTATAGCCGTTTTTTTTTATAAAAAAATAATAACTGATTTTTGGGAGGTTTTTTGACCAAAAATTTAGTTGCTTTTCAAAATTTTACAAAACTTTTTTCGTGCATCTATACAACCCTAATTGACATGTTTGGTGCAAATTTGTTCGAAATCGATCGAATAGTGTTCTCTCTACCATTGTTTACATACAGACAAACATACATACAGACATTTTGTAAAACCCACATTTTTTGGACTCAGGGGGTCCCAAAACAGATATTGCAACAAATATCTCAACATCGATTTTTTTGCGATCACTATATATAGTTTTTTCTCTAAACTATAGTATAGTGAGAAAGTAAAAAGTATGTCACAGATTGTTTCGTGTTACAAATGGTATGGTATGGCAGAACTGTTTCAGTTGATAACTATGGCAAGAAGTACTCTGTGTTAGAGTTAACGTTTTTTAAAAAGGTTATTTTTGTATTGTAAATGGATATAGGCCAAAAAAACTGGGATTACAATGGAAGTTTTTTATAAAAAAATATTGTACGAAGAATATATTTTGAAACCGCTTTAAGTCAGCTGAATATGCTTTATAATTTCTTCGGTGATCTAGTTATTAAACGTACACTTCAACCTCCCGAAAGAGGTGATTAATTTTATATTTTAAAGCATTCAAATAATATTTGACTAAAAATAGATGAGCCTGTGTTAGCCAAACACACACATGTAAACTACTCACATGTAAAAGATTTTCCAAATAAGTTCAATAATATCAGTCACTCGTCATATATCGTACTGAGCAGAAATGATTTATGATTGAATTAGCTTCATAAAAGTTAATTTTGAGCCCGAATTTGTAGTATTTTTTATGAGAAAAGTTAAACATCACTACGTCATTCATCATCGACGCTAATTTCAATAATTGTATATTGTTTTAAGTATTTTGTAAACCTTTGTAAATAAATGATGCATGAGAGAGGGAATTTGGAAGAGACTAGACCAGGCAAAGGTAGGGGACATGCGCACGTTGCTCCAGCTGCCCTATAAATACTGTCTCCCTTCAATCGGATTTTCATTCGAGGAGTTCTTTGACGACTACTTTGCAGAGTCACATGAGGCTGACGACGTAATTGAACCCTTCACTCTCAGGGAGGTGGGGGCCGCTGTCTCTGTGGTCAAGCCGAAGAAAGCCTCCGGGCTGGATCGGACTGGCGGAAGGGCCTTGCTTGCTGCGCCCCCTCGGTTAGTGGAGGTCTTACTAACCTTGTTTAATTCTGTCCTCAAGTAGCGAAACTTCCCTACCCAGTGGAAGACCGTAAAGATAAACTGGAGACACTTCAGACAGCTGCTCTTCGCAGACTCACGCATCAGCCATGGTACGTGAGGAACCATTCGAGGGTCAGCCGGCATCCCTACCCTAGACGTTTTCGCTAAACGATGTGCAACTAAACTGTTTCAGGATGCACGCGACTCAGGCTATCCTCATATAGTCGAGATCTGCAGGAGACTCGTCATCCCGGAGGACGGTTGGGCTCGGCCTGCCGCTATCCCGGACGACCCACCATAGGTTTCTTCACGCCGCGATTTCATAACGATTGACACTATCTGTTTGCTTTCATTTTGTTTCAGTAAGTTTTAGATTGCTGCTTGCAGTCATTAGGGAATTCCCTAGATGCTGCTAACGCTCCCTCCCCAGTAATGGCATGCAGAGTGTCTCTGTCATGTACTAGAGCGTGTAACTTGCCCTTCTGGAGAATTCGGCGCATCACTCTTTTGCCTGTTTTCGGTTCAGAGTGACTTCCACGTGGGGGAAGGGAGGTGGTTTAGTGGGTATGGGTCCTTTTGGACCGAGTGCCGCAGTACCGTCTCTGGCGAGAGGTCTGCGTAAATGCATTCCACCCCTACAAAAAAAAAAAAAGAATTATTTTTATTCTGCACTGATCTACAATCACCAACAACGCTAATCTCTTTCTCTCTCTCTCTCCACCTTTCGTTGCCTATCTCACATAGAAACTCCACGTTTTCTTATTGCTCCTTTACCTACCTCCTTCCGTGGTCTCCCGGTTGATCCCGACAGAATGGGCTTCCTCGTACGTTGTCTGCAGGCTGTACCCTCCAGGACGAATCTTCCTTCATAGCTCCTACCACGTCATTCCTCTTGAATACGCATATTGTGGAGCCCTTCTGAACCCTTAAACCTTTATCCAGTTTCCTAAGCCATCAAACGCAAGACTAACGTAATTCAATGCCACAACAACCATCAGTGACAGCAACAGCAGATCCAGTTGCCGCAGCCAACTTTCCAGCACGTCTACCGCCATTCTGGGAAGAAGATCCAACACTGTAGTTCATTCAAGTGGCGGCAGTATTCGCTACTGACAGAACCACAGCAGAAGACAGAAGTTTCCAACTTGTTATCAGCCAGCTACCCTACAAGGTCCTCACGCAGAGAAACAGACTGTAAGTCAGCCTTATACTACTTTAAAGCAAAGGTTGACCACAACTTTCAGCCAGAGTCAAGAACGCCGCATCTTACGCCTGTTGGGAAACACAGAAAGAGAGAGAGAGGGAACCCGCCGCTCTACAGCAAGAAGAAACGAACTGCACCTGAAGATGTCGCGAAGGCAGCTATTATTACTCCATTTGGGCTCTTCGAGTTCTACCACATGCCGCCCACATGCAGCAGTCTTTGAACATGGTTCAAGGAAAAACAACCGCGCTTCATGGAATGACTAAGTAGTTCGAGCTTACGAAGCTTCAAAACTAGCACTGGCGAACGCAGCTCGTCTAGCACACCCGTCACAGAACGCACAGTTGTTTCTAGCCTGTGACGCAAGGAACATAAACGCCTTTACAGTAACTATCGCATTCTGTGTCAATTGGATCTCGCTCTTTGATGTACCATTACGCGCACCACAGATCAAAGCAGACAATTGAGGCAAAACTGTTCAACAACACCTCTGAGGTATATCAAGGATCTACACCAATAAGCAACGGATGTATCGAGCGATGGAAAGCAGGCCTAAACAAACTCGTTATTCGGCAAAAGCCAATTTACAAAGTTCATTTCCGAACCCTCTACCGGATGCTCCTCCAACTACAACACACGATACACAACACAAAAAAACCACTACACGAATACGTCAGGACGCATTGTTAAAAGGCCATTCCGTTTTATGTCAGACTAAATTAAAAAAATCTAAACCTAACAAAATGTCCCTTATAAATTATGAGTTGTTCGTAGTTAATTAATGAAGTCCAGTTTGCCCCATTAAAAAAGTCGATAGTTTCACTTCTATCCAGCAGTTCTGTCTTCAGCCATCTAATTCTCAGCTCAGTTAACACAGAAAACACCGTAAACAACGAAATACATTTTATATTTGTTTGTGTTAGACAGGGAACATTGTAAACTGGTTCTTTTAAAATTTCTGAAGTTGAGTTTCAATTGGTCATCTCTTAGTTTTATCAATCACCTGTGTTTCTACAACGTCATGCCATCATGTAGATAATTTTCATTCCCGTACAGTGCCACTCCTGAAGTGTACCCTATACTCCTAATATGTTCCTCACATAGCATCAACGGGATCCTCTAGAATGGCTTACCAAAACTGAAGTCATCAATTAAGTACTTTTTTCAACTAGTATATTCTCTTCTGAATGCAATTCCTTAGTAGGGGTTTTGGCATTCTTTTATCTGACATTTTTAAGACCTTCAATTTTTGTAATTGACGTTACAACATGCAAGAAAGCCAATGTGTAGTGGGGTAATCGAAAAAGCCTCTTGAGAAAATAGTTAAGTACTTGTCTACGTTTGTATACCTTTTGTTTTCCAGACTTGTTCGTGGTAACATAAGATCGATCTGCAAATCGGATTAAATAGACCCTCTTTGTCCCCAAATGTATCGAGTTATTTTCTAGCTTAGGCATATTTTGGTAATTTAGCAGATTTCTTTCAGGTGTTTCTTAAATGAAGCCTGCAGTGTTAACTTGATTGCTAAATACTTATATTCTTTAACCATATTGATATTTCAGTCAGAACTATTATCCCACCATTTCTAAAAACCATAAATGCTGACTATAAAGTTAACTTTAAGATTCCACCTTGTTATATAGTCCTCCAGTGATCGAATAATAACTTTGACTCAGAATACAACATCATCACCATAAGCCATAAGTTTATTTGTGTATTTTTTATTGAAACTGCTCCTTTCAGTTGATTGATTTATGAAGCGAACAATACTTCGTTGCAGTCCTGTCTAGGTAAAGAAGTATTCTATCAAACCGTTTGCATGCCATACCAGGGAAGTTGTGACAGTGACAACACACCGGAATGATATAACAATTTTCTTCAAAGCACCATATCTGTACATTTTCAGAAACAATGAGTACCTACCCACAGTGTCAGTGGAGCAGAGAAATCCAATAAGAAATCATCATTTTGTCTTTTTGTATTTAGTTTTACTTTAATCAAAATCATAAAACTAAATATTATTTTGAATTATTTATATGGTAATAATAATTCTTGCGGAACTATTCGCCTCAGGCCAGTTTGTTAATCTTGTTCAAATTAATCCAGTAAATATCTTCCCCCTCCATTATTAAAGGCATTAACAAGATTTCTGCTGCCTTACCTTATAGCGAAATAATAACCGATGTTACAAATAACGATAATGGACATTTTCCCAATTCCATTATACTATCTCAACAATAACTAAAGAAACTCAGAATAGCATATTAAAAAATCTTTATAAATCCTTTCTTCTCGTGTTATCTTTCCATCCTTCACGTTGTTAAATACTAAAAGTAGTTCACTCATCGAAAAAGCCTTACCAAATTCTTTATTGACCAAGAACTTTGTGCATAGTGTTCCGTTTACGCCTGTATCGGTGAACTATTAAATAGTTTGAATTATCCTATACCGCCTTCTGCCTGAAAATTCCCAGGCGAATAAATAGCTAACATTATTGAATACTTTAACTGCCGATGCGACTGGAAGCATTTCGTTTCCTTTACTTACCTCTTTGTCACAAAACAGTATCTATAAAAATGTACAAATGTAAATATTGGAAATATTTTACTTTCAGTTGTTTTATGTTTACTATTTTACAATGTTTTAATGTTGTAAAAGCATAAGAATAATAAACCGCGAGACAGAATTTAATCAAACTCTCATCCGACATGTAATTACGAGTACGTAAAACATTCTGTCTGAAAACTTTGTAATTAGTTTTTTCATATAAGTTGCCACCTTCGCAAATTAAACATGTCACGTTTTTTATTGTCATACATATTCATGTACCTTAACCAGGATGTAATTTTAACTTGTAAGTTTTTAATTACTCTGCTTTACTCTTGATGTTTAGTCGTCTGCTTCTGTTTGTTAATTTTCAAAAGTATTAATTTAATTGTGTGCTTTTAAAAGACAAAAATAACACTGCAGAGATACCTCTAACTCTCCTTCTATGAATCTTGACATGTACATTCCCAATTAATGTGATTGGCAGATGTATTTTGTGTGCAAAATCGTAATTCATTCATTTTCTTCGAGAAACTTTGATTAAAGTTGCATGTTTTATAAAGGTGTATAAAACGAACACACGAACGTCACACAGTTTTACTTTCTCACTATACTATAGTATAAAGTATAGTGATCGCAAAAAAATCGATGTTGAGATTTTTGTGGAAATATCCGTTTTGGGACCCCTTGAGTCCAAAAACGTGATTTTTACAAAATGTCTTTGTGTATGTCTGTCTGTCAGTCTGAATGTCTGTATGTATACAAAGCTAGAGAGAAAACTATTCGATTGATTTCGAGCAAATTTGCACCAAACATGACAATTAGTCCTCTAAAGATTTGAAAAATAACCATCTTTTTGGCCAAAAAACCCACAAAAATTAGTTATTATTTTTTAAATAAAAAACGGCTCTAAAGATTTTGATAAAATTTGACTTATTTGTAGCTCTTAATATTAAAAAAAACTGCTTCTTTCTAAAAATTCTTGTTTAGCTAATGATAATAATAATTGATAGAATAAACTTAGAATACAAAATCTCACAACTAATAAGTTTATTAACTCAAACGCGTTTCAACGACAAAGTCGCCATCTTCAGTGATGCATAATAGTCAAACTATAACTCAAACGTTAAAACTATGTTTAAAAAAAAAAAAAAAATAATAATAATAATAATAATAACCGTTTATTATACTGGACTACAATTACTTCGAACGCTATTTACTCGAACTTTAATTTATGTAAAATGTTTGCAGTTTTAAAACCTTCCAATGGTTTTATTTTATCAAGTTGTTTCATTTGCATGACACATTATCCAAACTAAGTTTCTAATAATATTAGCACAGATTAGTTGTAAAATGTTGTTTCAGGTTTTAAAATTAATTTGTTAATTTTATTTAATTTTACTCTTAAACAAACTACTAAAGTTCTAAAAAATAAGTTACCATTTGAGAAAAACACAGAGATCGAAAAATTCATTTCCAGAGAGATGTTACATTGCACTGGAAACTGTAGTTATTGTTTTTGCTTATTTTAAAGTTTTATGGGCTGACGAACATCTTTTAATCGTAATTTAGTAAACTTTAGCTTTTTTATTCGATTGTTAAATACGTCTCTACACAAGTACGTATTTGAAAAGTCACACTTTTTAACAATCACATATTACCACATCAAAACCCACATATAAAGTGGAAACATACTAGAACACCATTGAATTAAATCAAACTTTTTTATATTAGGTTCAGTGTACATTTATTTGGCAGTTCTTGTCCAATTTAACGACACTGAGTTGTGTTTTTTTAAAGAGTTGAATAGTTGTAGTTAAAAGTGTTAACATAAATTGATTTAGTTTTATTGATTGATTCAGTTGATATCTATCACGTAACTAAACAAATTGCAATAATACTGTGTCTTTAAAAAGTTGCATTAATATCTGGAACTACTGAACCGATTCAAAAAATAGTTTTACTAATAAAAAGATACTATCCTTGAGTAAACTAGGCTATAATTAATTTTGATAAAAACCTTTTTTATTTAATATTTGTAAATTTAGTCCGAAAAAATCTTAGGTTGGCCTAGACTGATGAATCATCACATGTATTTACATTTATTACCATATCAACCATTTGAATAAAATAACAGATAAAACAGCTGTTTGATCCAATATTTCCTTTGAAGCATATTTAAATTTCTAACTTTTAGGTTAGGTTTTTATTAAAGTGTAAAGCTGAACTTTGCTGGTTCTTTTAACCTTTATAATAACTGCTGTTATAAAATATACGAAATAATTTTATTTGAACATTTAACATTATTTATCATCTTAGCTTTGGGGTTATTATTAATCCTACACCTTTATTATGAAGAAAACATAACATGATTATGTATATAGAAGGTTCCAACGGGGTCGGCGTGCGGAGCACGCATGGGTTCTTCTATTTCTCAATAAAATGATTACGGGGCGAGCGAAGCGAGCAGGGGGCCGACCCCTCTAGTAACATAATAACTTTACATTGTTCTTCAGTGTTGTACAGCTTAAAAATATAACTTTCATATTTCAATTATTTAATATTTTATTTAATTATGCTTACAGGTCAACTAGTTACGACAAATATAGGTTATAACAATTTCTATGAAACACTAAAGATTTAATAATACAAGTACAAAACTGTCACTTAAAATCTATCATTAGTCGTTTGGCTGATCTAATTAAATTCGTTCTACCTTTGATATTACATTTAAATTGTTATCCGATTGGTTTCACAACTGTTTTTGGTGAACTCATCTTGCACCTCACTTGGAAAACTTTACGTTGTCAGTTGTCAGCTGACTTGAACCGGCATTACTAAAAGAATGTGCCAGCTAAAAATGAGTTAGTTGTTATTTATAAATTTGAAAATCTGGTTATGTTGTTTTGTGTATACAGTATTGACAATGATAAGGAAGGAAGTTAATCATTTATGAAACGCAGAATGTTACAGTGTTTGATTCATTGATATATAAAATAAACGGTACGAGAAACTGGCACATACTTTCTCACAAACATATTAAAACTATTAAACAGATTCACTGTGACTTCAGTAGGAGAGTAACTAATAAATATTATTATTATTATTAAAACTGTTAGATCAATTTCGAACAAATTTGCACCAAACATGTCGATTAGGCCTGTATAGATGCACGAATTTTTTTTTGGAAAAACAACCCCCTTTTTGGCCCAACCCCCCCAAAAATAAGTTGTTATTATTATTACCTAAACGTGAATTTTTAGAAAGATTCGTTTTTTTTGCATATGGTGGGTACATTAAGGGCTACAAATGAGCCAAATTTTATTAAAATTGTTAGAGCCGTTTTTTTTATAAACAAATAATAACTGTTTTTTTGTGGGGCTTTTAGCCAAAAAGGTGGTTGTTTTTAAAAACTTTTCAAAACTTTATTTTGTGCATCTATACAGGCCTTATTGACATGTTTGGTGCAAATTTGTTCGAAATCGATCAAATAGTTGTCTCTCTAGCTTTGTATACATACAGACTTACAGTCATTTTCTAAGAACCAGTTTTTTGGACACAGAAGGTCCCAAAATGGATATTTTCACAAAAATCTCAACATCGATCACTTGCGATCACTATACTTTCTCTTTACTATAGTATAGTGAAAAAGTAAAACTATCTATAGTAACCATTTTCACGATAAACTTATTTTAAGTTTTTTCCAGTTATAAACTTCCTATCTTTATTTAAAGAACTTTAGTGTTACACGATTGATCTAGTTAGTGGAATACCAAACTCACTTAAATAAAACTCTCCAAACTGTAATACAAAATGCGCGTACCCACCTTTAGTTTGATCATGTCACCTTTTAGTCTGACATTTAACACATGGCAAACAATTAATTGTTTATAGTCAATGTAGGCCTACACAAATTGTGCAGGGTGAAATAAAGGCGAAAATATCAATAAAAAACAGCTTAAAATAAATGTATGGAGAGACTTTGTAAGAGTTTTTATTTTTTGAGTCGATACCCGGGAGTCGTAAGATGAGCATCTACATACTGTTTTTTTTAAATGTGCTGTGTGTTATGTGTAGTTTTTGTATATATATTTAACGTTTTGACTACCTCCATGTATAGAGGGACTTTCTGATGATGAGATACATTCTCGAAACTTTAAACAAGTTTTAAAGTAAGAGGTTCAAGGACGGAAAATAAAAGGTATTGACTTTATTATTTTTATTTTTACACATCAGCTGCCTATTAGTTAGTTCGACAATACCTGAATAAGTTGGCAAAACTAACGTCACAGGAAAAAATCAAACAGGGCACAAGCAGTAAAAAGGAGATATGTATGCATATAACAGTAAAACTGTTTTTAGAATTAATGCATTAATTTATATTAGACAATACCTTTATTAAATTACTTCAGATTATTCCTGGAAATTTAAATATCCAATTTCTAATGAAATGCTTTTAATTTTAAATTAAGCTCTACTTTTATGATTAATTAATCAACAAGAAATTTAAACAATCTGTTTTGTATATTGCAAGAATAAAATAAGTATTCATGTTCAAATATTCAATCTATTTTCATTAATACTAAATACTTATATATGTATTTTTATGTATCTCAATTTTGTAGACAATCGTCATTTATATAAACGTTTTATTGCATCTATATTAAATAATTTTTTAATTCATATTGCACTTAATAATTTATTAAATACTTAGAAAAATACTCAGGTATTTTAATATTATTTGAAAATATATTCTAGAATCACTAAGTACATTCAAAATAATAACTTTAAAACAAAACTGTGGATCATCAAAACCTCTACATACATAATCGTAATAACTTGTAAAATTACTTTTAAAAGTGATAAAAATACTACTCATTTTAATATAAAACACACATACTTCATTAAATAGATGATTTAAAAAAAACTAGAAACATATGTTGATTTAATTTAAAATTAAATGATCAGCGTCATTTCAATCAAATGACTTATATGATACAGTCCTCGGTTATCAAGATAGAACCGGTCAATAACCACCACAAAAAGTAGGCTGTTTTATTTAGTTTAGTTGATGGTGTAGACCGGCTCAATCCGTGTCGCACTATAAATTATGTGTTTGTGTACTTTGTGTTTGTGGTTGTGTGTGTATATGACGACCTGAACAGTGATTAATATATTTTATACTGATAATGAGATTACGATCTCGAAACGCGTCGTAAGTAGGACAACACAAGAAGTCACAAGACGGACTAACAATCAGGTAAAATACTATAGTAATTTCCTGTATTTATTTCATTAATTTAAAATGACAAATGTATTTCCATTTGTTTATAAGTTTTAATTCTGATAAGGCGTTCAATAAGTTTAAGCTCGTATAATATTAACTTTGAATTTTACTAACATTTATATTAAGCTTTCCTCCGTAGATGTTTCTATTATTGATCATTTGCCAACTGTTATAACTTTACTGTTTAGTTGTCAGAGAAAATAATATATTTACGTCTGGAATGTAATATAGAGCATCAATAGCACTCATTGTGACAGTTAAATGAAATCTTGCTTAGCTTTAAATTTTTAACACAATATATAATGTTCCGGTGTAATAAAAATACGTGGAATTTCATCACATTAAATATTTATCGATAATAATTCATTTCTAATAATGATTCATTCATTATTATTCAAGAAGAAGAGTGGTTAAACACGCTTGCCTAGTTTCTATCATTTATTTTACTTGCGTTGTATAGTAGGTACACAGCTACCCCGTCTTCAGGAGTGTTATTGGCATGTACAAAATTAAGTCGATAAGCAAAAAACCTCTATTATATAGTGTACTTAATAATCCAAAATATAAGCATCATCTTAATATTTTATATTCGGAGGCAATATTTTTGTATAACCTTTGTAACTAATGTACTAAGACGAATTAAATGATAAACGTTTTTATTTGTAGGACCATTAGTATAATACTAGGAGTATTTTATTATGTAACTGTTTTTTAATACAACAATATATAATTTGTTTACGACTTATGTACATTTTACCTATGGAAAACTTAAGTTTCCACTTATTAAGTTTTATTGACAAAACTGACTTTGTAGAAATGACTCGACAAACTATAAAGTTATAAAAACTACGTTTAGTTTTAAATGATTTAAAGACTCTGTTAAAGAAGTTAAGGAACCATATTTTGAGTAAACTGAAGCGAGTTTGACTAGAAACGAGAATGAACATGAAAACTCTACTTCAATAATTAATAAGTTTCTTTAAATATTTTCATTCATGTACAATGATCACATTCATAATATTAATTAGGTTTTAATAGTTTTAATGAATAACAGTACAATTAATTATTACAATCTCAGTAAAAGAAGGGTAATTACAGTATTTTACCTTTCTATCGACACCAGGGAATAAAACGGTTACACTTTTGTATAATGTGATCAGTAACTAGTATTAACATGCTGATAACTGTAGCGTTTCCTTTTTTTTTAGAACAGAACCAAGTAATAATTAATTAAACCTCCGAAAAGAACTTCACCTAATGTAGAGTAGAGGCAACTTCGTCAACACTCGTGCATTCACAAACGTATAATTCACAAAAGGAAGGCGCATAAAGAACATCTAATTCTAGTAACAGATCGCGC
>JAGFPH010000573.1:397279-410675 GCA_018207615.1 Philaenus spumarius
GGCCAGTAATTCAAAGGTCGCGCGATCGAATCGGGACTGGGACAATAATTTTTTTATACTATTGACGTAGGTAGAATATTATTTTTTTGTTTTGTTCTAAAAAGTAGTAAAAAATAAAATGATTAAAAACAATATTATTTTGACTACAGTAAGTTGGGAGAAAGTTTGTGTCAGTTAACTGATACCGTTTATTTCTATATAAGTTTAAATAATTATTATTTCTTTTCTGGGGCATGTAAATTTGTATATAAACTTTTCACTAAGGGCATATAAATTTTATTTAATAAACAAATTGTTCATTACTTATTTCTCTTGTATTTTGTGTCTTTACCTGTGAAGAACATTTCAGGTGTCTTGCTTTCGTCACTTAAGATAAGCGAGGTTCAAAAGGTAAATTTGTATAGGTTAATAATCAAATATATTCGAACACATGTGCTGTCTTTAGGGTGCGGGTCTAGTTCGGCTTCCAATTTAAAAATTCTTTCTGTAAGACGGCACATAACACATAACATAAATGTACAGTCAAAACGGGAAAGCGATGTTTAAAAAGATATCTCTCTTCCAAACAGAATTCTTCGTTAGTTTTAATTTAAATTATTGTATTATACTTTCAAAATCTATCAGCAGACTTACGAAAGTTTATAATATTACCATGTTATTTATTTGAATTAATTTTATTGTTTTATTGTTATTTAATATGAACAATGGGCAACATGTATTTATTCTGTTAAATTTAGGCACACATTTCCAAACGCAATGACATAAATTTGTCTGCCGAAATAATTAACCAAGAAAAAAGGAAATTTTAGAATATACTGTTTGATTGATAATTTTATACAAACATTAATTCGTTTAAAAACGACCATCAGTATTGATTTGTATAGCTAACTGCAATAAATTATATTGATATATAAATAAAATACATACAAATTGTGAATACTGTATCTAAATAACTTTTAAGCGTCTTTATAATTTAACTACTAACGGAAATTGCAAAAAAATTTAATCGTCACTATAATCTGAAACTTATATTGTATATTGAAATTCTTTAACTATCATCAAAATAACTTGTTTAAACTTATTTGAATACGAAGTAAATAAATGAAAATCAGACCTAATTTTGAAGTAAATAACTGTCTAATGAAATAATATAAACTGGCAGAAAGAAGTAGGTCAGCTGTACATTTAGTTACAAAACAAATTATATCTTTAATGGAATGGAATGTAATTGGTGTTATTTTATAATTAGTTATATGCTTTATCATATTAACTATTTTTTAATGTGTGGTTTTTGCACAAAGGAAATGAACTATTTATTCATAAAATACAGTTTTTAAATAGTTTTCATGTACAGTATTTTACCTGTTATGCAATTTTTAACTCTATAAATGAAATAAAACTATACATATAACGTGACTGTACCAACACGTTTACTTAATGTTCTTCCATTGTTTTGTTAAAAATTTAGAACTTTATCCAAACAAATTTGAGGTAGTAAAAGTCATTTCTTAACTTTGTATCAAAGCTATAAGTCTTAAGTTATTTTATTGGGAAGTGGGTAAAATTTTGCTGAGCAAATTAATAAGTGGATTTATAAAAGATAAAAAACAAGAAAAAGTAAGTCTGTTGTTTTTTTAATTTCTCTGCATTAGTCAGTAAGCTTGAGCACAATTCTTAAGGAGCTGCAAAATTGTGGTAGATTTAGTTGTTTAGTGGCTCCACAACCTCACTACATACTTAAGTTCGGAAATAAAACTGACAGTAATACATTATTATTTACATTAAAAGTAATACGATTGCTAATAAAACTAAAGGTAGGAAAATAAACACTATTAAAAAAGCTTTCAATCTCGTTACCAAAGCAGTATTTTACTTAATTATTACAAGAGTTATAGATTGCAAATAATGAAAACTAATAACATTGTTCTAAACAAACAACAACAAAAAAAACAAACAAGTTTTGTCTTAGACATAAGGGAGGATTATTTATGCCAATAGAGTTCTCAGCACAAAATTTAGGATAAAATACTAACATCGCAACAAAGTTTAATGCCATAGTTTTAAAATAAAATAAAACTAAAATTGTAAATAGTTTTAATTAAATATTTCCTTAAATGTTTGTTTTCTAGTGTTTTATTGATAACAGTTAGATTACCAAATAATACATTGCTAGAAATAAACCAATGAAAACACTTCTATGATAAATTTGAACTTACCTAAGTATATTGAGTTGAATACTAGGGATTTAAAGTGGTTCTCCAACGAGCTAATTTCTATCCAAATACAAATTTTAGTAATTTAAAATTTACTTTTTAAAGTTGTGTTTATCTGGTCATGGGTAGTCAAGTTTGAAGTGTACCTTTAATCCCAGATATGGGAGATCTACCTTTAATTCCAGATATTGACCAACTACCGGAACTGAAGTAAGCTAAGATTCTGTCCAAAATTGTGTGTACGTCATTTATAAATTGAAATATTTAGTCATTGTGTTGTATATTTTATGTTGTATAAATATTTTAGTTAACTTTTTTGCGTAAGCTAAATTATAATTAAACATTATGATTGTACATAATCATAAGTTCCTAATTTCTTTGTGGCTGATATTTTATGATACCACGTTAAACAGAACTTTGGGAAAGTGAAGTTGCTTTATTTATGGTTGTGTAATATTATCACACATCCGTTAGCAATGATGCCACAACACCCCTTCTAAAATAAATCACTCATGACTACCAACATGCTGACGTCCGGGCCAGCTTTATTTCCAAACATGGCATGCTTTAACTGTATATGTCAAGATTATTTATCATTTGTCCAATCTATTTGTTGAGTTCTCTACTATAGTTATTATGCTTTATGAATCCACTAAGGGAACTTATAGTAATATTGGTAAAACTGGAAAAATGCGTTGCAAACAATATCAGTTTAAATACCACACATCATGTTTAGCATACTTTACAGTATATACAAATAGAATAGCGAGTAAACCCAGTAGTAGGTAGAAGTTGTATTTATATAAAATGTTACTAACTATTGAATATGTCTTCCCTTCAATATAATATTATTTATATGAGTGTACTAGCTGACCCGTATGGCGTTGCCCTTGGTGGTTGGTATTTTCAGTCTTTTTAACATAATTTTATCCTTGTTAAGTGTTTGTTGAATACCCGTGTGTATCCTACTGTGGTCATGAAAAAAAGACTACGCTATTTAGGAAAGGGTAATTTTGGAGAAATCGTGATTTAGTATTTACCCTCCAAACCCCCCTAAAATTTCGAATTTTTTAAAACCCTTTCTTAGTGTGCACCTATGGCCCTAGAGGAAGCTGCATACCAATTTTCATTCCAATCCGTTCGGTAGTTTTGAAGAAATCGTGATTTAATAACTTTGATCCCCCCAAACCCCCCTAAAATTTCGAATTTTTTCAAACCCTTTCTTCGTAGGCACCTATGGGCCTAGAGGAAGCTACATACCAAATTTCATTCCAATCTGTTCGGTAATTTTGGAGAAATCGTGATTTAGTAATTTTTACCCCCCTAAAATTTCCATTTTTTTTAAAAAACATTTTTTAGTGAACACTTATGGCCCTAGAGGAAGCTACATACCAAATTTCATTAAAATCTGTTCGGTAGTTTTGAAGAAATTGTGATTAGTGAGTGAGTGAGTGAGTGGTATTTCGCTTATATAGATTAGTCTTGAGTTTGTTTTGATTGCATATCATCTGACTTCATAATACATCTCTGAGTGAAATTATCACTTCGTATCTTCAACTTTGTTGTTCAGACTACCTGGACATTTTTGGTTGTTTATATGTATCTGAGAATCTGAATAAGTGTGTGTGTGTGTTGTTTGTGTTTTTTTTAATGTTCTTTTTAATCTATGTGTGTTTTACGTTTCCACACACATGGTCCTGTTAATTTTTGTCTACACAAACACTCCAAAAATAAAGGTATGTTGCATATTTGTTGGTACAAAGATTTGACTATATAACTTAGAAATTCAGTATTTATACATTCCTCTCACAACCTTTCTTTCAGCTTTGGTACGCTACATAAACCACGGCAATCTGTACGATACGTAAACCGTTCTCTGTTAAATCATGTGTAAAATATTTCTCAAATACAGTAATGTAGTAACTTAACAGTTTCGATATCAACATTACAAGAAACCCCTACTGGGGACCTTGTTGCGTACCTGACGCCAAAGCTCAAGGTCGGTATGTTTTTCTAGTTAGAAAATATTTTTGGAACGAAGTTTCTTAACACGGGTTGTTGCGGTAGGAGTTAACAAATGGAAAGTGGAATGTGTAACGAAAAAAGTTATTAATTGGTTGCTATGGCAATGAAAAATATAAAATACGAGTAACGAAAAAAGCGTTACGAAATTGGTTTCTATGGCAATGAATGTAAATACATTCAAGAAACTAGTGTTTTGGTTCATCAATTTAACTTAAGAAACGATCGGTTCCTTCCGGCGTAGTTCAGATACTATCGTCAAAGGCTGAAATTTTAGGTTAGGCTTAGAAAGTAATTTTAAGCCTAGGCCTAACCTAAAATTATTGTATGTATGTTGCCGTTAAGACAGGTAAAATAAATTAAACATACACACAATAGTTTTAGGTTAGGCCTAGACGGATGAACCAACATTTTATGTTTATTGAATGTATTTTACAATGCATTGACATTTAATTGTGTTTACCATCTTAGCTTTGATGTTATAATTAATTCTACACCTTTATTATAATAACATTAATCGTATAGAAACAGTAAATATTTGTATAAAAAACAATGTAACAATAAACGGCAATTGAAAGATTAAAATGTGTATAGCCTATTGCCGTTAAGGCTGGTAAAAGAATTGAAGAAAAGGATTGATAACTTCGTTCCTGACGGGGATCCCACGACCGAGCACGTTAACCTTTTTTACATTGAATAATAATAAAGAAAAGTAAGTAAATTATACATTAAAAATAACAGCAGAAATACTATATTTCAGTAAAGGGTCAATCTAAAATCCAAAGAAAATTCATGTAAAATATTTGAACCACAGGAATGTAGTAAACAAACTGTAGCTACATCTGTGGTATATAAATCTATATCATATAGTGTGTCCGCTCATCCATAGCACTATAACTCTTAACATAAATAAGAACTGGTACAGCTTTCATTAGACTCTGTCACTGCTACAAAAACAATAAATTATTTGATTCGTTTAGTGAACAATATTTGTTACCGTAATAATATCGTGTAACATTTAGTTATTTTATGTTGAAACTCAGGTCGATTTCACAACAACGGACAAACACATTTAATCTGAGCTCTTTCAACTGTGGTTTATCGCGTAGGCTATATTACAACTGTCGAAGCATCCGCCGGACAGCTGTATGGCGGGAAACAGGAACCATTCCATGCTACAAATTACAGTCGTCAATAGTTTCATTCCCTCTATATTATTTTTGACTCCATATTATTGTACATGGTACATTGCATTTACAATAAGCGGTGACTTTATAGATCGTTGTTGATTTATGTATATATACAAGAGGCAGGGAAATAATATTTTTGAAGATTTCCTCTCATCGTTTGCGTCAACTATTTTATTGGCCATTATTCTAATTAATTTTATACAACTGTATAGTAAGTTATTTTGAAATCAACTCATATATTTCATAAATTAAGTTATTTACCCATCTATTTTGGTTTTATCTATCGTAATTTACCAAATACTTTGTGGTATTGTCAGCAATACAGAATTTGAACAAAACAATTTGATTTACATATTTAAAATTAAAAAAATACACTCATTGCTCCTAAACTCCAGTGACGCTATCTTGGAACTGTATGTGTAGTATAAAGTTTTAACCTATTTACATTTTTACGGTAATTATTTATTGTAGCTTTGATTAATATGTCAAAACTAATTCACTTCAAACACATTTAGTTTCATTTAATTTACTCACTTCAAAGTAATTATACCTCGCGCAAAGATTCGTGGCGGCTGAGAGCTTAAGACGGTCGGGGAGGTGTCCCTACCCCTAATTAGCCCTCGCTCGACCGCTCCGGGTTTTGGTCATGAGTTACCTACTGGGCTCAAGGCACAGTCGGTACAATTTTTTGCATTTCGCCATAAAGTGTAAAAATAACGTCATTTTTGTAACCTGTATTAAATAACAAGAACTTTAAGTCCAAACAAGATATAATTGCGAAGCTATTAAGTATTCACTTTGTTTTAAAATAAAAGACAGTTTACAGAACTACAGTAGATATATTTTTAAGATTATTTACAAACTATAGCTATTTACAATTTTGTACATGAAGTGTTATCCAGATTCTCACAGGAGCTGAAGGTGAAACCATACCCCTGAAAAAGAAAATCTGTTTAGCCACATGTAGTTTGTCAGACTAATTATTGATCAAATAAAGTGACAGGTAAAACAAGATTTTCTAATTATTCTAATTATTAGTCTGACAAACTACGTGTGGCTAAACAGATTTTCTTTTTCAGGGATATGGTTTCACCTTTCACTCCTGTGAGAATCTGGACAACACTTTATGTAAAAAATTGTAAATAGCTGTAATAGTTTGTAAATAATCTTAAAAATATATCTTGTTCTGTAAAGTGCCTTTTATTTTAAAACAAAGTGAATACTTAATAGCATCGCAACTTTATCGTGTTTGGAGTTAATATTCTTGTTATTTGATGCAGATTTAAAAAATGACGTCATTTTTACAGTTTATGGCGAAATGCAAAAAATTGTACCGACTGTGTCTTGAGCCTAGTAGGTGACTCATGACCAAAACCCGGAGCGGCCGAGCGAGGGGTAATTAGGGGTAGGAACACCTCCCCGACCGTCCTAAGGTCTCAGCCGCCACGAATCTTTGCGCAAGGTATAGGATTGAAAATAGTTAATCAATATAACTACATAAAGTAATGATTCAGATCATGTGAGAGAAAGACTAAGCAATATTGATATATGAATTTATTTTTATATATTGAACTTAAAATAGTGTTTCAACGTTTTATACGTGCCAGTATGTGTAGTGTAAAGTTTTAATAATGTGTATTTTATTTCTTGACAAGTAAAACAGTTTTACGCTTGGACTGTGAAAAATGCATAAGTACAAAACAGTTTTTGTGATGATCTGATGATGATCGGTTTAGTCTCATCGAACAAGGGTATTAACAAGGGTTGTTTGGACGTTGACAATATAAGGTAATTAATTTCCATTAATTTCATAACTATATTTATAACTACATAGTCAAGTTCTTCTAAAGAAATACATTTTTCTATTCTAAACGGTGCATATGTTTTGTTTAGCCATTGTATGAAAATTAATAAATTTTTGTTCAATCCAAAATAACTTTATTAAAATAAAATTGAACCCGTCTCTTATGCATCATGGCAATGTAAGAAATAGCAATCTTAATTTTATTCCATTTTTATAACTTATTATTTTTCTATAATATAGAAACTGTCAATTAACAACATTTCTTTAAATAGTCGGCTACGTAATACTTTTGACTATATCTGATTAAAGCGCTATACATAAAATAATAGCAACTATGGTAATAGTAATTTAAAAGAATATTGTTACTAACATTTGTTTGTTTTATAAAGTTTATTTTACAATAACCTTTTAATTAAAAATGTTTCTCTTTTCTCTCACAAAACAATTTATTTAGGACAAATATATACCAATAGAATTCAATAAACGTTGTTTTCCTTTGGGTTTTGTAAAAGAATACAAGAATAAATACGCTAGACGGACACATCACAAATGTTTGCCCTACATCATTTGTCGTGCATTTGTTACCCATCAACAATTCTCTTTCAATTTGAATTCACTTTGATATGTTTTACTGGTTACAGTACTTTTTGCTATACGAACAAACTATAATGACCAAGCACTACCTAACTAATCTGTTTATTTACAACAAAATAACATGTCTTGCTAAACATAAGTATACAAAAGATTGATTTTGAAGGTCCTTTTACATACTTTCTACATGTTTTTTACTACATACTTTCTGGTTGATTAATAACCGAAAACAATAATAAAGCGCCCTCTTTTGTAAGGAAGAAATTGGCAAAAGTATTAAATAAATATTAAGGATTTCCAGAATAAGGGTTTTAAGCCATAGGAAAATTTATTTTACCATTCCCACTGGTAAAGAACAATTTAATAATATTAGTTGAAAGTACTATTTGTATCAGCGAATGGATCCTGTTTATAACTACAGAACAGTCTGGCGAAGCTTTAGCAGTTTTAATTTATTCGGAAATTAAAGAACTGAATTTAATTTATGTCCAACCCATTGTTGTGATATCGTTCTGTGATTAAAAATACTATGGTGTTTGACAGATAGTGTTTGTATCAATAGTAAAGTCTGTTCTATTGTCCGTTCACAGTTTAGTTGATAGCATGGGCCTTATGGAGGCTTGCCGCGCTACTACCTGACCTAAATACATCGGCTCCTATTCACTACCAAATTGAATTATGAATACCTTGACTCAGTGTTTAATTCAAGATCCAAATTTGAGTTCAAATTTGGCACGAAGTTTAACCCAACATTGATCTATCTCAAGGAAAATAAGCGATTATATCAAATCTTGCGTTTCAAAATGGCGGCGGTTTAAAAATTGCAAACCTAAATTACTAAAAAACTGTAAATTTTAATAAAACATGCCAAGAAACCTTTTTATGGCCCTTTTGATTCCCTATCGGATGGTCTCAATGTCAAAAGAATCGGAAGAAGTGAAGTTATGTGTAATAATTGTTTTGTTCAATTATTATAATTGAATTTATGTCCACATTAATATAAATTATTCTTGAAAATATAAATATCAATAAAAACAATATCAAAGAAAACATATTCCTAATATCTAGTTTAAATGAGTTTTATAAGGGTTATGTTTTCATGCGGGCTACTAGCGTAAGATCTCCGTTTCAATAGCATGACCATGCTATCAACTAAACTGTAAATGGACAATAGTGGAAGCCATTTAACATTTACAGTATACTAGAAGTTGTCATAATAGATACTAGCTGACCCGAGCTAATATTTCGCATGTTATTAATAAGCCTGCTTACCTTATTCAATACGTTGATTTAATTAAAAAATTACGTTTATTTATTTACGTTGGTTTAATTCGACAACAGTTTTTAACGATTTATAGCTCTTTACTTTGATTTAATTTGAGTTCAACAGATTGTTAATAGATGGCGCCTTTCTTTAGGAACAATATGAAGTATAATAATATACAATTTTTTTAATCATTTTTTGTAATTAAAACATGAAGTTTAAGTTGTTTTTGTCTATTTTTTCTATAGCGGAGAACATGAGTTTTAAAATGATGCTTGAGTTTTAACGAAGAATTAAAGTTATCACTTACCGACAAAAGAGGCATTTGAAAAATAATATATAATTATATTATATGAAATTTTAATAGATAGATGCAGCTTTTGTCGAAATGTTCCTAACTCTTTGTAAGCTACACCTTTTTTTTAAATTATTGTTTTAAAATATCTTTACTGCTTTAGGTGTTGTTAACAAAAAATGCGTTCTAATTTATGTATTTTCTAAGGCTTAATTCACAGACTTTATTTTAATAACTTACTTTATATTACAGTGTATTTAACCTTTTCTAAAATTATTGTTTATAGATTTGAGAAACCTGATCCGTGCAGGAGTTCTAAAAATAATCACAAAAGGACTGATTGACAAATTTCAATCTAGACTCTGAGCCATTACTCAAATTGTGTGGTACAGATTTTACATAGTGTAAGTTTGTATCTTTTATTGAAGTTGCAAGTAAATGGAGCGATATATACAATTTGTTTGTACATTTTAGAAGTAAAGCTAGATGTTTTAAGAGCTATATTTGTATAAGTTGAGTTTGAACAACAGCTGTTAAGGAACGTATGAGTAAGTTATTTAATATTTCACACATGATGTGTTACAGAAATTTTTACATAAACCGAACTGTCCAGCCTTGCTGCAAGCAAATGCTCACGGTTATAAGGGTAACCGCATAATGGAGCGGCGATACAAGAGACGATAAGTGGGAAGCGAAGAGCGACGAATACAAACACACTCACTTCCACTTTGCATAGTGGAAGGGAGAGCAAAGTGACAATGAGCGCTGCAACAAGAGTAAGAGCGAAGGAATCAAACATACTTGTTTTCTTTCACTGGTGGATTGTCTCTTAAAATGGATGTTGAACTGCAATTTTCCTCTGAATTAATAAGATTTGTTTTCCAAATAAAACTAATTAAAACCGGGAGTTGAATCTTTGAAACAATTAACAAAGGGACCTCTAAATTTTGAAATCGATTCTGGAATATATCAGTTCATTTGCTGCAATTAATTATTGTATATTTATGGCAAGTTGAATGAGATTTAAAGAAGTTACTTGCAATGAGATCAATAAATAGTTATTTTTTTTAAATAAAAATACTTTGAAAGTCTTAATATGGAGTAATACATACAAAATAAATATACAAGAAAAAGGTAAGTGTTAAAAATTAAAAAAAGGATAGAAATATTTAACTTATCACATTGTAACTGTAAGTCTTTCATAAGGGTTGGTGCAATTTAGTGTGATTGAAATTTGTCCTCTTCTTCAATAGGCTAAGTTCAATTTTTGTAGAACGTAATCAAATTTACTAATATTCATTCGAAAATAAGATTGGAATTTTTCTGATACTGACCCAGTTGAGGATACTAATTATGGAACGCTCAATTAACTTTCCTGGGCCGGTTGATGGCATTTTCAATGAAGAATTTTCCATTAACATGAACTTTAATGTGAAAGAGAAAAACACATGGGCATAAGTGAACACGACCAAAGACAGCTGAAATTTGTCACTCCTATCTCTGTTCTACTATGTGGAGTAATTTTCCTCACAGCTCCTTTTGTGCTCTGTATCGCCTATCGCAGCTTGTATCGCCGCGCCGCTCCACTATGCAGTTAGCCTTAGTGTTCACATTTCCGTAACAAGTTGTGCTATATGTTAAAATGTTTTTTGTTTAACAATCAAAATGGCGGATATATGCTAGCAAGAAAAAACTATACCATGTGGTACGTACTATAATCTTTGCAGTGACGAAATATGTCATGTCAAATAAACAAATGCGTCATGCATAATGAAGAAATTGAAAACTATTGTGAAGAACCGTTTAAGAACAATAAATAATTAATTATTACTAACGATTTATACTATCTACTAAAGATACTTGGTATTACTTAATGTTAATGAAAAAATACGCTTTAATAAGTTATTTTTAATTATTATTCATTATACAAATAGTGGAAATTACTAAATAACGTGTGTGATTTTCTCCTTAATTTGACTAAGTTTTAAAAGTTTAATAATGCAGTATTATTATACTAATAGAAATGTGTACATTAAATATAGACCTAACTTTCTTTTAATAGAAAAAACATTAATAGAGGTGAGCCCCAACATGGGCTCTTATGGGACTACGTTTTTTGCACCGAGTTGTGACAGATGGCGTCGTCATCTGTCGCAACTCGGTGCAAAAATTGAATCCGTCAGAATTTGGTGCAAATTACGCCACCGCAATTAAGATGGGTGTTCTACTAACATTTTATAGAAATAATAATACTTTTTGATAATTTTATGAAATGTAAAGTTAAATATAAATCAATAATGAGCTTAACTCGAGAGCAACTACTATTATTGATGGAATTCAATTTGAACACAATCTCACAACTAATGCGTCTATTTACTCATACGCATTTCAACATCAATGTCGCGATTTTCATTGATGCATGATGTACTATAATCACACTATAACTTTGTTTAAATTTATTATATCAAAAATGTTACAACTTTGCTGTGTTTTACTGAGTTGTACTGCCATTGAATCAAGCAGTACGCTTTATTACACATTTTATACGGGTTGGTTGGCAGACAAAAATTACAACCTTAACACAGCTCGAAAATATTAAGTTATTTCTGTTACACCATTTTGCTGTTTGTTCTTTATAAATTAGAAAAAAACTTTCAGGGCTTTGGGATATGATTCCTCATAGAAAAAGGAAGAAAAAAGTTCATATGAAGGTATGTCGTAAAACGTTTAGTTTTCCGACTATCTGCCTGTATGTGTTTTTTTATTTAATACCTTAATATCTTATATCTGAAGATATCAACTTCAAACTTGGTACATCTCTTATTTCTAATAAGAGCCAATTTGTTATGTACTTTGTACCATTTCAAAGTGGCGGCAATTTTAAGTTACTAAATCTCAATTTGTCATAATCCGTAAATTTTACAAAAAAATTACAAGAGACAAAATAGTTGCTAAATTTTATTTTCTAAGATTCCATGACTATTGAGTTTTTGATAATTTGTAGATAATTTGATTACTTGCAAATTTGGTGGTAATAATGGCAAAATTTCGTCTTTCTAGTTCGAAAAGTTGTTACTGTTAAGTTCTTTTATAAATAATTCCATAAAGTCCTTATGACATTATACATTAAGCAAAATGTTAGTCATTATTTGTAAATTTAAAATTTTATTCTTAACATGTATAGTTCTTGAGATATTAAACTTTAAAGCCATCCTTTGTTGTGAGTAATCAATGAAAAATTTCCAAATACTACAACAAATAAATGACAACAATTTACCATACTCGTATTCCACTTGTTTAACAGCTGGGTCTCAAATCATAAAAGCTGATATCGATTCCGATTTTAAGTATTGAGATTTAGAATTTTTAAATGGTATAAAGTATAAACTTGATATTCCATGCCAAAGTGGGTTTTATTAGATGTAATACATGTACCAAGTTTGAAGTTGATATCTTCAGATGTTCCTAAGATATAACGTACTAAGTAAAACACACATACAGAACTAAACGTTTTACGACATTTCTTCATACGAAATTTTTTCTTCCTTGTTGTATGAGAAATCATATAACAAAGTCCTGAAAGGTTTTTTAACACTCTGTATATTACGCCATGCCCTCCTAAAGTATGCATCTGAATATTTGTGATTTTATGCAAACTATTTAATAAATTATTTGAATTGCAAAACAATTATGATTAAAAAAAAAACTTCAAGATAATTCGAGATTAAAAATTATTTTTCTGTGTTTAATATCTCGGAGAGTGCTATATCCGAACTCGGCATCCAGGGTTTATAATTGGATTAGTTGTACTGTAAACGTGTATACAGTAATTATTGTAATGGAGAAAAATATTTATTCAAATTTATGTAAATGAACAGTTTTATTTTGTCCTTTTCCTGTAGGGCTTAAAAAATATGGGGTTTCTAATTTGTCGATTGCTTTAATTGCTAAAGAAAATACATTTGAAACAGGAAACATCAAACAGTGATATTAGTTCTTTGAATTTGGTTATTCGAA
>JAGFPH010000573.1:418718-481088 GCA_018207615.1 Philaenus spumarius
GTATGTTGTTTGTTTGTATGTTGTTTGTTTGTATGTTGTTTGTTTGTTTATCAAATTGAATTCTAGCCTATGTTACTCAGGGATAATGAAGCTTTTTATTCACTAGTACAATTATTTTTCGAAAGGTGTAGTAGTTCCAGAGGTTATCCCCTGCATACAAACAAACAAACAAATTTTACGTCTTTATAATATTAGTATAGATAGTATAGATGCATAAAAAGTTATTATTTTGTTAAATCCCCGTTTCTGATAAAATATTTGATACTAACTTAAATTTCCAATAAATAATGTAATGGTCATAAGTATTATAGTTTTCTGAAATTGTTGGTAAAAATGTATAAAAACTAATTAGAGTCCTTATTTAATGAACAGTATTAATGAAATAAACTGTCCGTTTATTTGTTTGGTTGAGCTAGGTGTTTAACAATACCAGAAGAATGTTTTAGTGGTGTATTATTATGGTGGTGAAAACTTTTGAACAACGGGCCTTAAATATGTGTTAATTAAATTCCAGCGTAAATAATCACAAGGTTGGACAAATGGACAGCATGAAATGTAATCACAGAAATATCCAAAAGTCATTGTTGGCGTATAAATAAAGACAAAAATATAGTAGAATAAGTTCTCAAACATTTAATAAATATAACGATTGCATTGAATCTCAAAAACCTTATATATTATTTATCAAAGGTGTTTTTTGTCGCAAAGCGATATCTCCCTTAATTCTTCAATAAAATGTATTATTCAAGCATCATTTCAAAGCTTATGTTCCCGCTATTGACAAAAAATAGACAAACAGCTTAAAACTCGTGTTTTCGTTACAAAATTTATTTAAGAAACGTTTATATTATACTTCATATGGTTCCTAATGAAAGGCGCCATCTATTAACAATCTGTTTAACTAACATTACACCTATTAGTTCGATTTTTACATTCTATAGCAAGTATAATCACACAAATCAATAAAATTAAACCAACGCAAATAAATAACGTAATTTACTTAATGTATTAAACCAGATAAGTAGGCTTACTCATAACTTGCGAAATACTCGCACGGGTCAGGTAGTTTTACATAGTAATAATTTAAGTATCGATATACAATATTTCAGTAGCTTCCTAAAAATTTAAGCTTTAGAAAAAAGACGATTAACATTTTTTAAATAATAAAAAAATGTAATTGTGTGCTTAACCACACGGGAGAAGTGTACACTTTTTAACTAACACAACTTATGAAATGAGAAAGTACAATGTTGATTTTTTAACACAACCAATTACTAACACAAAATATATTACTAATTAAACTATACATTGTATTAACATTAATAGATTAAGCCTATGACGTAGGACAATCTGTTACACTTATATACCCAACTCAAATATACTAAATTAGTAATGCGATTGTGGCCTAACCTGCTAAGGCTATTTGCACACACACACCGATTTTGGACGGTCGGTAAAAAATCGGCCGATATTTTATCGGTGGTAGGTGCTTGCAGACATACCGGATTTTTACCGGTCAAACAATCAGTTGCTTTGTTGTTGTAGCACGAGATTATTGAATAATAACGAATCCTAAAAGAGTTGTTGCTATGTGGTTAATGTATCGTCGTATTAAGCGCTGTAGGATTAAGCGTAAGTGCTGGATTCATCCTATCAATCAAAGCAGAGAAAACACGGGAACATTCTACACACTTTTTGAAGAACTAAGGCTTGATAGCAATAAGTTTTTCAACTATTTCAGAATGTCAATAGCATCCTTTGACGTACTCCATGAGAAGTTGAAAAATGAAATTTAACATCAGAATACTAAAATGAGAAATTCAATTCCTTCAAAAGAAAGGATTGCTCTAACATTGAGATAAGTAATCAAATATATATATTTATATGGCACTTTTTATTGATGTTCCTAATGTACTAATTATTATAACAACTAGATACCACCCTCCATGATTTTTGGGACTAATGTTTGAAGCTAATTTGAGATGTTAAGGTGTGTAAAGTACACTTTCTTTAATAATAATCAGCAGAGCAGTCGATGGTGTAGCGAGAACTGCCGAGGACGGTCGGAAAACAATCGGTGCGTGTGCAACCGTGTATTTAGTCACGTACGCCACTGTGTCGCCGGCACATCCCCGGCACCGGCGTTTTGCAGTGGCAGTGGCCGGCTGCTCATCGGCATTTTACCGGCGCCGATCAGCGGTCGGCGTGTGTGCCAGGTCCCGTTCACGCCTGTGGTTCACTATTGGAATTTGGACGGCCGGTAAAAAATCGGCCGTCCAAAATCGGTGTGTGTGCAACCAGCCTAAGGCGCTAGTCTTTGGTGATGGACTCTGTTAGTTCGAATCTCGGCAAGATCATATTTTTTTCAATTAAATGGAATAAAAGGTTTCACATTAGGAGCGTGTCATAAAATCCATGCTGAAACGAGTGATGGTAAAATCCGATTCACCCCCAGCAACGAGACAACTATATACTCTGCTATCAACACAAGTATAAACATTTTTTGGACGTGGTGCGCCTATACAAGTTTACACTTCAATAAAATTAAACTAACAAACCCGGGAATTAAATACAATCACGAGGTTGTTCAATGAAGCACCTGTTCAAAAACAAATCTTTGGTAAAACGAAGAAACAGACATTTTACTTTTATCAAGAACTCGGATCGGTACTTGACATACTTAAATACCTATTAAATTACAATAAAGCAATTGGTTCCCCCTTTTACCGTTTAAATAAACCAGCTAAAACGTCAATATAATATCAAATATTATCTGTTTGAAAACTAAAATCCCAATACAAACATTTGTATTTAAAAACTGACCAAACCTTTAAAAGATGAGCTGGATGAACTTTTGTAAATAGGTTTAAGGAACGTTTAAAATAACGTGCAAGTGGTTTAAACTTCTCAAACTGAAATCTCGCCGGTATATTTGTAAGACTATATTATGCTACATGGCCATGAGAGGAGTTCGCAATGAACAAAGTTAAACAACTTAGAACCAATATTTATTCAATGACATGAAGTCGGTTAAGTCTAACGTTGCGTTTGACATTTGCAAATAGCAACATACAATACCACGCAGGGTAACCAAAGTGTACTTTCAGTAATCAGGCAATCCTACCACGGGCAATATGGATCTTTGTCGTTCCGTAATTTAAGTGTAAGTGCATTGTGCGTTAATATCACAACAAAAAATAAACATTCAAAAACTATAATAGGTTATTTTACTAAAGGATGGGATAACATGAATCCGAAGTCGTCACGAATATATAGAAACAGGATTTATTAAACAGATTACACCTATACTTACTATTTTTACACCTATACTTGAAGCGTGCATTTACAAATCGTTGTAAGTGCTAAAATTAAAATTTTGTAGATGAGATCAAAAATTGTATATAAAAAACAGTAGTTTATTTAATAAAAATACATTTTTCATTCACAAAATAAACACAGAAACGTCTCATTTAGGTCACTCATTAAGACACATTTAAAAAAAAGTGCAACCTTTAAAATATAAATGAAACTTGAAAAATTGCCATTGCAAGTAAAAACGTTGTAAGTTCCATGGTTGGTGCAAGCACTTATTTTATTGATCTCTCTTGGTGGTTCATTGTCTAATGGTTGTTTATTGGTGTTTTGTAGGTTCTTCAGCAAACATGTCTTCAAAATAATGCCGAACATGTGGTGAAAGGAAGGGTAGCATATTTCTAATGTCACTTTTTCCTTTTCTGGTTTATCAAATCTAGTTAGAACCATATAGGTAGGGACAGGTTCTTGAATCTTTCCACTCTCACGCTTTGTTTTAATACATTGATTCCAGTAGACCACCCAGCAACTTCAGATGCTCCTTTTTCAACTTGAACTTGGTCAAAGTCTTCAATTGTAATCTGAACTGACACACTTTTTAAATACCCATCTTTTTAGTGTCCAGGAATGTGTGGACAACATCTGTAAAATCATGGAACTCTTCATTTACAACGCATGTGAATGGTTTTTCTGAGCAGCTGTGACAATAAATTCCACTAGATTGTTCAGAGTAATAGCTTTGCATTCTTTCTTTCCCTGTCACAAGGGACGAATGTGTGACATTTCACAGGGTATTTATGAACAACATTAAATATTTTAAATAAATATTTTTCTAAACTTAGCCTACCTTGAACTGCATTCGAAATACGGTTCGTAGGCCTAAACCAAATACTTCTCTAGATCGATTAGAAACCTAGCTTAACTTGAACTGTATTTGAAATACGATTCGTAGGCCTAAAACAAATATTTCTCTAGATCGATTCGAAACCTAACTTACCTTGAACTGTATTTGAAATACGGTTCGTAAACCTACATCGAACGTTCTATTCAAATATTTGTCTAAACCGACGCTAAAGTTAGCTTACCTTGAACTGTATTCGAAAGACGGTTCGAGGCCCAAATTAAATAGTTCTAAAGTATATTTTCTAAAATTTTCAGTCAAGTCTATCGATAGTCTAGTATTTCCTATCCGACCCGATTAGATCTACCCTCAATAGCAACGATGTTTAGGAAACATAACACTAAAAAAGGCGGTGTTATTACAAAACACTAGGACACATAAATAAAAGTCTGTATTAGCCCTTGTCGACTAGTTACAACTAACTGAGCCTTACACAAATCAACACTTATACCCGAACTCTCTACACTCCTACTATACAACCATCTACTCGGACACGGCTCTAAAATTACTTACACCCCTGGAACGAACCCAGCTAAGCTGCAACTATTCTGGCACCGTTATAGTATACATTTTTCCTGGCTGTATTATTTATTAGCACGAATTATTGTATCGATTACCGAATTAATCATCACAAAGAGAGTTGCTGGCATTTTTACTATCATACATATCGTGGTTCTGCAACAGTAGTTAAACCTTCGCACCTTTCTGGGTTTTCGAATTAAATAAGTTTCTCAATATACTTTCCGCCTAAACGTGTTTTTTTTTCTAGGAAATATTTTAAAATCTTATTTCCCTTCAATTTCGTTCCATGAATTTTGGCGTGTAATTGATATGCAGCCGTGTAACAAACAGGTTAGGTCAATAGTTAAAATGCAATAGATTGTATTAAAAATATAGCTATTTATGCCTACTTTACATTATTTAGCTGTTCAATAACAGATACTATTATTCACAACCACCAGGTCCTCATGGCTTCACTCAAATATTTTAATAAAAGGAATATCGGGTAAATATACTCGCACCAGAACCCCGCTTTAGTTCTACTTCAAACTTCTTTAATTCATTTAAAATTATATCACTATTTAAAAAATGTATGCTTGCTATATTTGCTCTTGTCTCGTGGGCGGTATAGTTTCGCATGTATTTTGTTTATGGTTACACACGGATAATAACAATTTTATGATAATAGGTTTACATTCAGCCAATTCTTTCACAAAATTACGAGTACAATATTTATTTATTTTATTTCAATCGCATTTACAAAGTCAATTTAACTTGTTGCTAAAAATGAATGCTTTTTACTTAGCGAAGAAATATTTTAACACACTCTACTAAATATAACACATGTTTAAACACATTTAAAAATTACATGAATTATGGAGATAAATACACGTGCACTATTTTCTCAGTTATAAAATTTAATTTGATGAATTACAGACAAAACTATGGCAAGTACTAAATCTGTATGACTTTATATTGTGTATGTTTTTTAGTTTTAGTGAATAAATGTAAAGTGAAAGTGTTGTTACATGTGATGATGCCTCCAGTTGAGGCGAAACAGTTGTAGCAGCCACCACCGATATATGGTACTTAATCATTCAAGTTTATTATTTCAAGTTTTGTTACAATACTACATTACGAAGTTTAAGTTATTAGATTTTATAGGCTTGGTTTTCTCATTTACCACAAAACAAAGCTTTGTTACTGGGAATCTAAAGTATATTTCACTAATAATAATTTCAGAATAGACGGCCTTGTGTGCTAGCCTTTTGTGCTAGTGGCCTGTGTAAGATGAGGAGCATAAATAAGTATTGTGAAATACGTGACCTCTATTGCTTTTGACCAGTAGTGGCTCAGGTATAATCACTGTAGAATTAATTGCAGAACATCCTATTTTAACTTGATATTATCGAAATAATTTAATATAATGAGTTCTTTTTAAAATCCTTTCTTTATTCTTGTGCTATTTGTTGTAACCTATGTCTAATGCAGTAAACATACTTCAGTTTATGAAAAGTATGAAATCTTCTTTCCACAGTTCAAGCAGCATACGCACTTAGGAAGATGCACGCAAGGCTGCGAGGGAGAGATAGCTCTGTCGCTGACGAAGTGGTGATCCAAGGTTGTTGTGCTGATCCAAGGTTGTTAGAGAGAAATGTATCCAACAACTTAGGTGCTGATCTTGGCATACTGCTTTAACAATATAAGCGTTGGGCGAATTACTGCTAGATTATACCTGTAAGCGTTAGGCAATTGTTTATTGCTTGTACACATTATTACTTAAACATTTATAGAATTTATCCTATTCAAGTAAAATGTACAAATTATAAATTTTATTGCTCAGGAATGTATGGAAAACATTGCTATGTAGATACATTTTTTTAATTCTCAACTTATTTTGCGTTTCGAACGGAAAAAAACGAAATTGGTAAACGAAGTTTCAAAAGTATTGCTTTTGGGGGAAAAAAATAAATCCAAAATGTAGAAAAAAACGTTTTTTACATAAAACATAAAAAAACCAATTGTTTTGGGGTTAAAAAATAAAAATGAGCAGTTTTATAAAATGTACCCTACAATAGCCTATTTGAATTTAGAAAAATGAAAGAATATTAAATAGGACTATGTATTGTAAATAATAAAATAATGTTATAACTGTACAAAAAATTCTTTATAACACTGTTTATTTATAACAGCATTTATATAAATTGCTTTATAGGCCTAATCCAGAAATAGAAACCTTTGTTGTTAATATGGCTTATTTTTACAAAAAAAATAGGTTTAGGCAGATATTTAATTATATTGCAACTACTTTCAATTGTATTCAATTCAACTACAGAAAAAATGCATCTTTGGATTAACTGTACCCTTCACAGTTTCAGGGCATACACACCAAGAAAGCTGCACGTGAGAGAGCACTGTCGCTTACCTTTGGCATGCTGGTTAAAGGTAGTTTTTTTTTTACTCCGAAAGTGGAAATTATTGCCCTTTTTGCGCAAATTAAAACTAGAAGAATGGGTTTAATTTTTAAAATTTAACTTTAACACGCTTTGCTGGTTTAAACCACTATTTTGCGGCCTCGGATTATGGACTGTGCTTTGTGAGTTTTGAAACTCACGCTTGCGGACTTGGCTTATGAACCAACTTCGCTTCGCTGACTGTGGACAAACTCGCTTTACGAGTCTACATTTCGGCCAAGGGCATAGGATCAACCCCCCGAGGATTTGAACCATGTATTTTTATGATATTTTACATTTTTTCGATTTTGGAGGAACCAGGTGGACTATAAGAGTAGTGTAAAAAAATTAAATGTCCACAATAATCTCCAATTATATTGTTTTTAGATAAAAATCCAGAATCGTTTCATTCTAGAAGGAACAATCTAAACAATCTTTACTTCTGGTCAAAAAGGTACTTCCGGTTATTGAATTTCCAACTCGACCAAGCGACTAAGAAAAGCCAAGTATGTTCCAAATTTGGACCAAATCAGACGTAAAATACAGGGATCAAATCACATATTATACAGGGTGTCCCATAAGTAAAGTGCCAAACTTTGGGGAATGGTTCTATTGGTCAAAATACATAAAAAAGGACATATAAACACAGATCCGAAAACGCTTTGTTTTCTAGATATCCGCCATTTTGGTATTTGTACAAAATAATTCTTATCTAGAGAACGGTTTGACTGATTGAGTTCAAACTCGGCATAAAGTTTAACCTATCAATGATATATCTCAAGAAAAATAAGCGATTAAATCCTATCATGAGTTTCAAAATAGCGGCTGTTTAAAAATTTCAATCCTAAATTACTCAAAAACCGTACACTTAACAAAAAATGTCAAGGCACCCTTTTTGCCGCCCTGAATAATAATTGCTTTATTCAACCCGGCATTCTATACCGTCACAGTAAACGCAGCAATATTGTATGTACTATTATCTTTAATAGTTATTATCTTTAATGTACTATTATCATTATAAATAAATTAGCTATTATCCTTCATCCGATTGTTTTGACAGTTACATCATCTGAAAGAGAATAAAAAGGGCTACAAAAAAGGTGTCGACATATTTTGTTAAAATGTACGTTTTAATAATTTAGTTTTGAAATTTTCAAACAGCCGCCATTTTGAAACTCATGATTGGATTTAATCGCTTATTTTTTTTAGCTATATCATTGTTCGGTTAAACTTCATGCTAAGTTTGAACACAATCAGTTAAACCGTTCTCTAGTAAAGAATTATTTTGTACAAAAAACAAAATTGCGGATATCTAGAAAACGAAGCGTTTTCGGGTCTGTGTTTATATGTACTTTGTTTTCTTATTTTGACCCATAGAACCGTTCCCTGTATATACAGTTTATAATGTCACCCCAAAACGTGTTCTAGAGACCGTGATCGGTGCTGATTGACTATTCCCGACGTTAGGTCACCCCATAAAATTTACTGCAACAGCTCAACTTAATAGTCTTGCATGTTGTATGTAAATGAATGTTGTTTTAGCCCACAGGGTTTTAAGTTAATCTTGGATCATGCCCAATCAGGTTTATAATATTAATACCAATGATCCGATTTAATAGGCAGGTCTGCAGGTGGCTGTCTACAAAGAAACTACAACGTTTTTGCGGTCTAGTCGTTGTACTCATGCAATCACTATGTTTTCTAGTGGAACGTGTCTTTAAAATCAGTTCAACCTTGATGTGTACAGTTATTAGGCATATGTTGAGGTGGATTTGACGACATATTTTGGAGGCTTATGTTGAACTGAATAAGGATAATGACGTATGTCACTACTTCTCCAATCACCTGAAACAACACAGAATCAGATAATTGTAAAACAGTAACAAGAGTGGGGTAAGATCAAATATATTAGTCTGATACATTTTGTAATAGTATGACTTTTTTAAACTTCAACGACTCTCCTCTTTTATGATTGTTTTTTTACATTTTCATGCATGAGTTTCGAAATTTAACACATTAAATTTAGTTCCTAGTTACACAAAATAAAAATTAAGCTATTTTTATAGAAATAGGCTTTCCCAAGAGGTGGGAGAGTAGCACACACATTAACTATAAAAGCGTTAACGCTAATATTTATAAATTAAATATAAACACAGTGTATCAGTTTTTACACTTGTAAAGTGTTGCCAAGTTGGCGGTAAGGAAGTTCTTGTGGAGTAGACATCACCAGGAAGTTATTGAACTTTAACTGCTAGCCCGGACATTATTTTGCTTCCCTCTGCACTCACTCTGAGCTTACAAACTCACTCCTTACATTTTGTATTCTACGAAAACAAGGTTAAAAATACAAAAATTAAGAACTATATCATGTCTGAGCACTCCTTCAAGAAAAATCTAATTTTTAGAAAACTTGATAGAACACCATCTTGCCATCACAATACAAACATTTACCTCGCTTCGCAGAAGTATAGTACACCACAAACTATTCACAGTAATAAATGCGTTCATACGTCGTGTTGGGATTGAGTTATACTTTAATATGAATTCCTCATAGCTAAGTCGTTCTGGTAGATAAATCTTCAGAGGCAAAGGGTTGTGGAGTTAGGGGACTTTAAAATATGTCCTTGCTTTTTTGGGACCTGCTTATTAATTTCACTCAGCAATGTTTTTAATACAATTTACATATTTTTGTCAAACAGAACATTGACATGTCTGATTTTGAATAGTTATCAGTTATTTGGGTTAAGAATTTTGATTTAAGGGCAGATAGCGTTTTCTGTTTTATAGATCCACTTTTGGTGTAAGATTCCATTACAAGATAGTCATTACAAAGAGATCTGGTACATTAGCTGTTGTACGTAATGTTTCGAATTTAACCAGTCAATATTATTAATTAAGAATGAAATTGCGAATAACTCTGAATATGGATGCTTGTCGAACGTAACGTTTAGACTTTAGCAATTTAGGATAATCAACTAAGAAATTGTTAAGATGAAGTCGATTTAACCTCGTGAACGATGGAAATGCGAATTCAGCGACACATCGTGGTACGGCGTTGAATGGAGAGAGGGATCTGGTAAAATCTTAGACCACGCTCTTTTACGAACTTCTGAATAAATATTTTTCCAAAATATTATGCACAGTAGCGTAAATACACAGAGGGATATAGGGGGTTTAACCCCCTCCTCCAGGGGAATAAAAAAATAAAAAATGGCACGCAAGTGAATAACACTGTAAAAATACCTTTAAATATACATCTTTAAAGTACTGAATAACCATAAAATATAATATCAGTCTTGCGTTGTTATGTGATCAGCATAGATTGAATATCTGTACAAACTTAATGCCCAAGCTAGAATCGTCTTATTTAATAGAGTTTGTACTATTAAAAACAGAACTTTTATTATTTGTGGAATTTAACTATTGTTTATCGCTGTCAAATTAATATTATGTATTTTTGACGTCATAAAACAAATTTAAAATAAATAAATACACAACAATATTAATATGGCATAATAGTTTAAATGTGTTAACAAAATATCTAAATAGTAATGGTTGTAATTAAAAGTCTTACCAAAGCGAACAAAGCTTTGTTTATAACTTTAAATCCTCTCGTAGATAACTCCAGTGGAAACGCATCGATACTTCGGATGAATATTCGGAGCTGGACATAAATAATATCACAATATGTTACAGTTCAAACAATGACAAATTAATTTGTAATTTTAATAAATACAACACACACTAACAAAGGAAACATTAAACTACAAGGCCGAGTTATATCAACTAAAATGTAAAGCCCGAGGGTAAGAAAAGGTAATTTATCCTTGGACTCAAGGTTCAAATAGCATCAGGGTTAAGGAATACCATTTGCAATTTAATTATTGCAACTGTAAACATTTTATGAAATTCTTTAAAAAGCTAATTTATTATTCAAATAATAGTTGAGCGAATTTAAAAAATTAAGATTATATGTTGTATCATTGCAAAACATCTAGTGTGAAACATATTTTAAAACTGTTTAAATACTTTTTAAGTACTGAAAAATGTAACGGTTACATTCAGTAGACAAGTTTTGGAAATATCTCAAAAGTTTGTTAAACAATCTTATACACATTCTTTTTCTTATAGAGTTGCAAATTTCATATTGAAGTAAGAGTCTTACGTTATAACTTACTTTATTTTCGAACAAACCAAACGGTGGAAGGAAAATAAAATTTATAAAAGTTAAAAGTGTAATAGAATGGTTAATTAAAATATTGTAATTCATTGACACATTGGGTTCACTTAATATTTATATCGTGTTTACTTCTCAGAAGTAAAACGTTTTCCTTCTTAAGTTGTCAGCTCACCACGTGATAAGATAATTAATTAAAAGTTGTAGCCCTATTTATTGCTTCTTGAAATAACGTAGAAGATATAACCTGTGCCTTGGGGTTTCAACTAAAATGCCTTGCCAATAACATGAATCGTGAGATTAAGTTCAGCATGTCAACTATTGATGCCCATGTGCACAGATGGTCCGTGGCGAATCAGTACCGTATTGGATCCGTGTTTCATTATCAGTGAAAAACAATATTCTTCAACACGTTTGAATTGAATAGTTCCCACACGCCTGCGCATGAAATTGTCAGTGTTGTCAGTGCTGCTTCAGTATCTCTTAAAATTAATTCAAAACGATATTTATAAAATTGTTTGCACGAGATTTTTCACATTGAACAACATTAGACAAACAACTTATTGAATGTGTCAGGAAATATGCTGTTTTTAAAATCTATCTTGTCGTACCTACATATATGTATATTTTGTTTAAAATTAAATCTGAAGTAAATACAAAACAATAGGATCTAATATGATATCTGGAAATGAGGAACTATTTAATATTTAACTGTCTATTCTACCTCTGTTCAAACATATTGTAAGGTATGTCAAATTTAATAAAGGATATTTTGATTTGACGATGCAATGAAGTAAAAATCGGTGAAAATGTCTGTATTTGGGGTCTTTTCTGTTATATCCCCGCATTTACAAACTATTTTCTATACAATGAGGATTAATCTGGATAGAACTACAAATGTGAAATATAATATTTACTCACCATTTAAACGTATAATTATTGGGAAAAAATAATAAATAATTTTTAATCATGCGCAACTTTATTATTCGACTCTAGGCTAACCTATGGCAACAGAAATGCAAAAATAATAATTTAAAAAAAAAATACCTAAAAGGTTCTAACCTAACCTATTTAGTCACAGTATGTTTACCTGTATTCAAGATTTAACAGTAAAATGTAAAACAACGTCGTTGTCTACAAAAATATTAGGCTAGAGTCGAATAGTAAAGTTAAGCGTTTGCGATAGTTTGTAAATGCGGGGATATAACAGAAATGACCCTGTATTTGTTTACAATCCTCTTTTATTTAGGCCTACTTAATAATTCTTGAAAGCCTAAAAAGTCACTTAGGCCAACAAACATAAACCTTACTCTAAACTATCACTATTTTGGGCTATTGATCTAAACTATTTCTATTTTGAAAGATTTATAAAATTATAAACTTATGATAATTTACGAATACAGACCTGCTGATACTGAACTGATACGGCACATATACGTCACAGACCTGTGTAAATGTAGCTTTAAGCTGCAGATTGTCATTGTGAAAATGTGAATCAACTGACGTTCAAAAACAACTATCGTAAATACTAATGTCGGTACTTCATTGCAAATCCAAACACACTTTATGAATTGACTCAATGGCGCAGCTAATATTTAGGTCTAGGAATGGCTTATAAATTATCTACTAAATGACACGAACAGAACGTAAGAAGTGAACATTAACTAAGGAATCAATTGTAAATGAAGTTTTGTGTAAATAATCAAAGTATTTTACTGTATGGTATATGTTGTTGGAGGTTCAACTCACCTCTGCGTTAAGAGCCTGATTTAGATGTGTTGTAGGAAACTGCACGCCCATTAAGAAACGTTTAAACATTAGATTCTGAAACGTTAAGAAATACAAACAATTATTGGAAATCTCTACCTTGTTGCAAAGGCAATTCACAATATCATTATTAAAACATACAAAAGTCCCTTGTTACTGACTTCATTTACAATCAGTTTCCCAGAATCAAATTATCTACAAATTGTGTTATATATGCTTCTATGTTTACAGACAATTTAACGAGTTATTGCATCCTAACTGTAAATAACAATGCTTCGCGAAACCAATTTTTGTGTTTTTTAACCCTGTTTTTTTTAATTAATGCAGATACGTTTATTGTACCAGTTTTTGTTTTAAATTTACAGTTTTAAACCCATATAACACTTCCAAATTTAACCCTTTGGAACAAGTTCATAAAATAAAGAATCTGTAACTCTCCAATGAAGCGTTATCGGATCTCTTATGAACTTTTTTCATTATTTTGACTAGAGAAATACGACTGTGTCAAATAACAGATTCCTTCTGAAATACCGTGTACAGTAGGGATAGGAATATATTATCAGGTATTCAGGAATAAAAATACACAGTAAATTAACTTCAATAACTCAACACAAAACCTAATAATGTTATGTTAAAAATGTCTCTAAAAAAATTCTTATACACTTTGGGCGGTACCATCTGATAATACAATAATTTGTTCACGCAGCTGATCCCGATAATGCTGACGTGCATTGAGCAAATTTCCAAATTTAAGTTTATATGTTTTACAAATGTATTAACATACCAATAAATAGGCCTACGGTATAATTATTAATCTTACTTCTTGTTATGTTTGGCTAGTAAGCCCCCGTGATTAAAGCGTTCAACAGAGTATTTGGTAAATCTGCCTACTTACGAAGGCGCTTAATAGCTGTCTGCACGTAGGAAATATATTAGTAGAGAATTTGTTTGCACCTCGGCCTTGGCGAACGCGTTGCTTCGTTCTTTAGCACCTCGACCTTGCTGCACCGGGTCAAAAGCTGCTACCACGTGGATTTGAAACGTGGAGTATATTGGCATTGTACGTTTTGATTAATTTTTTGTGAACTAAATGGGTTATAAAGTAATGTCAAAATCATAATGTAAGAATACTCTCCTATACCAGGTGTCTCAAGTCCCCCCCCCCTATTATTGTTTTTATTAACGTAAATAGACAGATTTGCTTTGGGGATTGTTGGCATGACCAAAAATGGAGTTTTTTGGTGTATCGTAAATTTCAACCCGATCCCCCGATTTGGGGTATTTTGGGGGTAAGTTTTAAATGAGAACAACTATTGAGTGACACCTCATTTTAAAGGCCTTGATAAAAGAAGAAGATTGGAGCGAACCGGAGGTCTGTATGTTGACTATCAAACATAATGGCCAATCAAAGTTATAATTTTTGGTAAAAATTTACTTTAACTTGTCAATCGATTTCTAAGGGAATTTGATATAACATGAAAGAACACACCTAACTGATGGTAGAAACAACAAAAATTTGCCCGGCAAATAATATTTGTAGGAGTTATGAAAGAAATAAAACTTGAAATTGTATAGGTTAAGTTTCGACTTTTCCGCGATATTTGACGTAATTATAACAAAATAAATCACTTCACATACACCAAACATGTAAGAATTAAATAAAGTAAACAATATTAACCCCAAAAGTATCAACAAAGCAAAAAATTTTGAAAATAATGTAACAAAATGTATTTTACCAAAACAAACACATCGAACAATAGAAACTACACTATAAGTGCGTATTTAAAATGGAAATGTATCAACGTTGCCAAATTGAACAATAGGTTGTTGTACTGAATAAGGTGTGAATAAATCAAGGACACTAGATAGTAAAGGTTGCCTCATTCCAGAATTTCAAAAAAGTGGAGGTTCCAATTATATATTTAAACGACTATGAGGCAACCTTTAATATCTAGTAACCTTGCGTATAGATATGTACAGTATTAGAAACCTGTGTACTACTAAACAGCTATTTCGTCGTATTATCACTTTATATAATTAGAATTAAAAAAAAAACTAGAGGACTTACCTAAACTGTTTAGTTACAGTATTTTTCCGATAACAGTATGATTATAATATTTGTATAATTATAATATTTCGTCGTATTTTCACTTTATATAATTAGAATAAAAAAAAAAACTAGAGGACTTACCTAAACTGTTTAGTCACAGTATTTTTCCGATAACAGTATGATTATAATATTTGTATAATTATAATATTTCGTCGTATTATCACTTTATATAATTAGAATACAAAAAAAAACTAGAGGACTTACCTAAACTGTTTAGTCACAGTATTTTTCCGATAACAGTATGATTATAATATTTGTATAATTATAATATTTCGTCGTATTATCACATTATTTATAATTCGAATGAATTGCCTAAACTGTTCGTTTCAAAACAACAAGAACAATCCGGCAACGCTGGTAGATCGGTGAGAAAAACATGTCGGCACTTTACAATGTAATTCTCCGTAAGGAACTTTTTATTTCAAAGTTTTTAATGTTTTTAATGTTGTACGTGTTGAAGATGGTTAAATATTGGTTTCCCGGCATCAGTGAAGTGTATAAATACTATATTTATTAAGAAAAAAGTTCAGGTTTGTGTGTTTATAGTAGTTTTGATTGACAAGTTAAAGTAAACAAATACCTAATTTTTCAACATTTAAATAACATTAAAATGTTAAAGATGATACATCTGTTATTTTTTTACAAGGATTTCATCCAGTAGGTCACCCAATCTAAGTTATAAAACATATGAATTGGTATAAAAACAGTAAAGCTAGGCCCTCTGGAATTCCCAGGTAGCCTACTGGACTTTGGGTTGATACTACCTTGCAAATGCTTTGTTATATATAACTGGGCATGTTTGTCGACTCCTAATAGCAAAATGTCCAGTACCTGGTAATTCCAGAGGACTAGCTTTACTGTTTTTATACTTTTTTTTTTAATTTTCGACTTACCCCAAAATACCTCATTTTTAAGGGAGGGGTTGAAATTTACGATACAAAAAACTCCATTTTTGGTCATGTTAACAATCCCCAAAGCAAATCTGTCTATTTACATTAGTAAAAAATAATAAGGGATGGGGGTGGGGTGAGTAAGTAAATTTTAAGTCGACTCCTACATCTTAGAAAATTGTGTAAAAAACGAAATTTACGAAATCGATTTGAAAGCAATTGTTTAGGTCAAGCACTTTGAAATAAACATTTTTTGTCTCTTGAAATTTTTTCTAAAAACTCTTCCTTTTCGAGATATTAGCAACTTTATGTCGATTTATTTCAACACGTTTAGGGCCGCCATTTTGTTTTAGGTGGTCAGATTTTTATTTTCTTTATGTAATTTTCCTAGTCTTAAATAGACTTTTAAAATAAGGTATCATATGGCAATACTTCATTTAAAATTTTGAGTTGCCCCCAAAATCATCCATTTTTAGGGTACAATCAAAATTTACGATTGCTTCAAAAGATACTTTGGGCTAAGTTAGTATCGTTGCCCAAAGGATATTTGTTTGTTTTAACAAACACAAAAGTTAAAGTGGAGAGGGGGGACTTTTAAGACACCTGGTATATATTGTTTAGATAAAACCCATACAAATTGAATTCTATTATGAAAAAGTGAAAAAAATATAACTTCCGGTAAAAAACGTGCTTCCTACTGTTGGATTTTGATGGCTAACGAACTCATCCGAACGCCTTAGAAAACCAAGTGTGTAACTTTAGTCCGAATTGGACGTAACAGGCGGCCGTCAGGGTGATAACACATAAATACGTAATACACATAAACATTTTATGTAACTAAAACGATATCTGGAGACCATGTTCTGTGCTCCTTGACCAACTTGGGTCTCACCATTAGAGTACTGCATTATGAATTCGCTAATAATTTTGTTCAGTTGTTATTAGCATAATTCGGTGTAGCATGATTTTATTGTTAAATTTCAGATTGATATCTTGAGCCGTTATTGAAAAGTTTTGCTATGAGAGGCAGACCAGGGTAATTTTTTTCTTACCCTACACATCATTTGAAAACTTTTTTAAGACAGGAATTTTTTGATACACCCACTTATTTCATGTAACGTTTACTTGAGATTTTGAAGTCTAGTTTGTAAAATACGTACATGTACAGTGTAGTTTTTCTTTTTAAATTAAGAGGACAACTTTAACATTTCTTAACTATCTATTTTGATTCTATACATCATTTTAAGATAGTTTTTTATGTTTTGTAGGAAACCGGATCATCTTTGCATACATTTTGGGTTATCGTGTAACGGTTTTCAAAGATCATAAAAATTCAAAGAATCGTTCTGTGTAACTATTCTACTTCACTCAGTTCTTCACAGGTTTTTAAATGTTTGTTATTGTGTTCTTTGCATATTTGGCCTAACATTGTCTAGTTACTTATTGTACAACACTAGTTTTATATTATAGTAAGAATTACCTTTTTTGATACATCATATCCTTTCTGGCAGATAATCAGACAGCACCAGGTAGTGATAATCTGTGGTATCGAAATCATAATGATAATTTTATAACGATTCGGATTCTTTTGTAAGCTTATGATGTGCAGAATGAGTAAGTAGGAATACACAAACATCAAGAAGAATGCATACAAAATTATCTGAACCATCGGTATTGAGATCGCAGCACCAGCCCCACAGACCACTTTAGATAGTTTCAGCCAGAGGAGACGGTAAGCCTGCAGCTCCGATGGAAATACGATTTTGGAGCATTTCTGTAGAAAGATAATTTTATCAGTTTGTGTATGTTGAGATTTTCTGCAGTCAATCAGCAAATTAATACTGTGCACATATTTAACTTACAAAAGTTAATGTAGACAGGACCGCACCGAGTAGCACAACCTAGGCTTTGCCCTTGTATGTTGCCTAACCAGATTCAACAAATTTTATATTTTTGTAGGAAGTTTTAAGAGAAATTATGTATTCTTGTAAACTAATACTTTAAAGCATCATACTGGTGCAAATAAAGTATACAAAATCTAAATATATCATTATAGTAAATAAATTAAAAAATTTACGAATTTTCTAGGATGTTATACCGCTTAAAGTAATACAAAATGTATGTATATTGTCTTCACAGCTACAGATTTTGTTTTGTTTTTGAGACACTACGTATTATTAGTAGAGTGAATCAATTGGCCCAAAATTCAATCAGTCCAAATATTCAAGCAGATTAAACAGCCGAAAGTTATTTGTTTGAATTGGTATAAATGGGTTCGATGAACTTTGGAACAGTTGAACAGATATTTCAGTAAAATGTTAGAGCTCAAACAAAGCAAATCAGCTTGGTCAATTGGTCCAAAACTACGTTCGAGTAGTGAAGGGATCAATCAGTCCAGACTAATGGCAGTATCAATATAGGGCGGTTTCTTAACTTTTGCACTTAAGTAGTCTAATATAATTAATTGACTTAATGTAATGTATATAACTAATTTCATTATTATTATTATTACTTTATACGTATGTTACGTATGGTATTCTGTTTGTTTAATTTCAAAATATAGTTTATTGTTTATGGTTTGCTCTTTGTAAAACGTTTAACCAAGTATCATAATTACACTGAACAATAGGTTTTTACATTTTAATCTAAAATTTCTAGCAATTTAAAATAGTAATTATACAGTAATTAGATATTATAAAAAGTGCACGTTTATTTTAAAATTCAGGAGGCGAAATAAAAGTGAATTTTATTCTTGAAGTAGGCTTATATTCGGTTTGAAGTATTAGCCCTAATTCAAATAAATTGGTATATTCCATTGGAAGTAAATAATAAAATTAAGTCAGCCTTTTCTTTGTGTTCTCATGTTTTTGTAATTTTGTAGGCATAGCTATGTTTTACTGCTAGAGTTTTTCTTAATTTTTTATTTATTTTACATCCAAAGTTCAGAATTTATCGTTAACTAATTATATAGCCTACATGCTGTATTTGTTTTCTTGTTAAATAATAATTTCAAATAGCTATTTAAATTATTAAGTAAAATCATACAATATTTAGTAATATTCCAGAAAATTTTATCAATTCCTGTTGACCATGGTTTCGCCAGTGACGGTATTAATAAGGGAGCTGAACACACTCTGGCTAAACAAAGTTGGCTTAACTCATACTGACTTAATCCAGACTGTATTAATCTGTTTTGTAAATGCCGTTCACCATCTTAACCCTTTTGTAAAGCAGTGTTTCGATAGAATCGTGAAATATCTAAAATGTTATTTTACAATAAAAACCTGAAGCTTTTGCATCCGAAAATAATTTTTTTAGCAATTTACCTGCTTCAGCTGCTTTAAGAAGTCGTCCGCAACGATTTCACCAACTCTTGCGATGAAGTAATACAATTCCACCACTTTAAATGTCATTTGATTCAGATAACAGTATATAAATGTCTGCCAAAAGCCTTGCTTTTGACTTACCAATGAGTTGTGATAGTAGACCCAGATTAGCGGTGAAAGCACAAACAAGTTTAACATAGAGAATATTATGCAGCCGTTTACTTTATCTAGTTTGAAAGGTTTCAATGTCAAACTCTCGTATTGATCCTGGAATGGAAAATTATACTTATATAAAAATAGAAATTTTATAATATCAATCGAACTTAATGCACTATTTTATACCTGGCTTAATAATTTCATTAAACCGTTAATATTAACAAAAATATTTCCAATCTTAAAAGGGGTTCGGCTTGTAAAACAGTGAGACCAAAAATAAAGCTAATAAATAGTTGGAAAATGTGGCCTGGATAATGTATCGCCTGCAGACATATTCTGCTGCCCAAATAACTTGGCTATATTTTTGATTTATTTACTTTTGGATAAGTATTTGTGGAATCTTACTCATTTTTTAAAGTTGTTTTTCTTTCATTTTGAAGTTATCAAGTTATGTTTCAACATTTGTCAACATTTGACGTTATGCTTGAGTTAAATTTATATCCAGAAGTTGAAAAGCAAAAATCAACACAGTTCACAATATTTCGTCATCCAGACAACGGTCGCGCTACAGACATGCCACTTCCGATACGCCACGAGAGACAGGGAAGAGACGTGGCGGTGGTAGGAGGACGGCCGCTCGCGCCACGTCGCTTGTGTGTGCATTGGGCGATTTGTTTACTTAGGATAAAACGGTAAAGGGACATATGTCCGTGCCACGCCTCCGCCCGACGTCCGTCCTGTGTGAATTGAGCCTAAGACATTAGGCGCTCCGCCTCTGTTTCCTTCCCTTATCAATCCCCACGGTGACTCATGGTGAAGTCAATGCAAACAGATTATTGAATACTCTCCGCGGAAACTACGATTGATTAGGACAGAGGCACTTCAATCTAAGTAGGGTTGTAGGGACATCGGTGATTTATATACTTGTCCTAAGACAGAGATCGAAATATACATGCACCATACCCGATAATTCGAATTACGGCATGTATTGTAATTTCACCATTAATTTGAAATAATCGACATTTCAAACAAATGTCGATATTGAAAACTAAAGGAAACAATATTATATATGACACCATATGTTTGTCTTTACAGTATGTTTAACTTTCCTTTATTATACAGTAAGATACAGTATAATACAGTTTCTGTTTATTTGTGTCTGCTTTTGCCTAATATAAAAAAAAGAATAATTACCTGATTATAAATTTGTCAAGTTGATTGCTATTTTTTTAAAATTATTTATTTGTCTCACATATGGCATACAAGGTTCAGCAAAGCTGAATTATACGTATGAGTTGTCCTACACTTAGACTACATATACACAAAATACATTAACATTTGAACAAATACGATGTTTGAAAATAAATTTAACAATAAAATATACAAAATATATAAACGCAAAGCCAACATTATTACAGACAAAACTAAAGTACTAACAATCATTTAAGGAACCAAACAACTACTTTTTCAAGTACTTTAAAAAAATTCCTGCTCAGTGAGGGATATTTTTCTTAACTACACTAATAGAATGAATTTCCTGCAAATACTGAGGCAGTCCGTTGTACAACTTCAAACCCGAGTAATACACTCCATGTTCAAACACCTTCAGTCTATGAATTTTCTGACACCACTCTTTTTATTCAAAATATAAACACACGGATGGGTTGAACATTTTATTTAAAAACATACATTTCTAAATGAATATCTATACTTAAAATTAAAAATTATTGTTTTTATGTAGGCCTACACAAAAAGTTTTGACAGACTCTCAAAGGATTACGACAGATACGCCATATCTGACTGGGTGTGACTAAAAATGTAGGTATAATAAGTGGTATTAGTTATGACATAACTGTAAGTTCATGAGATTGCACGAAGTGCAAAAGATGCAGAGTTAAGTTTGTTAAAAAGAGAATGGATAAAAATACATTTACGTTTAACTTCTAATGAATAACAATTCCCAAGAGTTTTTAATAGACTTTGCTTGTAATAATAGTTTTTAAAAGAGGCAAAACTAAATTAATTATTTCTTACACCAAAATAAATCATTTGAGTTTTACTTAAGTTTATTTTTAAACCGTTAGCTGAAAACTAATCCTAAGCTATTGTTAATACCATAGACAATTATTTCTATAAATCTTTAAAGTTTTCTGCAAAAATTGTCAGAGTTTTAGCATCAGCAAATAATGCAGCTTTAGTTTCATCTACATTATCCATAAAATTATAAAGTAAGTCGCTTACACAAATACAAAAAAGTAAAGATCCCAATATGAAGCCTTGGGGACCCCTCGTGGATTAATTTGCCAAGACGAATTATAATACTTACGAGAGTCGGTATATAATACTATTTGTCTTGTTAGCTAAATAACACTAAAACTAATCATTTGCTATTCCACGTGTGCCTTAATAACTTTACTTAAAAGAATTACACGGTCAAAGCCTTAGATAAAGATACAGACATTGGGGAAAATAATTAGTTAAAATCATTAGACAAGATTCTGCATGTCACGAACGGCCTAGATTTCAAAGTACAAGACCAGGAGTGGTGGCAGTCACGTGGGAACTGATGAATGTTCCTAAAATATCAAAAAGAAATTAGTATGCTATTAAAAAGGAAAAACTAAAATGAGGTAAAAGGTATTTGAAATTAAACAAGGACGACAATGCATATAAAATAAATAGAAGCAATGGTGAAAAAAGAATGAAAATTTATTTAATGAAAAATAGATAGTTTGGCCAGACTGAAGGCAACCATTTTCGATTTCACCTTTTTGGTAAAAAAAAGCTTACTTAGAGAAGAATTTTGAACAGAGTCTTAAGAATGAAAAAACCCGAATTTCTTGATGAAGTTGCTTGGTCGATACCTTTAGTTAAACCGCGACTTGACAATAAATATATCTAGTAGTATTAAAGTATTCAGTATAAACACTGATTCAACTCTTACAGCAGCATTATGTCAACTTCAATCAACTAGCAATATCTTCATACCAACACAACTTTAATATAGCGGTATTCAGTATAAACAAAAATTCAACTCTTACACTAGCATTATGTCAACTTCAATCAACTAGCAATATCTTCATACCAACACAACTTTAATATAGCAGTATTCAGTATAAACAAAAGTTCAACTCTTACACTAGCATTATGTCAACTTCAATCAACTAGCAATATCTTCATACCAACACAACTTTAATATAGCAGTATTCAGAAGACAGAGAGTCGAGTAGTATTCAAGAACCGGACATCTGTTTTCGATGAAAATACGAGATCTCCAACATTGGTGAACATCGCATGCTAGAGCATCAGAGACCAATAATCTAAATTACCCAGTGTTCATTAATTCGAAGAAATATATTATGTTTTTAAATACAATATTTGGGGAGAAATTATTCAAATTAAATTCAGTAAATACTTGGGAAGAATGGACTAACCCATAGTAAATCTACCAACAATGGGTTAAGCCACAGTTCAAGCATGCGAGTTTAGTATTTAGTTTTTTCATTTCAACAATGCTGTATACATTTAAAAAATATGCACCTCAAGAAATATAGATTGTAAGCTTTTGAAGGTTATTTAAGTAATAATTTGTGATTCCTGTGATTATATTGTACTTGAACTTACTATTCTTTATGCCATAGATAACATACTAAGTGTTGGCAAAGTTTAAAAATTCCCTACTAAAATTTTGATTTTGCGAGGTTAGCACGTTTTTTCTCGGACTCCTTTCTTTCATAAAGGTATCAAAGTTTTTGTTTAGGTTAGACCCTCCCTAACCCTTCCACCCCTACACCACCGAACTGTTTTTTCCTTCCCTCTGGCTTCTTTACGAGCATCTTCCAGAAAATGTCAAAAGATAAAAAGAATTGTTTTCTTGAGAGCGGACTAACTCTTGATGAATACTAAAGCAAGTACTTTCTAATATTGACTGAGTAAACAACTTATCTTTTTTTGAGCCCCTGATATATTTAAACTTTTTCTTGTAAATCTTCCGATCTAAAGTAATAATCGAGGTGTGTTATTCGATTGGATTGGTGAAATGTTAAGAGTGTTTCTAGGCATCATAGATTGTTTGGCGGAGAATATTCGGTGTGATGGTCTAAAAACTTATTTGAAAAATTCTTAGAAATAAAATTTTTTTTCTTTTCGACGGAGAAATCCTGGACCGCGTTTTTTAGTTGAAAGTGTACGAAGCTTTCTCGTTATCCACATTAATCCATGGTATTGATATGTTTTCCAGCTAGACTTGGTGTACAGTTACGATGATTATTGTCTCGAAAAAAGAATGGTCCGTAATCTTTGCTATTGTTTCGGGCTGTCAGGAGTAGTCAATAATTGTCGATTGTCACAGGTTCACCCTGCTCCGACCGTATACATATTTAACATAATTCTAATCAACTAAATAAGCATGCAAAATTCTACTGATGCTTTCCACATATAAACTACTTGCTCTAAGTATGTAAATAACTAAAATGTACATAAATTGAATTACTTTGTTTAGGTTCGTTCGAGAATCCTTTTAGGTAATCATTGATAACCGGTTTCGACGAACTATGACGCTATCTTCAGACCTGCACGTATGTTATAGTTTCTCAATCACAATTCATATAATATTCAAGTTTTAAATCATTCCACGTTGGAGCGGTTAGTAATTAGATCATGCCACTGAACCACTGACGTGAGTTGAGCGAATTTTAAAAATTAAGTTTATATTGTTTTGGGTTTTAACCAACTATTTGCGAAATTGGTCTACTCATGAAGGGGCTGAATGGCTGGTTGCATGTAAAAATATATTTGTACAAATTAATTTGTTTGGACCCCAGCCTCCTACCCTGGATCTTCTTCGTTCCGCTCCTGCAGGAAAACCTCCCTTGGCGAGTTTGCACCTCGATCTTGTGGCCCTTTGATTATGGACTGCGCTTAGCGAGTTTTCACCTAAAACTCGTGTTCATAAGCGAATTATGGACTACTTCGCTTAGTTCAAGTTGGCTTCCCGGCCGTCAGAAGCTGCTTCTATGGCAAAATACCCCGCGTGGAATAGAACCACGTAATATTGATATTTATAGTTTTGATTGATTTTGGGAGAACCAGATGAGCTATAAGGTCGAGTAAAAAAACCCAAAAGTCCAGAATAATGTAATGCATTTATTATTTTATACAAAACCCAAAAAGGGTTTCTTCTAGTACCAAAAATAAAATTAATAATTTACTTCCTTTCACAAAACCTAAATCTGTTTGTTGGATTTTTTGGCTAACGAACTCTTCCGCGATACCAAGTTTGAAACAAGTCGGACGTAACATGCTGCCGTTAGATTGCGAGCACATATTTATAGATATACATGAATGTTTGTGTGTTACCTTAAAATATGTTCCGGATACTATGATTGGTGCTTATTAACCACTTCTGACCTTAGGTTTCACCATAAGAGTCACTGCAAAAGTTAATCTTAAATATCGGTAAAAAGGCGGGAAATATATTTTTACTTGTCATTATAATATAATTGAAGCAACATTTAAAATTTAATACATACTCACTTCACAAAATACACAAAAAACACTTAGGGCAGATCAGTTTATATCTATGTACCCATTCTTACACATAATTAAAGTTACAACTTTGAAACTTTAAATTATGAGCGGACCTGAAGATAACGGTATAATTACTCGAAACCGGTAATATTTGACTGTCTAAAACAATCGTTGGGGAAGAAAATGTATACAATTACATTAATATATTTATCATAGACAATACTCTTTGCTTTCATTGAACATTTAAAAAATAAATATTTACCTGGTATTCAGACCAATGACGGAAATTCCTGATCATGTAATAAGACTGTGGCCAAGTGCAAAATACGAATAAAAACTGATGTGTAAGGAATGCAAGTCGTTTGATTAGTCCCACAGACCGATCCAAGGTTTGGGTCTCTCTCATTTCTGTGTATACAATTTGAAAGTCAAACCAACAAACTGCTGTTATAATTGTGTATACTGGGATACAGTAGATAAATATAAGAAATATTCTTGTTTTAAACCCTGTGGAACAAAAAATACAATATATAATCTGAACAGGTAATTAAAACTACGTGAAAACTGTCCGGTTAATGTTTCATGTTTTGTATCAATCTAAAGTTGGTGGGGAAAATACAGGGACTTACAAGTCATTGTAAATACAATCCAGGTCAACCGATAGTTTAAAAAAATACTACTAGCCCATTAAAAAAACATAACTCAGCTGATGGATTCAATTTTGGCACAAATATCAGCTGTTTACTGTAAAACCTCTGAACTGTTTCACACAATTTCCCACTGGAGTTTACTTTACCAGCTGATTTAATAAATTTTTATCCATTATTTCAATTAATTGTAATTGTTTATTCAGGATTATGCCCATGTTATCCAAATACAATGCTAATACTGTACACTATCTTATACGATTTACACATTTCATATGACTTACCAACTGTTTAATGATTTTATGTATTATATGCAATAACAATACTGCAATTAATGAATGTAATACTTTATTTATGAATTGTCTAACAGCATAAAATTAAAAACATCCCACAGCTAAGTTTTTAACTACCGGTATGTACATAGATAATCATACATTTACCTTTTTTCTAAAATTTTTAATTAAGGATTAATATTTTTTCTTTGCATTTTTGCTATATTTTTTGTTTTTTGTTGTACTTATGGTTATAAAGTTTTGTAATTAAACTTTTATGTACTATTTAATATTTTTTTCAGGTTGTTTTAAGTGTTATTGTGTTGATTAGGATTAGTTTACCATTGAAGCCAATAGATTTTGTAATTTTAAGTGTTAGTTGTATTTGCCTGCTACGTCATTTCTCTCCCCTATTATTCTATTATTTGTAGAATTGTGTGAATATTTAAGCCAAAACAGGTTTTAAATTCGGGATGATAATTGACCCATTCCAAATTCTTAAAATTACGAAGGAAGTATTTTGTATTATATTATTATGTTAATTTTTTTAGTGTTGCATCTGAACTTATAATGCATATATATATTATATTTTGAGCTGTGAATAGTTGTTTATTTTATTATGAAGTGTATACATATTTTTTTTCATATTTAATGTTGTATCAGAATAGTCAAATAAATAATTTTTTAGTTAAAAATGAGTGATCAGTTAAGAAACTGACTGACGTGCTAAATACTCAAAGGTATCTCATAGTTGATAATATTTTCCAGAGCATAAATCTGAAAGTTTCCCAATTATTTTTATTTTGGTTTAAAATATAAAATCAAAGTGCTAGTAGTAGTAGACGGAGTTGATTCAAATTGGACAAAGTTGTTAAAAACTTATGTACATAGATGTTTTATATAAAAATTACGCTGATTTGTTGATAAAATATGGGCTAAAGGTAACCCAGGATTGGTTTAGCTGAAGCTAAACCAGATTCACATTAAGTTCAGTTAAATAAATCTTTTTTAGATCCTTTCTTAGGTGATGTACAAGAAAGGAAAATATATTTGCATTTCTATTTCTTTAGTCTAAAGGGTTAAATGAGATAACTACCCATAGAAATAAATAATATTTGTACACTTGCTATGAAGCTAGAAACTTGAAACTTAGCATGTTATATCTTTAGATACATATAGGCAAGAAAAAAACATTTGCATTTTGATTATTTGTGTCTAAGAAGTCAAATATTTTTCGTACCTACTATTTTACATAAAATGCTCATCATAACCTGATTTTCAATTTTTCCTTTTCACGGAATTTATGACTAATAAACTCGTGGAAACGTGATTTTATTTATCCTTATTATTGTTTTATTGATCCTGCATAAATTGGAAACCAATCTATTTGGACGAAACCCATTACGCCTTTGTTTTTTGGGCATTAAACTGGCATCGGAAATTGTATTTTAATTGCTTGTAATGATTTGGCTCAATATGTGTTCCTTTCATTCATTTATTTATATTTGGTATCGAAGTCGGTTTTTTTCTTTTTTTTTCGTTAGTCCCCTATATTTTTAACAACACGTTTAAAAACGAGGAAGCGGAATTGTATGTGTTTCTTCAAGTGTATGTCTAAATCTTCTTTTGACTTAAATAAAAACGCACGTCCAGACGTCCTATAACATTAAGGGACATCCTGCATATAATTTAATATTTAAAAATCACTTTTTACACTTACATGGTCCTGGCTCGCAGACAGGCAGTATTCCGAACAATGTCAGCTGTACTAGAATAAATCTTATTTTACTGTAATATTCAGATCCTCTTGCACCTTGCGAACGATTCTCTTTCGATTCGTAATTCCGAATTTGTTTTCGAATCCCATTATTCGGATCATTGTAGTAAGAGTCCTTACCGTAATGTATTGTTTCCCCGTAGTCGATCATGTTTTTTACTTCGTAGTCAATACTTACTACAGGCAGGACTTAATGGCACAGTTATCTAATTTCCCTCTGGCAAAGTTGATAAAACATTGTTAGTAGACATCTAAATACATGGTTTTTCGATGAAAGCTGGTATTTAATAACCAGTAAAACACAATACACTGTTCCCTTAGGTTTAGCGTGACGAAATTACTCGTTAAGATTAAATTATTATTGCTAGTTTAAAAATAAATATGATCCGATAAAATACTACATTAAAAATGAATATTATCATACACGAATAGGTATTGGTAAAGGATTACTATCGGGGTTTTAATAATAAACACCTGGCTTTCATTTCTGTGGAGGACACACGAAAAATTTTGGAAAATTAAAGTTTTACATGATTGATGTTAGGTTAGAAATTATGAGCTAAAGCAGTGACTCTTATGCTAAAGAGCTAAGGACGGGAGTGGTCAATAAGCTCCTTCATGGTCCCCAGAACACGTTTTGGGCTGCCATTAAAATTACAAAACCTATACATATGTGTATATGTGCTCCAACTCTAATTGCCACATTTTTCGTCAGTTTTTTCGTCTAGTCCAAATTTCGTAGCCACGTTGGTCTTTTAAGTCTCTCGGACGAGTTCGATAGTAAAAAAATCCTACAACAGGAAGAAAGTATTTTGACGCGACCTTATAGCCCGTTTAGTTTCTCAAAATTCGTCTAACACGTTAAATACCATAAAAATACATAGTTCAAATACATTTTATCTCGGGGGCAACTTCTGACCCGAGACCGATGGCCGGGACGCAAAGTCGTGGTACTAGTTCGTCCGCTGTGAGCGAAGCGCAACTGTCCATATCCAAGGCTGCGAGGACGAAGTGCAAACCACGAGCGAACAGAAGCAGCACTTGAGCCGTTGTTGGGGGCTGAGGTGGAAAAATCTAGTAAAATATTTCATTTAGTCAGCTATTCAACGCCTTCGTGAGTAGACCAATATTTCCCAAATTGTTGGTTGAAACCATAAACCCTAAACATACAAACTTAATTTTGAAAATCCTCTCAACTTAGGTTCAGCTACGTGGTCGAATTATTTTATTAATTACTAAAAGACTAGTAAGCCCCCGTGAAAAATCACAGGCAGATTAGTTAGATACTCATCAGAAATACATAATTTAAAAACAACAGACTTTATATAGGCATGCCTTTGCTGACGGGGATTTTTAACTCGGTATGTGTACAATTATAAGGATTTTAAACCGTAGGCTTAGTTTTTAAAATTTTGTATTTATTCTCACTATTATATATCTAAATAAAGAAAAAATATTATCTTTCAATTTCTTTCTAGCTTCGTATTGACAAATGAAATGATTTAGAAGTTTTTAATATTGCATTGAAGACATTAATAATCGAATATGTTTATATGTTGCCACGAATATGTTAGGTACGAATGTTTCCAAAGTTAAACGAATATATATATCTCTCCTTTAAACTTATATGAATAAATTGATAATAAAAGTTTGTATTTAGGCCTAGATTCATTTTATAACCTCAAAGTAAATCTTATAACGTATTGTTATTATATTTATATACATATTTATAACTCATTAGTTATTTAACTCATATTTTAGGAAAATAATCATCACAAGACTTGTATTGATTAAAGTTGTAATGTAAACATAACCTCAAAGTATAATCTACGCTAAGTTTTATTTTAGTATTTCAGATGATGGGTGAAATTAGCTGTTATATTGTTACTCACGTACGTACGTGTTTGAAACTACAATTTTACCGACAGAAAATTAGACACATGATGTCGCGTTTTAAAAGTAGAAATTTGCTGATACAAAATAGGTTTCACAACGGTTCTTGACGACTTTGAATAGCGCGAGTTCGACTCACATAAATTTTGTTTCGTACGGAAAGAGTTATATTCTAAATTCTAAAAGGACTACATTCTAAAAAAGGAGGTGGAGGTGTAACTAAAAATATTAATAAATAGTTGCATAATCCTATTACTTTAAATGAGCAATTCTTGTATCTTTGTATCTGTCGCGGATCTCGAAAACGGCTCTAATGAATTCAAAGAAATGTTCTATATTTAGGTTTAGTTTTGATTTTTAAGTACACCCACATAGTTGTATTTCGTGTAAAAACAAAATTTTTTGAGAAAATCTAATTTAAAAGTTGAAAAATTTTAGCATAGGGTCTTATGGGTTGCCATGTTGGTTACAAAATAACAACGAAATAGTAAATAAAACAGCTGTTTATAAACAAGCCAATTTATGCTGTTTTAGCACGTTGGAAATAGAGTGGAATAGAACTGAGATTGAGTATTATCCAAAACCAGCTGTTCATTGGATAGTTTTTAATTACTGTTAAAAAACAAGCTAATTTATACTGTTTTAGCACGTTGGAATTAGAATAAATTGGGCCTGATTTAAAAATTTATTTTGTCAAAAAAAAAGGTAAACTTGGCAAAGATGGATACATTCTAATATTCAATTTTGTAATATAGGCCTGGCTCATTTCTGAAACATAGTATTGAGGTTATGTTAATCCTGCAATAATTTTTACTATATTTAGGCCTTATTTCATAACTTTAGTTGACAGAAAATAGTAGAACTAGTACTAAAATCGAAATGAAAGCCTCTCACGTTTCTAAAGCATGTATTTGAGGTTATAATTAATCTTGCAATTACTGTTAATATATTTAAGCCTGGTTTCATAATTTTAGTTGATAGAAGATTAACGAGATTCTCTAGCGAATTTTCCAACTGCGAGCGAAGCGAAGCTGCCATCTGAGGCCGAAGGCTGAGGCGGGGTTGGGACGCGAAGCGTCTAGGGGCAGAGCCCCTAGTAATATATAACTAGCACAACTTTCTTTGGAAGTTTCGACACACATAACAACGGATAAATACGTAGTAAAGATAAATATACAGAACCAATAACGATGACCATTATAAGAAAATAGACTCATCTCAACTCAAACAAGGTGTTTCTGCAGAGATAACACAAAAATTATTGTTCACTTCTATTAAAAAAAACATGCTTCCGGTTCTTTGTTTTTTTTCGGTTAATGAACCAGTCCAAATCGGGCGTTCACATTAGAGTGTGAACTCACACATTTTTAATGACACCAAACTTGTTCTGCGGACCATAATAGTCACTGCAATAGCTCATCTTTTTTATGGAAATTCCCTAAAAACGCTAATGTTTTGACCACCTTACACTGCACTAACACAACGTGATAATCAGCTGACCAGACTAAAACTAGTGTAATGTGTGTGCTATAAATAGTGTGCAGTGTTTGATGAGTGCAATAACAATGCGAAGTATATCTAAAATCAGTTGATTTGACTGGACACGACAGAAGTTTTGTCACGCACAGTAAATATTGTATGGTTTATTTATGTAAAATATACATTTATAATTCACGACATTCTCGGTATGATGGATATTTACATGGATAACTGAAAGGAATGGGCGAAAGTAGTAATTTGTATAATCAGATATTGGTATGATTTGCTTTTGAAACTCAAAAAGTACACACTGTGTTGATATTATTAGGTTCGTCATGTATGTTTGTTTAGCCCTGCATCTAAATGAACAGTAAAATTGAGTCGTCTAGTATCAAAACAAGAAACATCACTTAAACCAAATTTTTCAGGGAACGCAAAAAACTGAATTTTTTTTGTTAAATTGGATATATGTGTGTATGAAGTTTTTTTTTAAGTTGTAAGTAACATAGACGAATGTTTCCCAGAAGTAACAAAAGTCTTTTTATTTTAATATCTGTTGTATAAGAGGTTATGTTTTTGAAGTGTCTTACTTTCTCTTAAAACTTATTGATGATTCTTGTTTTTCTACTTATAGGCCAGGGAAATTAGACCAAAAGCATCCAGATTAACTCAATATTTTTCTACAGCACCGATCTAGATGCAGTTTTTGACACTGTATTCGGAGAAGTCTCAGGAAAAATGCCTAAATATAATACCTTGTCGGCAGACAAAAAGTGCATTTTGAGCATGCATAAAGTGCATCTAGAAGTGCATCATTTCCCATAATTTATCAAAATTGTTTGAATTCATGAAAACATTAAAATTTGTATGCAGGGTTTCGGGGATCGCAGATTCTGAATCTGCCCTTGAAAAATATGTCCGACCACACTGGGACCCCCCATGTGGCCAGGGGGGGGGGGCACTTCGACAAAACATTTGAAGGCCCACTGATTGATTCTACTGTAATGAGAATGCTTGATTTTGTTAATTTTTGCTGAAGTGCTCCTCCCTGCCCCCATGGTGGGTCCCAGGGTGATCGGACATATTTTTAAGGGCAGATTCAGAATCTACAACCCCAAAAAACCCCGAGTGTACATTTTCGTAGTTGTTTACTCAGTTGATTTACTGAGCCTTTGATTTTTTGCCGAAGTGCCCCTCCCCCCTGCCTTCATGGGGGTCCCAGGGTGGTCGGACATATATTTCAAAGGCAGATTCGGAATCTGCGACCGACAAAACCCATGTTTAAAATTTTGATAAGTTTTCATGAATTCAAACAATTTTTATAAATTATGGGAAATGATGCACTTCTAGATGCACTTTCCGCATACCCAAAATGCACTTTTTGTCTGCCGACAAGGTGTTATATTTAGACTTTTTTCCTGAGACTACACCGAGCACAATGCCGAAAACCGCATTTCGATCGGTGCTGTAGAACAATATTTAGGATTTATTGTCTAATTTCCCTGGTCTATTAGTAACTTTATGTATGTGGTTTTGAAAACAAATACTTTTTTACTTTCTCCACCCTATACGTAATATGTGGAGAAAGTATTGTTTTCGTAAAAATGTTCGAATTTGAATTTTCAGTTGAATTATCTGTTTTGGTGCTCCCAGAACCCCAAACAATTTTTAGTGCATTTATCTGTGCTGGTGCTCCCTGAACCCAAAAATATTTTTAGTGGAATTTTTTGTTTTGGTGCTCCCTGAACCCAAAAAAGTGTTTTTAGAGTGATGTCTGTCTGTCAGTCTGTCTGTATGTATACACGACCAGAGAGGACACTATTGGTCCGATTTTCATGAAATTTGGTATGTAGGTACTAAACCCTAATATCTCCAGGCGTTTTTTCATTTTTTGGAATTTTTAATTTTTAAGGGTAATTTACCCCTAAAAACCCGTAAAAACCCACAAAAATGCAAATTTCTCTAAAACGGCTCTAACGATTTTGATCAAATTTTCAGTATTTATAGTACTTAAGATGCCAAACAAAATGACACCACCCGCTTTTATCAAAACTTCGGCGTTTTATAATTATGGGGACATGTTTAAAAATAAACAAGTTAGTGTTGTCAATCTAGCATCACGGCGGCGGCCGCACGGGGTAGCACCACGGTAGCGAGCACGGCCAGTAATTCAAAGGTCGAGCGATCGAATCCCACCTGGGACAATAATTTTTTTATACGATTGACGTAGGTAGAATATTATTTTTTTGTTTTGTTCTAAAAAGTAGTAAAAAATTAAATTATTAAAAACAATATTATTTTGACTACAGTAAGTTGGGAGAAAGTTTGTGTCAGTTAACAGATACCGTTTATTTAATCATAAATCATTACTATTGATTTAAACAGTTTACTTAGTATTTAAGTTAAGAAGTAATAACTCAATAACAGCGATGCCAGTAGACCCTGATGAGTTGTCTTATTTTGAAACTAACCGACCACTTAAGCATTCAAAAGCAGCATGATGTGTTCAGTTGTTAATGTTATTTTATTCACAGTTATAAAGAGGGAATTTAGAACTTTGTAAAGACAGTGATGTTTCTTGTTTTGATTTCACACGACTCAATTGAAGAGACATTTAAATCATAATTTGTAAGCACCTTTCCATATTTAAAAAGTAAAATGTTAAGTTTGGTATTTATTGAATGAATATTTTATATTAAAACCAGCTATGCCCACATATATGTAACTAATTACATGGTTTATTACATTTTCATCACAGGCTTGTTATAACAGAATCAACATTTGATTGAAATACTTAAACTGTAAAGTATACATTAAATGTAAATTATGAAATTAATACGAGGGACTGTGCCCTTGTTTGCTTCGGTCAATAACCTCTGCAGAAACTCATGTCTAACCCAATGCAAACAGATTATTGCGTAATTTGATATTTTTACGGAAATGACGATTGAGCGGTGACATATACATAGCTTAAGTAAGACGGAGATCGAAATAGACACGATCATTTCCGATAATTAGAATTACGGCATGCGCTGTAACTTCACCATTAAATATTTAAATAATCAATAATCTATATTTCAAACAAATTTTGGTAGGTACAACCAACTAAAGAACACTATAATATAGTATGTAATACCATACTTATAACACCAAGAACTTATAATACAGGAAGCCTTTTGTTTGCTCATAGGCCTACTTAATTCAGTTTTTTTTTTTTTGGTTTAACGTCCTGCTGTTTTGCACTTAAGGCTAATGAAGACGGGACCTACAGTTTTACGTGGAATCCGAACCACAGCCAACGATGTCTGTTAAGAAACCATTTAGAAAATTATTCGGGGTCAATGGGAATTGAACCCGGAACGTTTCCATTGATGGTTGCCATGACGATTGATGAAGCATTGACGCCTTAACAATCACGGCGACCGTGGCTCTAAGTACTACTTAATTCAGACAATGTGTAGTTGTGAAGAGTAATTACCTGATTCTAAATTAGTCAAATTGGTTGCAAATAAATGTCTTGTTTCATTGCAAGTCTAACCTAAAATTATGTTAAGCTTTTGATACAAATCAATTGTTTTTTTATTATATGGAACTACAGATTTTTGAATTGAATAATACAGTAAGCATTTTTTGTAGATTTTTTGTGTTTACATTTAATTGGTCCTAACCTAACCTAAAAAAGCAGTTGGTTGTGAAGAATAGACACTGATTGTAAAATAGCTAATTTGGTTGCTATATATCTGTTAATGAAGGTAAACAAACCTGTGTTGCTAAGTTTTTGATCCAAACAGTACACTCGATTCCACGTTCACCGTGCATTAATAGACATGCTACTACCATTACAGCGAACATCCCGTTTATTGTCATGCGGGTTGCGTCAACTGGCCGAGCGTTGCATGGGAGTTGATGTTTTTTTGTTGGCTACTATCGTTGGGACTGTCGTATGGATATCATGGCTTATGGGCGCTGTGTAATGCACTGTGAACGTGGAATCCAGTGTAGTATATCGAGCTGGGGGTGAGTTCTCGAATTGTCACTACTTTTACGCTTTAAGGCTCGGCTCCCTAAATTCAAAACGGCGAAGTTGGCAACCAATTTCAATCTTAAAATAACCTAACCATACCTTCACTTTTAAGCATATTTTTGTGTTATTTTCGTCAAAAAACAAAAGCTTTTTTTTCATAAAGTAAAATAGATTGTGAGTGTTGATTTCTAAGGTTTTTTTGCAATATCTCTTTTTGCAAGTGAGTAAAAATTTAATAAAGTTTACTATTTTCTATTATTTATAACATATGTTTATGAAAAGAATAAAACAGTTTTTGAAAATGTATTCAGCAATCAACATCCGCATATAACAGTATTTAAAAATGGAACCAAATTTTTAAATTTATTCCACGAATTAACGGAAAAAATTACTTATTCTGTACCATTGATCTTATGGGAATCAGATTCAATATGGCGGACAGGGTATCCTCTCCTTAAAATAAAATTTAGCAAAATCCTTTTTTAGTGTGCGTCTATGACCCCATAAGAATATACTTGAAACTATTCGTATTTGTTACCTTAAGTAGTTTGTGCTCTACGTTGATTCTATGTCAGTCAATCATTCAGTCAGTCAGTCAGTCAGCCAGTCAGTCAGTCAGTCAGTCAGTCAGTCATTCAGTCAGCCAGTCAGTCAGTCAGTCAGTCAGTCAGTCAGTCAGTCAGCCAGTCAGTCAGTCAGTCAGTCATTCATTCAGTCAGTCAGTCAGTCAGTCAGTCAGTCAGCCAGTCAGTCAGTCAGTCAGCCAGCCAGTCAGTCAGTCAGTCAGTCAGTCAGTCAATCAGTCATTCAGTCAGTCATTCAGTCAGTCAGTCAGTACAACGAATCTTATATACACAGACTATTTCTCAGCTCCTGCTCGCTTCGCTCACCAACCTCCGTGGCGACTCGGGGGGAAACAATTACATACAGTACTGTATATGATATTTTCACAGAAATTACGATTCATTAGGACAGAGGAACTTGGATGGGGCTATAGTGGAGGAAGTGCGTTATCCTATATTCTGATGCATACCCAGTATGGCCAGGTTTTTGTGTGAATTTGTTTCTGTAAGATTTTCACAAATTTGGAATGGTACTCCATTTTTGTCATAAATCTGTTTCTTATTTGAGTTTTCCTGTAGTGTAGGTGGTGTGTTGTTTGTTATATGGCCTATATGTGTACTAATAAGTTGTGTTTGTGCAGTTTTTGAAGCATAGTATATAGTCGTATGCACATAGTATTGATTGTCTTGACTTGATATAATATTTCATGCATTTGTTTTTGCTACTTTGTGTGTTTGTCTGTTTCAAAGTCCATTAAATTGTGATAATTTCCTATGTTTTGTACACGTAAACTATGTCCCCGTGGTATTTTAATGTGTTCAGTTGATCTTATTTCTGTGTTGCTTATTATATTGTTATTTATTATTACACGTATATTTTTCAAATTTTCTAACCCCGATTTATTCAAATCTACTGTGCATTCTTGGTTATTTGCTTTTAGAGTTGTGCCAATCGAGGACAATTAAATTTTGGAATCGTACCTTTTAAAGACTGCACACGAATTAAATCAAATTTGGAAAACCGTTGTGACCAATGAACTTCAGTACCACCTGAGTTAACTATTTACAGGCAAACAAACCAATATATTTAAAACAATATTAATACTCCCATAGATAAAATTCATAACTTTGTTTTTTTATTAAAACATTCCCTTTATTATTATTTTTTAATTTGTTTATTTAATTATGGTTACTGCTCAAGTATCGTAAAAATGTTTTAGTTTCGATCAATATTAAAGTTAGAGCTCGAAGAGCAAATATTTGTTATTGCAAACTTGAATAATTGAGGAACTATTTCATCGACTTGACAAACTTTTACTTGCTATTAGTATTTAATTGTCTCACTAACAAATATTGCTCCTGAAATATTCATAAAATATATTGACATTATTTATTCTCAAAAATGGATAAATCTTCGAGTACATGTAGCATTTAAACATCCAATATGTTTTTAAACTAAAGAACGATTTGTATTCACTTAACCTTTAACCAATATCTAGGAACATCATTGTGTGTACGTAAGAAATAAATGGTCATAGTTCAAGTATGCAAATTTAGATATAAAAGGTTAAATCATCTGAAGATTTGTAGTCAAAGAAGGTTTTGTGTAATCTCGATTTTTATTTTAGCTGAAAAAAGTGGTTACATATCGGAAACAACTGCACCTGCTTCAAAATATTTCAGATCTAATTATCTATTAGTCTTTTTATATAAAAAAAGTTGTAAATAAAAATTTCGTAAAATATAATATAGAAAATTTGGATTTTATTTCATATCAGCCCATGAAGGCTTTTTGCTACTACTGATTGCTTTATCTAAGGTCCGCTTAGACTATTATAATGAAAAAATATTATCAGTAATAGAGTACAATTTGCATCATGCAACTACTTTTAGACCAACCAACAATTTTGTTATAATTTATAATTCTAAAAATCTAATAGGGTTCGAACTTGGTAAGATTGGCATCAATGTCATATTAATTAAACGTTGAGTAAAAATATTCTCAAAAAAGGGTTTGGTTTCAATCAATATAGATATATATAATATATTTTAGCTTGTCAAAATAATTTATTAGTTAAAAATTGTGTACTGATAAGATAATGCACAGATTAGTTTTATAAAATACGCAAAATGTGTTGAAATCTAAACTTTATACTAGCATAAAGATAGTTATAAGATATGTTCTCACTTAAATATTTTTGAAATATGTTGAAAATCAAATTGATCTTTGACTTATCACTACCACAATAACTAAAGAACTACTGCACCGATTTCAAAACGTAATTCTTATATAATGTCGTTTAAATCATCAAATAACTTTGCAGTTAAAGAAAAATATGTTTGTTAATCAAATGTTAATAAACTTACATAAAATTCATAGAAAAATCTAAAAAATACTAAATTATTAGTAAAGAACTCTTAGAAATTTTTATTTGGAAAAACTAAAAAACACATTCTACAACTGAATTCGAGACGTTTTTATTTTAATCTGAAAGATCTATGCTAGTTGATCCATTATTTTTAGTTATTAAGATTTATGTTTCTATCTCATATTAAAATCTCAAAAACACTGTTTAAAATCTAAATTGATTTTATTTTTAGCAGCAAATAACTTTGTATAACTCGAAAACAAATTTTACTGATTTAAAAATGTTTTACTATACAAACAGCTTATAAATATAGCAACTATGTAACTAAAGTAAATAATTTGTCAACGCAACAAAATAAATTCAATAAACTCATTCCTGAACAAGTTGAGGACGAAGCAATCCAACTTTTAGTATGTTCTTTTTTCTTGAACCTTTCTTAAAAGTTGTATTACAAATTCAATTTAAAACAGGACAACTGTAAATGTGACACGATCTCACTTCTCGCTAATCAGTTGATCAAGGCAATTAATTTGGTATATAATTGGAGACCGGACTGCTATTGAGCCTGGAGAAAATTAACGGAGGACTCAAGCGACCCTTGGGAACCGCTGATCAAAACAGAAATCCTTGTCAGAACTCACATGCCCCGCCTTATTGGACTCAGCGAGTAAACACTATTATACGTCACGGAACAAGTTACAAAATTTATTTAGTTTTTTACGTATTTTGGGGTTCGTTGAATTTGTTTAAAGTTTTTGTCATCAACAAAGTAAAACTTTTTAATTTGCCGTTTAAATTGTCATCTTAAAATAACGTTCATTCGAAATTAACGCTCTAGCTTAGTTTGAAAATATGATTAATTAAACTAAAAAAATCATTTCCGTCAAAGAAACAGCATAGCAGAAAATATTTTAAATACATTTCGTTATTTACAACATTCTGGGCAACAAATTGCAAGCTTTTGCATCAAATTTAAATATTAAGAACTATTTCGTATTCGCTCAAGGTAGTTAGTTTCTATGAACTTTGATAGTTCTATTCTACCACCCATTATCAATTTTATGTTAAAAGCTTTAATTGAGCACGAACTATGTTGTACTCAGAAATGTTCCAATTAAAATAGTAACTTAACTACTACAATTTTAAATGTCACTTCCTGAAGTTATAAATGAGATTTTGTAATGGTCAGACATAATTTACAAAAGAAACGATCGATTTGAATCATTATATATCAAGTTCTATTAAAAATATTAAAGTTTATTTATAAAAAGTATATAATTAATTATGAATAAATAATGATCTGGGATCGTTAATATTAAAATGTAAACCTAAAACCACATGAAAGTTCTTTTAGCTATTTAGGAAATAGAGTCGACCACAGATGTTGACCAATCTAAATACGTCATTCTAAACATAGTTTTATTGTCTGTGTAAAAAATATAAATACCAAGCAATTTTAGTTTGTCTAAAAAGTTATTGTAGTTGAAGTAATTGAGTTTAAATGAATTACATTGATTAATAAAGAATATCCTGAAAAGAGAATAAGAAGAAAGTATTAATGTATTAATACTGAAATGTATATTCGATTTAGAACTAGATTTAGATATGTATTTTTAGTACACAAATCTTAAACTGGGGTTATGTATATGTATAGTGACTTTTATCTCACAAGAGAAATGTACTATGTACCTGATAACCGAGAAAACGCATTTAATTAAAAAACTTTTAAATAATGATGGTTGGGAACTAAAACCCTGATTTAATACTAAGTTGCTTTCATTGAATTGTTTATCTTTTTGTGAAGGGATACTTTAAGGAGCTGTCAAACGTATTCATTTTATAAGTACTTAAAATTTACAAATATGTACTAAGACTAGAGAGTTCCGCCCCCTGCTCGCTTCGCTTACCAACCGCCGAGTTGACTCGTGTCGAACAGGTTATTTTATTTAGTTCAAGGAAAGTATAACAATCAACATTTTTTATAGGGGTTGTTACTAAATTTTCACCTTAAGGTGATTTATAGCTCACAACAAAATATAAATCTATGATTCTTTTTCTATGTATGTTGTAAGAAACAAATTTTCAGCTCACTATAGAATATAGAATAGAATAGAAAAAGTACTTTATTTTGACATGAATGTAATCCATACATACTGCAATAGAAATAAAAAATACATAATCAACAGAACTGTAGGAAATAAAAAAATAAAAAATCGTTATGCTGTACAGCATGGTCATTTGACCGTCAGCTGGGTTGGCAAAGTCACTTACTATTAGGACTTACACAGGTCCACTTTATATTTACTTATTTTAAATTCATACATCCATCAAAGTTACATACATAATGTAATCAGACACACAGCAGTACAATATACATTAGAACAGAAAGTCATTTATTATTAGAACTTAAAGTATAATCCACTTTTCAGCTCACTAGCTTTAAGGAAAATATAACAATTCATTTGTATTGTTTTAGGGGTTGTTATCACATTTTCACCCATTAGCAGCACGCGACAAAATGCAAATCTAGTTTACTTTTGCTATGTATCTCGTAAGAAATAAATTAACAAAATGTCAGCTCTCTAGCTTTAACGAAAGTATAATAATTAATATTTATAATTTTAGGGGTCGTTTCAACAATTAAATCAAAATGAATTCTAGCCTATGTTACTCAGATATAGTGCAGATTTGTATTAGTAAAACAATTTTTTTCAATCGGTTCAGTAGTTTCAGAGATTACACACAAACAAATTTTACCTGTTTATAATATTGGTACAGATAAAAACATGCATACATTTATTTAAATTTCCGTCTTGAAGAATTCTGTGATAAATATAAATTAAAGATTAACTAAAAGGTCCAGTTAAGTTCATAGTTAGAAATGTTAAGGTTTTACTAGTGTACTATTTTCTTAAATATAACTACTAGTAATTAATAATAACAAAAAATCTTCACAATACTATAGAGTTTGTAAACTCAACAGGACCAACTTTACAGCTGTTAAAACCATGATGGTGTGTGTATACAATAATGTAGGGTAAGGGTTTTAAATGCAACTTGTAATAGATTATCTTGCGTTTTTTAGATTTACCACAACATATTTATTCTGAGGATTAAGTTTTCATAATGCCCCTATTTTTTTTAATGTTAAGTAAATGATTTAGTTTTACTGACTTAATAAATCTTCTATGTAACACTAATATGCACTACTCAAAGTAGTGTTGAAAACTGTACAACGATAAACGTAGGCATATGGTTTGTATACGTCATTCTAGTCTAATAAATAATTAACTTTTTACATAAACAACAAAATATTGATTATAAAATAGAAGGAGGTAGGAAAATCGTCATAGTCTACAGGTGAACTGGAATTTCTTTACGCTGGAAGTTTAATTCAAAGAAAAGTTCAGTTTTTATTGTTTCATATAGTAATACTATTCAGTACCAGATTCGTAGTTTGTCTATTTTATTATGCAAATTTACAGGCCGGGATAGTACTTAAGAATGCAGAAAGAGAAATTTAAAATACTTATTGCTAAGATCTTATCGTGCGTATCTCTTAAAAATGCTTTTTTTATGTTGAAACAATCGTGTTATATTTTTTATTTTGTTGTCTTAAATATTGAATATCTAACTTATATAATAATTTAGTACACCATTAAACGGTTTGTGACCCTATTGATACTGGTTTCTGGAAATCTACCTGGCCCATTTTAGTGCAGTTTGTTTTAAATGAAATAAAATATAGTCACCATTATTAAAAAATCATGAAATTTTTTTTATTGGTGTACTTATAAGGGTACTTTTAAGTTTTTATTTGGTTTTAAGTTAAAACCCTATTGATACCTATTTTCGGAGATCTATTGGCCGATTTTAATGTGGTTTGTTTTAAATAAAATCAAATATTATGATACTATTGATAAATACTTCTGGAGATTCATTTTGACTTTGAACTTTTTTCAGCCGACCTAGGGAGGCTTTTTCGCTATTATTCAATAATACTTTATATTTTAAACGATATAAAATTAAAATAACATTTAAATATCGACATAAACATATATACAGTGTCTAGAATTGTAAGAATTTAAATATTTTAAACTAAAACAGTTTTATATTGTTAGGTTAAAGTAAAAATTAAGCAATATAATATAGATTAAATCAAATGAACATAGTACTCAAAAAATGTTATGTGGCCTGAAGGCAATCAGCTTTTTCTAAAATAAGTCAAGAACTGGTTGACAAAGAATTCTAAACCATATTGACATAGATTTAGTTGACTGGTTTTAAAATAAAAATTAATCAGGGTCAGTTAAACTGTATCAATTAAAGAAACGGAGCAATATTCAGGATAGATAGTAATAAATGTCTATGTAAACTATTAAATTGTTTACCATTATATAAATGCAACCATATCCTTTGCATCAATTTATGAGTGGTATTTGTTATTTTGAAACCACTATATCAATTGAAAATATGTTTACATATATTTACAATTTTGAGATATTAACTTGTGAGAATCAGTGTGTAAACAGCAGGATGGATGTAATGATCGGAAATGCAAGAGATTATTTAGAGTCAATATTTTTGTAAAGAGGTAGCTGAGAAGGTGAGAAGTGGTGGATATGGATTCTATAGGGGCGCATGCTTGGACTCGGTTAACGTTTAACATCAGGTCAGCTTGAGCTTCAGTCGGTTTCAGACTCCTGGAATGTAGGTAGAGGCGTGTTTGTGTGTCAAGTTACACGTGATAAGCAGTTGGCATGTGATACAAATTGTTTATTGGACTCTGTAGTTAAATAGATCGAACATAACTTCTAGTTAATCCTTTTAATAGTGCGAAAAACAATCCTGCAAAACGTTTTAAAGAATATGATGTGGGGAACACTGCGAATGAAAATTACAACGCTTGAATCAAATATAATTTAGAGTACATTTAAAATGTTTTAATTTTAAAACTACAAAATTAAATAACGTAGGTTGTTTTATAAAATATACCGACATAAGGGTTTGTAATTGTTCAATTTAAGTTGTATAAATCACCGACTGGAAATAAGTATGTAAATAAATATTACAAGCTTATATTAAAAATGATAAAGCCATTCCGAATAACCTAAAAATATGAAACTACTATGGCAGAAATCTATTGGATTGTGTTTATTATTTCGTCTGTGTTATCAAAATCATACTATGCGAGGGTACACACTTCAGGTAAATGCACATTTAATTGTAGTAATTAACACATACGCTATGGCGTCATTACTATCAAGTACATCGCATTAAAGTAATTTTACTTTAGGTTTATTATTAATGTGTATTTAATTATGTCTTGAAATATGTTGGTTTGCTCTACAGAAGCAAACACATAAATAATAATGTTTGGAAATTGTAAAAAAAAAACATAAGTTAACACTGAATAGATTTAATTAAATATAATTAATCATTTAATTAAGCAAGTAAATTTGTATAATTTTTCATATAGCCTAATTACAAAAAATATTTTGGGTATATGTTATCGGCTCTAAATATTTAGTAAATCACATTTATATATTTAAAAAAGTTAATAATACAAACTAAAATGTTTCTTTTACAAAATTAATTATTTTTAGGCTACTTATTGTACTCAAAGAAAAAACAAACACACATTTTTAGTAACGTCTACAATTTGAGTTTGTTTTTCTTTGAAAAATGGAATTCTACCTTCGGTCATCAGTACCAATCATATATTGTACTCTATGTTTCCACTTGCATTTCATCAAAACGTAACTACGGATACAAAATGCATATTGATAACAATATTGCTCACTTCATAAACATCTCCAGATGCAGGTCAAGAAATATTTGTTTTTGTATTCAAAATATCGGATTGAAAACCATATGATCTGGCAAATTAATATAATTAAAACAATTGTATTATTATAAAAGTTATTTATTATTAGGCCTGAATTTTTTAAATTACAATTTTCTTTTCATATTAGTCTTTTTAATCAATTAATAATTATGTTTTACAAAGTGTCTTAAAATTAATATGTTGAGGAAAGACCTTTATGGTAGAATTTTAGATGGTAGTATATAATTTTTCTTCACGCTTTATATTTATTTATTTCGGAAGAGAACATCGGAGCTGTATTGCGATAACTTTGCGTGATCATTCTCATTCTTACAAAACATAAAACTACTTTCAACTCTTGCATTAACGTCTGAAGTAAAGTCGTTGCTTTCAATTACTGTCGCATCTAGTTTTGTGTATCTAGCAGTTTACTAAGACTACCTCCAACTTTCAAAATTGGATTGTTGTTTTATACAATCCTACCATGCAGCTACCTAGAATTTGTATGATCTAGATTAGTAAATTTTATATTTTACTAATTAATTTTATTAGATAAACGAAATTATTCATAGTTGTATCATATCGTTTATATTATAAAAACAAATGAGTTTGTTTTTGTAAGTAATTTAAATAATTTCGTAATAAAAACTTCGTGTGTGACAAGTGTCGTTGCAAACTTAAATACAGGGTGATTCAAAACTATGCGGTAATGTCTCTGTAGCTCATTCTATAGCTAAAATAAGAAAAAAAGTTCATATAAATATAGGCCCAAAAACGCTTCGTTTTCCAGATATTAAAAAAATAATTTTAATTATTCATATCTAGAGAAATGTTTGACTGACTGAGTTCAATCTTGGCATGAAGTTTAACCTAACAATGATCTGTCTTAAGAAAAATAAATCGATTCTATCCAATCATGCGTTTCAAAATGGCTGGTGTTTGTAAATTTTAAACCTAAATTACTCAAAAACCGTACATTTTAACAAAAAATGTCAATACACCTTTTTTGATATTCACGTATGACGAACACCTTTTTTGTAGCCCATTTTGATTCCCTATCGTCAAATTATATTTCATCTGATTGTTTTCACAGATACACCATTTGACAAGGAATCAAAAGGGCTACAAAAAATGTATCTTGAAATGTTTTGTTAAAATGTACGGTTTTTGTAATTTAGGTTTACAATTTTCAAACAGCCGCCATTTTGAAACGCCCGATTGGGTAGATACGATTATTTTTCTTGAGATAGATCATTGTTAGGTTAAACGTCATGCCAAGTAATCAAACAGTTCTCTATATATGAATTAATTAAAAAAAAAAAAGAAAAAATTGGCGAATATCTGTAAAACGAAGTGTTTTTGGGCCTATGTTTATATGAACTTTTTTCCTTATTTAGCTATAGAAGGAGCTACCAAGACATTGCCGAATAGTTCTGAATCACCCTGTATATTTCTCACTTAAGAGGCCTTATTTATCATGGCCATTTAATAGTAAAATTAAAAGCAACCTAAGTTTTGAGTTTCAATAAAATTTTGACAGTAACTGTTTCAATATTATGCATAAGCATATTTAACTAGTTATATTATAAATCCATTGATTCTTATATTTATAACTGCTACTTCTTATATTATGTCGAATTTCTCAAAAGTGTCTATTAAAAAATGTATATGTTTAGAAACCTTATCTTTCAAACCTGATATAACTCAAATATCCAGGAACTTTCATGTCAAGTGGTCTACTTCATTTACGGAATGCGACATAGTGGTATCAGCCTCTTGTAAAGTCCGGGATTTTTGAAATTTGGGACTATTTGAATTTGGTCCTGATAAGAATACGAACGTGAACATGCTAACCGTTGACAAACTTATTTCATCTACTTCAAAGAATACAGTTAACTCTCATCATGAGTATTGTTCTATTACGTTTGAAAACATTTTTATACGAGTAATTAAACAGCTTTTCCCTTTCCAGATGGTATCGGGTCTGGTTGTCAGCCTCCAGGTTTAACTCTGCGTGGAAGAAAAGTTACTGCACGAGCTAATGCCGCTCCAGATTATGCATCAGTCACCGAGGTGAAGTTCTCTGCGCAGTTGTCGTCCCCAGTGGAGCTAGGTCCAGACAAGAGGCTGTGTAAGATCAAATGTATCGGCGGCCAATGGGTCGGGCCTCTCTGCCAACATGGCAACGGTACTGTCACAAATGTATAAATCAATCAGCTAATACTATACGTTACTATCCAAGGACAATATTTTAAATTACTTATTAAGATATTTTACTGTATTAAAAAGATACTAGGGGAAACCCCTACGTGCTCCGCACGCCAACCGCACGCCAATATAGGTTGGAACCTTCTATACACATAATCATGTTATGTTTTCTTTATAATAAAGGTGTAGGATTAATAATAACAACAAAGCTAAGATGGTAAAAAATGTTAATGTTCAAATAAAATTATTTCGTATATTTTATAACAGCAGTTATAATAAATTGTAAAAGAACCAGCAAGGCTCAAGTCTACACTTTAATAAAAACCTAACCTAAAAGTTAGAAATACAAATAATTGCTTCAAAGTTTAAATTTAGGAATTAATGCAAATATTAAAGCAAACAGCTGATTTATCTGTTATTTTTTATTCATTTGGTTGCTGTGGTAATGAATGTAAATACATTCAAGAAATATGTTTCGGTGCTTCAGTCTAGGCCTAACCTAAGAATTTTTTCCGACTAATTTCACAAATAATGAAATAAAAAATATTTTTATCAAATTTAATTATAGCCTATGTTATTTAGCGATAGTGAAGGTTTTTATTAGTACAACAATTTTTTAAATCGGTTCAGTAGTTCCAGAGATTATCCCCTACGTACAAACAAACAAACAAATTTTACCTGTTTATAATATTAGTTTAGTTTTAAGTTTTTATTATGATTTGTAACTATAATTTACTTGAACAAATCTAGTTATCTACCTGAAAAAATAGCATTCACATAATTTTACGCTTTTTAAATAATAATGTAAAAGTCAAATTCACATAGTAGTGAATTTTATTGATAAAGTGTTAAATATAAGCAAATTAGTATTTTTCAAAAATGTTCCCAATGATTTAACAGCGTTATACCTTGCTGTTTAAATTAACAGTTAAGTTACTTAAGTTATTAAGTAGAATAAAATTGATCGTACTTAGTAACACTCTTTAAATACCAATATGATAAGAAATGTTAATTTTACAATTTTTAATTTTCAGAGGATGCAGTTGGAGGCCGCTTTCAGCCTCTACTTCGCAGCTGCAGCTTTCCCTCGCCACCTCTCCACACTGTTGTTTCGTCAAGGAATATTACCATTACTGTTAGTATTAAAGCTACGCAAAACTTTAATAATAATAATTTAAATATTATTCTTACGAAATATTTAAAACAGCAATTCATTTTAATTTATAAATTTAGCTTTATTCTGTTGTGATAGAAACCATTCATAACCCAGATGAGCTTCAATTTTTCAAACATTGGTGGAACAAAGTTCCTTAACGCGTTTTGCGGGTAGGAGTTAACAAATAGAAAATGTAATGCATAACGGAAAAAGTGTTATTAATTGGTTGCTATGGCAATTACAAATAGAAAATACGCGTAACGAAAAAGCGTTATCAAATTAGTTGCCATGGCAATAAATGTAAATAAATTCAAGAAACATGTGTTTTGGTTCATAAATTTAAATTAAGAGCCTTAATCGGTTACGTCCAGCGATGTTCAGATACTATCGTCAAGCTCTGAAAAAATAAAAATAATTTAGTTAGGCGCTTTAGTATTTTCAAAACTTGATGAAGACACAAAAAAGTTAAGGTGTGCGGTCGTGGTACCCCCGTCAGGAACGAAGTTCATCACACCTTTTTTTCAATTCTTTTACAAGCCTTAACGGCGACATACACACGTCATTTTAATATTTCATTGCCGTTTATTATTAGTTCGTTTTTTATACAAATATTTACTGTTTCCATACTTTTAATGTTATTATAATGAAGGTGTAATAGTAGTTTACGCAACGATTGTATTATGAAGGCCTTTAAGCCACGAGTGAGATGTAAGTTGGAACACGAGCGAAGCGAGTGTTCTAAATATCTCACGAGTGGCTTAAAGGCTGAATACAATCGTTGCGTACACTACTTTATCTACGACCAAAAATATACAGGCTATTTGATGTTTGATGTTGATTGTAGATTTAATCATTGAATAAATAAACCAAAGCGAACTAGGTTTCTTATCTTGGGCCAATTCCTCAAAATACGCAATGAAAACATTCTCGGAAAACGAACTAACACCATTTCTAGTTTTCCACTCCATAAACTGGTTATAAACCTTTTCATAACGAAATTTAGATTTTTCTGGCAATAAATTGTTCAGAGCCGAATTTGCTTTTGTATTAATTTCCTCTGGAGTTAAACAAAATTCATCACTATCACTCATGTTTGCGGAATGCGTCAACTCACGTTTGAGGTTAGTTACAATAACACACTAACATCCGGAACGTATGGGTACAATCAGCTGATGTACGAATAGCGTTATTTTTATTACAACTCTACTTCCGTCAAATTACGAGCTCTCATTGGTCTAGAGCCTATTATGTAAAGTGACTCCTGTTAGGTAATGATATCATTACCTAATCGGGTTGGCTTTTGGTTTGTAATGTACTTCTTTCTGATGTTACTTGTAATAGCATTATTGGTGTTTATTGCAATGGTCGTAGATACAACTAATTTCAACATCAAAGCTAAGATGGTAAACACAGTTCAATGTCCATTCATTGTAAATACATTCAATAAACATAAAACGTTGGTTCATTAGTCTAGGCCTAACCTAAAATTATTGTATGTATGTTGCCGTTAAGACAGGTAAAATAAATTAAACATACACACAATTTTAGGTTGGGCCTAGTCTAATGAACACACATTTTATGTTTATTTCACCTTTATTATAATAACATTAAACGTATGGAAACAGTAAATAAATATTTGTATAAAAACAAAGTAATAATAAGCGGCAATGAAATATTAAAATGATGTGTGTATGTCGTCGTTAAGGCTGGTAAATGAATTGAAGAAAAGGCGTGATGAACTTCGTTCCTGACGGGGGTCCACGACCGCACACATGAACTTTTAGTGTTTCATCAAGTTTTAAAAGTACTAAAGCGCCTAACTAAATTAAATTTTTTTTTTTTGTAGTTTCCAAGCTTTTAAAATTACAAATAAAATTTAGAGCATGAGATATAGTTGAAACCTACATCTCAGTTGTGCAGATTATAGAACTTTATCTAATTTATTTGATCAAAGTTTCACTACACCATATTCACTTACGGATGAAAGGAAAATTTACCGTATACTTATTTCGTATGTACTTATTGTTGTACTCATTTACAACAATATCCTACTTTTAAACCAAATTAATTATGAATAAAATAATAATCTAATACAATGCTCATTACAAATAATATAATTTATAAATCAATTGGTAATGTTATTTGTAAATATTAATAATTGGGAAACCAGACAATGGTTAGGTTATTTAACAATAAATAATATTAGTTAAACTAATAATCCTCAGTAATAATATGTATTAAAACTATGTCGTAAAGAGACCTAATTACACACTAGAATCAAGCCTAGAATTTAAATCTTTGTCAGAAACATTTGTATGGAGGGAATTTGATTTTACATCATGTGGACAAACGCAATAGACAACAAAAAAGTAACAACAATTTGAAAATAAATAATGTCCGAGCATTAGTACGCGCTAAAATGTGTTTAACGGCAAACGTGAACATTTTTTCCAGGATTATAATTATTACATCATCTGGTATAATTTTGACAATTTAACAACAAACATTTGAGACATATTCAATTTCTTGGCAAACATTTTCGATGTACAAACAAATAAAGGTATGTTATTAATGTACTAATTGTCATATGTAGCGGAAATACGAAACATTTCCCCACAACGCAGTGATACAACTGCGATGTCGTGAGCCCCTTGGGATGTATAAACTCCAAGGGGAGTCTCAACTTCAGTGCAACAATGGAGAGTGGAGTCATCGCATGCCATCATGTATACCCACGACTGTGCTCACTAATTTTACAGGTAACATTTAAGTTTTATAGCACATTGATTGACTAGGCTTTAAAATAAAATCTAATGTATTTATTTGTATTTTAACAAATTAATGTATTTTCGATATAGAGAACTTGGTCCACTCGTTTGCAAATGTGTTATGCGAGGTCTGTCTAAAAAGTTCAGTGAATGGTCCAATATATCGGTATACAACGCTTAAAACAACGTGCATGAACATGTCTAGAACTGTCATTTGTCGGGAATTGCGCGAGGCTTCAACTAATTGCAGTACTTGTACAGTCATTGCAACAGAGTGTTCCGAGTAGTGTGGGTTGAAAAGCCATGGAGCAACGACAAAACATTAAGTTCTACTTCAAATTGGTTAAAACGGTGACGGAAACCCATGAGATGTTGATGCAAGTGTACAGGCTGGATGATGTGAGTAGGAAATGTGTGTACGATTGGTTTGTAAGCTTTCGCGCTGGCAAAGAATCGGTGGAGGACGGACCGCGTTCGGGACGATCATCCACAAGCAGGTCGCCGGAAAACATTGAAAGTGTGCGAGTGATGCTAACAAAAGATTGGCGAGTGACTCTGCAATTAATAGCAGAAGAAGTGGGTATTAGCAAAGACACAGTGGGGGCCATCGTCCATGAAGAATTTGGCAAACGCAAGATTTGTTCACGATTTGTGCCGAAAATCCTAACAGATGATCAAAAAGCAAGATGTTTTGAGGACAGTGGCGATTTCATCGATATGTGTGACCGAGATCCAACTTTTTTGGATTCCATTGTCACAGAAGACGGGACTTGGTGTTACCATTACGACCCCGAAACGAAAAGTCATTAAATGGAATGGCGGTCACCTTCTTCCCGCGAAAAACAAAAACCGCGTGGAAAAATCCCAAGTGAAGATCATGTTGATCATATTTTTTTCCAAAGAAGGAATCATCCATGAGGAATTCGTTCCTGCTGGCCAAACGATGAATGCCGCATTCTACTTGGAGGTTCTCAAACGTTTGTTGCAGCGCATCTGGCTTGTTAGGCCACAAATTTTCCAGACCGAAAATTGGATGTTACTGCATGAAAAAGCGTCATCGCTTACCAGCATCATTGTACGCCAATTTTTAGCGTGCCGTGACAGTTTTGCAACACCCACCGTACTCTCCATATCTGGCGTCTGTTGATGTTCTTTTATCCACACATCTTAACAAGGCCTTAAAAATATCACGTTTTGTAGAAGAAATTCAGAACCAAGTAATTCTGAAAACGATTTTACATGAAGACTTCTCCAAGAGTTTTGAGGTGCTATACGAACGTTGTCAGAAGTCCGTTGTGTCTGGTGAAGAGTATTTTGAAGGCCAATAAATGGATTTCTAATGTACATTCCGTTTTTATCATACCATTCACCGCACCTTTCAGACAGACCTCGTTTTTTTAAATAAGGAGAAATGGTTATTGAAGTGTAAACACATGGTTATAAGCGCACCTAGTTTAAAAATTGTGGGCGGTGAATCGGATTTTACCTTCACGCGTCACCCTCTACTATATATATAGTACACATGCGTATATTGCAGAGTATATAGTTCACGTGGTAATACCTCTGAAATGGACATTGCTTCCTCATTTCGTTAAGTTGTGTGCAAATAGTTTACTTGGTAATTAATACCTGTGACATGGACATTATGCTTCCTCATTTTGTAACTTTTGTTCAAATAGTTTACTTGGTAATAACTATGAAATAGACATTGTGTTTCCTCATTTAATAAATTGTGTTTTTATTCTATATATTTCTCAATTTTGAAGTGTAAATCAGGAAATCAGAATATCGCCATAGAAGTTTACACATCTCCCGTGTGGTTTTAAGCACACCTGGATATTTTTCTTTATTGTACATGTAATGAAGTAGTAAAATGTACTAATTAAAACACTATAAGAAGATATAATAGACTAATATTACATTTTAATTTAGTTAGAATGTATTATTAAAAGAAATAAAAAAGAGATTTTGACTTCATTTTGCAAAATATGATACAATTTTTATGTAAGTACAATTCAAACACGATTAAATTTTATACGAGAAAAATTAAGATTAGTATAACACATAAGTGTAAATAAATTCATTGTTTTTGCCATTTTATCTGTATGTATCTGAAACTACAATCAAAATCATGTAAATAGTATTCATAAAATAAGATAAAACAAAAATAACACTACGTAGACTTTCTACTTTTACAAGTATAGAATTGTTAATACAGAGACCGGTGTAGTTCACAAAGTATTTTTAGTTTTACGCTTTGTCTCAAACTTCATCCGTTGTCTATTAAACAACATCTCTACAATTATGTCATCCATGCTTTACTAGTACCTTTATTTTTTTTATCTCAGTGATAGTGCTAACTTACTCAAACTTTATAAATGTAGTTGCATTTTAAAACACTTTTCCCGACAGAGGATTCTCCACCAACTATTCTAGTAAGAATTCCTTCAGGATCAGCATCAGTGGAACCTTCGGGACTTCTAGCAGTGTTTCCAGAAACTATACTCCACCTAGATTGTCTTTTTTCTAGGAAAATTGGTAACCCAGAATGGACGTGGACGTCATCTTTCAGGAAATACCTGACAGGTATTGTGTTATGTTTAAATGATACCAGATTGTAATTATGAAATATTATAGTTTACAGTAAGTGTGATACTGGCAATTTGTTTACTTATATTGTTTACCCATCAATATACTATTTGTATACAGAGTGATTTTTTGAAAACTTATTACCTCCATTATAACGTGAAAATAGATATTTCAAGTCATATCCTCCAACAAAACAGCCTCCCCCTAATAAATCCCCATCTAAAAAATGTGTAATACACAATTATGGATTGTGATTCATAAAATTAAATCCCTTTAACCCTACAACTGGCCATGCTAAAATTTTGTAATGCCAAGCCATTTCGGTGCGTGTGCAAGCACATTTTCAAAATTTTATAACTTCTTAAGTTATAAGTTTTTAGTTGTAGCTCATGTATCACTGAGGATGAAGACTATTTCGTTGAAACGCGTTTGGTCATTAAACGTATGTGTGTGAGAATTAGTGTATTGTTATTATTATTTTTTTTAAATAGTTTCATTAGTAATTTATTAATATTATATGCTTTGCCCAAACATGAAATATTATTATAACAAAGTGTAGAGAATAAATCAATGAATTGAACTATATATTTGTAAATTAATATTTCGTAAAAGTATTTGACTCAGTTTTACTTGAATCACAAAATAAGGTCAAACAAATAAACTCTCACGAATGAAGCCTATACAAAATGGTGTGTGACCAACCGTTGTAACGGTCACTTTCAAAGCGTGAGAACAAAGAGTTTTAAATTTAACAAAAGTCTGTGTTTTACAGGAATGTATGAATAAAACCGTTACAGTAAATGTGGTTTTGCTTTACATGAATCGAAAGATTGATCTTTTCTCTACAAATCTATATAAACATATCTATACAAATATGTCGAATTATAAGAGATATATCGAATCAAAATGTGTTGTTTCATTGGTTGAAAACTGTCCAATTGCAAGGGTTTATATTTTATATTTATATTTTCAACGAGTGACGTCTGATTGGAAGACAGTTTTAGAAAATTTAAATCTTGATGAATAAAAAGGTATCTTTATATTATTGTCAAAATATTTCTGTTAAGGGATATTGAGCATAAGGTACGTGACATATTTGTGTAATTTCCTATTGTTTTCTTATGCGGCATCAATTGATTTAGATAACTACACTTTTAAAACGAAGACTACATTTATGTAGATATACGTTATAGAACAAATTTTCAAATACAAAAATTAAATTTTAAATCTTTTACTTTCCAACGGTTTTTGCTTTATTGCGATTAAATGGTTTTTAGTGGGTGAAATATTTAATACAAGTAGAATTGTCACAAGACTACTCAATTTGAGCAGGCTAACGATGAGACTGCTAGAATGATCATTCTGACATTAGAGGGTTAAAACTATTCATTTTCGTGTTAAGCAAATCTAAATTTGCCAAATCATTCGTTCGCTAAGCTCAAAAATTTTATTTTGTAAGAAGTTTTTATAATTCTATATTATTAAAACAGTGACAGAGATTTTCAAATTTGTGCTCATTACAGTTATTCATCTTTAAAGAGAACCTTATAAAACATATTTACAAAATCTCCCAACCCTACCCTTATCACAACATGTCATTAATATGTAATGAAAAAAATGGCTATCTTTGTAACATTTTATGTAATGATTTAAAAATTGATATTTTTAAGGGTATCGAACGCTGCGTTATTCAATTTTTATGTTATTACCACAGAAATGTATGTTTTATAAAATGTTGTAATTTGATGTACACAAAATGTTCATTACACATTGTTGACATAGGGAGATAGGAGTGGGGTTAGTGGTGATTTTTCTAATAGGTTTTCTAAGTTTCTCATTAAAGATAAATAATTGCCCTGGAAGGGATTTTGGATATTTCTGTCTGTTTTTTAATTTATTAATACAGGTTTTAAAAAACTACCCTGTTTACATAATATTATGTAAATAGTAATTGTTACTTTTCTATATACCTATAAAAGTACTAGTTTTTTAATCCTTATATATTATTTCTCAAAGGTTGTTGAAATACCATATCTATCTTAATTCTTTACCAAAATTAATGATTCAAACCAAACATAGGCCTAATTCTAAAGCTAATGCTCCCCGCTATTGACGAAAAATAGACAAATAGCTTTAAATTAATGTTTTTAATAAACAAATGTATTTACACAACTTTTATATGAAAGATCAAAAGATTCCTAATGAAAGGCGCTATCTATTAACAATCTGTATAACTAACATGCCAGCTGGTAGTTAGATTGTTTACATTCTATATGCAAGTGTAATTTATAACAAAAATCAATCAAATTAAATTAAGCGTAAACCGTTATTATTCGTTATAAACTGTTCTTTAAATCAGGTAAATTCTCCTAACTTGCAAAATATTTGCAAGGGTCAGCTAGTAATAATATATTAAACATGTTTTACATTTAGAAAATGTAAAAGTCAACTCTCAACATTATTACATATAATAATTAAATCAACTAATTAAAGCGGCATATCATAATGATTATTTGAAATCACCTACATTATGAACTAATTTATTTGTGCAAATATTTAACACAAAGAAAAGCGGGTTTTTAGATCAAACATTTGAAAATGAATACAAGATATATTTAATTTATATAATGCAAATACTGACCAAAGTAAAATTCCTAAATATATTGAGTTTATTAAACCGCAAATCACTGAATTCAATTTTCCATTTTGACTGAAAATATGCAATTAATATATTATTGTGTACATTGCCGGTAGGTTGGGCGATTGCGGCCGACGAACGAGACTGGAAGTATCGATTATCCATTTATTACACAAAACCACAAGACTCAGGCGTGTTTACATGCGCGACACCGAGAGGAAATACCAACAGTATTAATATTCAAGTCATGGGTAAGTGAACAGAATTACTTTATTATTACTTGGTGTTGGGGTTTGTTATAATGCCACAGATTGAGAACATTTTGTACTATTTCAATATCACCGCTTTAGTCACACAAATGTGTCACTAATTACATTTATTTATTAAACATTCTCTCCAAATTATTTATTAATTAATTAAAAACTATCGCGTCAATTAAATTGATATACCGTTCCCATGTACCCTGCCAAGTTATAAAGTATATAGGTCAAACTTTAATGAAACTTTATAGCAATTTGTTAGTGAATAGTTAGTTAAATGGTTGTAATGTATGTGAGCCGGAAACTGTCAAACTATGCAACGAAACGTCACTTATATAATATTACGGGAAACCCCTGCGTGCTCCTCACACCAACCCCGTTGCAACCTTCTATACACATAATCATGTTATGTTTTCTTAATAATAATCCCAAAGCTAAGATGGTAAATTATATTAAATGTTAAAATCATATTATTTTATAACAGCAGTTATAATAAAGGTCAAAAGAACCAGCAATTCTCAAGTGTACAGTTTAATAAAAACCTAACCTAAAAGTTAGAAATACAAATAATTATTGCTTCAAAGTTTGAAATCAGTTGTTAGTGGAAATATTGAAGCAAACAGCTGTTTTATCTGTTATTTTATTCAATTGGTTCTTATGGTAATAAATGTAAATACATGTGTTAGCTCATCAGTCTATTCCTAACCTAAGATTTTTTCGACTAAATTTACAAATATTGAAATAAACAATGTTTTTATCAAAATGAATGCTAGCCTATGTTACTCAGGGATAGTGTAGCTTTTTATAAGTAAAACTATTTTTTTCAATCGGTTCAGTAGTTCCAGAGGTTACCCCCTATATACACAAAATTTTACACCTTTATAATATTAGTGTAGATAATACAAACACAATTTATCTATCCAATTGCATGACAGACTCAAGGAAGAGTAGGATCCCATTTATATATTAGATTTAAGAGAATTTAACAGGCGGTAAATAAAAATCCAAACATTTTTTAAACGAAGGAGTTACTTTAACACATGGACAAATAAACCCCCAACTAATCTTAAATGTTGTAAGAAACATAATAAGCTAATAACTTTGGATTTACGTAGATCGAGCACTATCGCAAGTTTGTTTTAGTTTGAGTCGAAGAACGAGTTTAGGATGATGAACTTAGTTTAGGCAAATAGACACATTCCGACATACCAGGTAGAGTAAAGAGACCAACAAGCAACAAAGCAAGTAAAACTAAGAGGGGGGGGGGGTATAAATAGGGGAAAAGAAAAAAAAGAGGTCTGTTGAGAGAGTGAAGTGAAGAAGGAAAGGTGAGAAGGAGGCGAGCCGGGAATCAAGGAATAGAATTTACTATTATATCTCATTCCCCGAAAATTCACAAGGTTACCCTCTTTTTTTATGATATTGCTTGATTCCCGGATCGCTCGTTTCCTTTCTCACCTTCCCTTCTTCACTGCACTCTCTTAACAGATCTCGTTTTTTGTTCTTTCCCCCTATTTATAACTTCCCCCTCCCTTCATAGTTTTACTTGCTTTGTTGCTTATTGGTATATTTATTCTACCTGGTATGTCGGAATGTGTCTATTCACCTAAACTAAGTTCATCAACCTAAACTCGTCCATTCGAATCAAACTAAAACTAAATTGAGTAAGACACGAAATTATTGATAGTTTTTAAACTTGATTCCAAGAAACTTCCAGAAGGTCCCTAGTCACATGGCATTTGTTCAACAAATTAGGCCTACATTTGTATTTCTCTAAAAACTGTCATGTTTCTCAGATATTCCTGGAAGATTCTAAAGAAAACTATTTCTTTTTAATTATGTAGATTTTATATATTGATTTTAAACTGTGTATTACATTACCAATATACGTAAAAATTACTCTACTGTATAACACATAAATCATCACAACAGTAAAACATTTAATTTAAAAGTACACACACAGTTTCTTTTAGAACAAAACAAAAACATGTTTTTTATTGTTGAATATGGAACAAATGTAAATTACAAGTAACAGATCTTTTAAAATTAAAATTTAACATTTCATAAAGGTTCATAAAAAAAACCTAATCAAAGAAAATGTGATAATGAATTATTTAATCAGTTAAATTGTAAAAGAAAGAGCTACAATTTCACATAAATAAATTGTTTTAATAGTTTTTGTTAAAGATATGAGACAGATGATTTATGTTTTGTATTTCTAAAAGGGATTATTTTATCATAAAGACTTAATTATAATTTTAAGTACAAATTATTAGCGAATTTCCATAGGAAAAATATACGATTGCAGTTATCCTTATGATAAGACCTAAGGCCGGGAGTAGTAAATGAGCATTGATCATAGTCCCCAGAACACGTTTTGGGGTGTCATTAAAAATGATATATATTTTATGCGTTCGCACTATAGCGGCCGAATTTTAAGTCCGATATAGTCCACTTTTGATACACACATTGATTGTCTACGTCGCTCGGACGAGTTAAAGAATAACTAAAGAAAAAACTGTACTCAAAAGCAACGGGAAACAAGAAGATCTATTCCTAAATAAAATAAAGTTAATGTGGATAGCAGAAGCAACATATCTGAAACCAATAATTTCTTTTCATAATGGTTGCAGAAAGGAAATTAATAGAAAAATTACTTTGGCTTGGAAGAAGTACTGGTCTATGAAATTCATTTTTAAAAGCAACACGGGGCAAGGCCTTAGACTCTAGCATTTAATACATTTAAAATTCCTTGTGTGACGTATGGAGCACAAACGTGGTCTCAACAAAATATCTCAAACCATTTTCGAGATATCCACGATTGAAAATTTTAAAAACGACTCAAAAACGAGGCCATTTTTGACGATTAAGCTGAATTTAATTAAAAAAGTACAAGGTTCTTGCAGATCGTTTATATCTTACGAACCGTTTGACGGATTTTTAAAAGTAAAACAAATTTGAATTCACAATGAAGTTGTCAACAATATACCATAACTTTATTTATTTATTTATTTTTAGCCAAAAAATCCAACAACCGGAAGCACGTTTTTGACAGAAAGTAACGATTATTTGAACTTTTTCGTACGATAATGAAACTTTTTAAAGTTGGATCTAAAAAAATTAATGTAGGATATTATTCTGCAATTTTTTTTACACAACCTTATAGCTCGCTTGGTTCCTCCATTGATCAAAACGTAAAACCATAAAAGTAACCGGTTCAAATCCATGTGGTGATTTTACCGTGGGGGCATCTTCTAATCCAAGGTCGACTTCAGAGTTTGTACTCTGCAAGCGAAGCGAAGCTCATAACCTAAGGCCGCAAGGTTGGGGTGCAGCAAAGGGAGTTTTTCCGCTGCGAGTGGAACGAAGGAGCGTGTGAGTCGAAGCTGGAGGGTTAGGTGTAAACAAATTCTACTAATATATTTCGCACACACAGGCAGCTGTTTAGGGCAATCGTGAGTAGAACAATTTCGCAAATAGTTGGTTGAAACCCTAAAACATATAAACTTAATTTTGGAAATTTGCTCAACTGACTCAGCGGTTCAGCTGCGTTGTCAAATTATTTTCTGTATAAGTAATTTGTATCCAAACTGATTGAATTAAAACCCCGTGACACAGTGTAACAAAAGCAAATTTGCATTAGTAGAGTTTGTTACAGTAACGAGTTAGTTTAGAGTAAATAATATTATATGTTTAAGTTTCTCAAAATGTATATAATTACTTAATTGCTATGGCTTGATTTATTTCGAAGAATAAATAAATAAGTTTTATCCTTAAAAAAATCAATAATACTATTCACAATTGAAAATGTAATTAATTTTATTATAGCTGTGGAGTGCGACGTTCGAGAAGTCAACCTCAATAATAAGTATTTGATGTCTAGAGTCGAAGGAAACAAATTAGGTCAAGTGGTTCACTTCCACTGTGCGCTGGGCTTTAGACTGAACGGAACTGTTAATCTGACTTGCCAAGCATCAGGTAATTTGAAAATGCTATTTGATACCATGTGCTGGAGAAAATCTGTTTTTTATACGACATAAATTACGATCTAATAAGTCAACGCAAACTAAAATTTGAAGAAATACATAATAAAAACTGTGTCATTATTCTGACATAAACGTACCTGTAGAATGTAGCGTTCCGTTTAAGATTGCATATCCTGGTTTTTAAAATGTTTTCTTGATCAAAGTTGTTAATAAGGTTAAAACAACAATTCTTTTTGAAATTATATATATGTATAAATATAATATATTTGTATTTTGTATAAATCGTAAATATAAACAAAGAAAATAACAAGTAGTAAATATAATTAAATACGTGTACAATATTTAAAATTATTAAGAGGAAAGATTAATACATTTTGTAATGTCAATTTTCTAAAATACGAAAAGCTATATCAACATTGGCCATTTCAATTCCGTTTCTTTCAGAGTTTTGGTTCTAAGCAGAGTTTTGGGTGCTAAAAGTGTAAAATGTCTAATGTACGGATGAGAAATATTTAGTAATTTAACGTATTTGCAAACCTTACAACTGTTCATGATAATTGTTTTAATGAAAAGCCATTTCGGTGCGTGTTGCAAGCATATTTTCAAAAATTCGCCAAACATAATAATGTACCCTAATCCAAAAGTGTTCCATATTTTTTTTATAGAGAAAGGTTCAAGGAGTTCATATATGTCAGTAATAATGTTCATCAACGAATGGGAAAAGTTCATCTTTAGGCCTACATAAAAAATAATAAAAATTGTTTGTAATGTTTTTCAAAATATACAAAAGTTTTATAATTTAATTCTAAATAGAAATGTATAAAAATATATATCAATTTCAAATTTCTTATTTTGAAATCACCATTTTTTATGTTCCTACTACAAGACTGCTAACAAAACTAGGCCCAGTTTGAATAGTAATTTAGGAATATATGCTTGGCCCAAAAATCAAATACTATTATCACAAAGTGTAGAGAATAAACCAAAGAATTGAACGGTATACTTGTTAATTCTTATTTTATAAACGTATTTCATTTAGATTTACTTGAATCACAAAATAAGATCAAACAAATGAAACCCCTCACGCATGAAGTCTATACAACATAGTGTGTGATCGACTGTTGTAACGGCCGCAATCGTCGCATTCACAGAGTGAGACCAGAATGTTTTGAATTCAATAAAAGTCTATATTTCCCAAGACTGTACGAATAAAACCGTTACAGTACTTGTGGTTTACTTTACACGAAACGAAAGATTTAAGTTTTCCCTAAAAATCGGTATAAACATATCTTTACAAATATATATTGAATTGTAACAGATATCTCGTATGCAAAATGTGCTTTTCATTGGTTGAACTGTCCAATTGAAAGGGTTTACAGAAAACTATATTTTCGGAACTATAAGATTGACGCCTTATTGGAAGGGAGTTTTAGAAGTTTAAAATCTTGACGAATGAAAAGGTATCTTTATATTATTTTCAAAACAGTTCTATCAAGCGATATTGAGCCTTAGATAAGTTACGTAATTGTGTAATTTCATATTGCTTTCTTGCGCGGTATCATTTGATTTAGAAAACTACAATTTTAAAAGGATGATTACTTTTCTGAATATACGTTTTAGAACAAGTTTGTAGATACAAAAACTAAAGTTTAAATCATTTCATTTCCAACGGTTTTTGTTTTATTGCGATTAAATTATTTTTAGTTGGTGAAATATTCAATACAAGTAGATTTGTCACAAGACTACTCAATTTGAGCAGTCTCGTGAAATCTCAAGTAGAGACTTCTAACAGTTGTAGGGTAATGAGTTACGTTACTAAGTTCTTAAATAAAGACACTGACTAAATAAATATATATTTATTTTAATTACATTACAAGTGAAAAAAACTTGGACCAAGACCGGGATTTGAAACCGGGACCTTTACCATTCCGTGGTAACGCTCTAATGACTGTGCCACCCTGATCACTCCAGATATTGGTCGAAGTTATCTATTTATATCTCATCAAATTTAAATACCCTACTATTACTTACTATATTTCAAAAGGGTGGGAATAATTTTATACAAAAAGTGCATATCTTATACATAAGTTATCAATTCTACCGCAGTTTCTTTTAAAACATCCATTTAAATATTAGTAAAATAAATAAATATTCGTGAGCATGATAATGAAATAAGTATATTATTTAATAACAACGAACTGTCACAAGCATTGAATAAGAAACTATGTATATAATACAATCAAGTCAGTGTATGTGTTATATTAATGATATTGTGTTAGTCTATTTAAATTTGATACAATTATATCTTTCTAATATTCAAGTTAAAGTATTGCTGTAATTCAGAAGAGTTTAAATATATATTCATAAATGGACTTTACATTTTCAATGTCAAAGTTTGTTGTTTAAGTAGAAGTTGTATTGGATAATTTACATAACAATACACACAGAACAGCTGACATCTAAGCTAAGACAATCAGTTTATCTGCTGGCGTACCTAAAAGGGTGCATTAATGCGTTTTGGGATTTTTAACATCAATTAAAAAATGCAAACTAAGTTAATCCCTATTTACTTTACAAATATTGCGATATCAAACAATGGTTGAAAAGAGAAATCCTTTTTTCTATTATTTATACATTTTTGATGAGGATTTAGTGAACTTATTCTTCTGTGTTCAACAAGGTTTACGTGATTTGAAACTTTTTAATGTGATGAATTCATTTTCAGTATCCAGGTCACTAATAAATTAAAATAAAGTTTATTACCTTGTTTTCATCGAGTGACCTCTTTTTTT